>OZ010594.1:67695930-67753693 GCA_963932145.1 Acanthosepion lycidas | reverse complement strand
ATTTAAATAAAAAAAAAGAAGAAGAAAAACAAAAAATATTGCTGTGTGGCGGAAAAAAGTCATAGTTTTTCCAAGTGGAAAGCGTTGTTTCCATGGGCAATTGTTCAGACATGGATGTACGAGACGCCATCTTTGATTCGTGTAATTCATTGAAAAAGTGAAAAAGTGTGCACGATATAAATTTTGAAAGTACACAAATATCCTTACCACAGATGACAAAACCGTGAGGCTTTTTCATAACTTATAAGCAGGTTATTATTATAATGTCAGGTCACGTTTGACTGGTAGAGGTCAATTGCCAGGACGAAGCATTCCCATGATGGAATAGACGTTTGTCTGTCCGTGACTAATGTGAACCTTAAAATTAGAGGATATCGATTGTGGAATGGTCTTCGAACAGGTCTACTTGCCCAAAACACGCTGGACTTATGATTATGATTATGGTTTTACAAGTGATTTTATTAATTTCAACTTAAAAAATATATTCGGCTTTATGTCAAAAATTTGCTGGCCCAAGGAAGCAAATAAATATCTTCTTAACTGTTTCCTTTTATGTTTAAAAATTGTTTCCTTTCTTGGTTTATTAGTACTTTCTTTTGCTAATGGAGGACTTGGTAAGATCTCTAAAAATCAGTTTTTGATCGTTTTAAATCAGTTTTTTTAAATCATTTTTAATAATTTTTTAAAAAATCTACATTTTATCAGTTTTATGCGTTTTACAATACTGACTGAAAAATCAGACGGAAAGATTTTATCTCATCTTTCCGGCTTTCAAGTTAAATATGTGAAGTGAACTGGACAGTTGGGCAGTGACCTTACGACCACACCTGGCAATTTTACCAATTTCAATATATATATATATATATATATATATATATATACATTCGGCTTGATGTCACATTTGCTTTTGCTGCCTTAAGCAAACAACTAAATTTTTTCTTATTGTTTCCTTTCATATTTTAAAAGTTTTGTTGAGTGGCGCCGTAACACAGAGCTAATAATCTGCCATATAACAATGGTTAACAAGCCCATTCCGCTGAAAATCAATTGTAAAATGTACTAATATGGCCTTCTGCTAAACTAAGCTTAGTCATTCTATACAGACAAATAGAATTTCACAAATGAACAGTTACAGTTGTTTCCGTCTTTTTTTTTTCAGGGTTTCCGTAAGTCTATGTTATTTTGCGCTGGCCATCAACAGTAGGAATTTGTCTGGTGACGTTTATTTGAAGTTCATCCTTGGAGCTTTGGTTGAATTTCCTGCTTACGTGGTTACAATTTATTTGTTGGATCATAATTTTGGAAGGCGGATAATTTTTTCTACGACAATGGTGGTTGCCGGCAGCGCTTGTTTTATTAGTACTTTCCCTTTTGTCTATGGAGGACCCGGTGAGATTTTTTCTTTTAATCAAAAAAAAAAAAAAAAACATTATGCAGTACTGACTGAAAAATCAAAGATTTGTCTAAATATATAATCCCTATTGATAGACGCAGGGTCGGTGCGTACTACAACCAAAACTCCGGACCGGGAGAGTGGAGGCCTGATTGGGTACCCTGTGCAGTGTTTTGTCAACTTCGCTATCTTATCATCATTTGCTTTTTTCAACCTAATTTATATATGTTATAAATTAAACTAAGCACAACTGACTATTTAAGAATGAAAAATTTTCGTAGTTTTTTATGTAATTATGGGATCGTTTTTTTTTTTTTATCCAAATCCGGAAATTTGTTTTGTAACATGCTAAGTCTTGAAAAAACAAAACAAAAAAAAACAAAACAATATAAAACTCATTATTTTTTATCCATAATATTGAATGTGTTAAAATTCAACTTTTCAACAAGAAAAATCCCAAATGGATGTTAAAAACTGCTGCAAAACATTCTTGATTTATTTAAGATGGAATTATCTATTATGACATGTCTCTAATTTGTATTTAGACACTTTGTATTTAAATTTTTCTAGTTGAATTGTTCACCTATATTGCCTATGATCAATTATTATACATAATTAGGTGACAATAACATTTTTATATGAAGATTACCTTACAAAAATTGAGATAGAGTAGAATAAGGATCCTCTATCACAGATTCGCGTGGTGGGGCGTATCATAGATTAGGAGTGGGCCCTCGAAACACCTGGACTGGCCCTGGCTTGACGTAAAGGTCTGCATATGTTTTAAGTTTTAAGAAATTGATAGAATTCAAGCAATTTTAATTAATGATTTTCACATATCACAATTCATCTTCCTACAGCAGTGGGAATTTAAGGGCTTCTTTTTACCACGACTAGTTTCAGTAGGATTAGTGATTTTATTTACCTGACCTCCCCATTTAGGCAGGATGTGACACAAGGTTGGAAACCCTGGGGCCAAGTGTCTTCTCCCATCTAAAATGAGGAAAATCAAAAGGCCAAGAAGCGACCAGAGATTGTAGTTACAGGTTTAATAATACATTATTTTACCGACTGGACAAATTGCTTCACGTTTTGTTTCGATTCCAGTCAACGTCGGAGTGGACAAAAACTGGGAAAAGTCCGGTGTACGTTTACAAGAAGGAAAGGTGAAAATATCGCCACGGTGTGAAATGAAAACACGAACCTTGTTTCCAATATATTTGATTATTTATTCAGAGATTCACTTGCCACAATATAGTGTTAAGTTAGTTAAGTGAAACTGGGGAAATCAATGCGACCACTTCTGTTCTTTCTCATGACAGATTAACGGATCAGATCTTATTCTCAGCCAGCGGGAATTCTAACTCTGTGTTTCTCTTGCTTTAAGCATCTATATCCCGTCATTTCGACTGCTGACTCTCATCTACCACCTCCACTGCTCATTTCTGTTTCACGGCATTCATCTCTCATTCTCTTCACAGATGACTTCTACGGTTGGCTTGAAGACTGACACTTGTAACTGTCACTATGCTTCGAATTCCAGTCGAATCCATTATATTCACTTACGTGTTGATAACATTTGGAAATGTATGAATTCTCTTCTTCACCCCGCCATCTATGGGTAAATAGTAGGACAGACCGGGTTCTGTAGCCTTGAATAGCAACTGACCACTTCATTTCATAGAAATTTCCCTATCACATCGTTAAAATATTTAATCTTAATAACAGCACAGCATGATGAGTAAAGAAGTCAAACTTAATAAAAACAGGGTTTTATCGTCAGAATGTTTATTATTATTAAGAGAAAAGACCAAAGTATTATTTTATTATTTTTTAATTCTTTCTAGCACTTTTTTGGTTAAAAATCTTGTTAGTGGTCGACGTAATATTTACGATAATGTTTTAGCGCCTTTTTTCGGTGAAAAACACTGATTTGGAAATTCTTGTAAAAATCAAATAATTGTCGGATTTAAATGAAATTATCGGGACTTATGCACAAATGAGTGAATTTATTTTTAAAATTATTTGTTTTAGAAAATCTTGGTATTTTTTTTTTTTACATATCCCACTTAATTTCATGAAATTTCGAGAAATTAAATTTTCATTCCAAATTTTTTTATTAGTTAAAAGCAGGACTCCTTGGAGAATGTAAATCGTCAATTTTTTTCCAACTACTACTCATTTCCCGAAAATTATACATTAGTTTAATCTCGTTACGTGATATTGTCATTAAGTGAAATCTATATTTGCTAATAAAAAATTGAAAAACTTAATACAAAGTATTTTATACCAAGATTTTAAAAATATTTTTAGATTTTTTTTAAAATAAGAGCGATGACTATAGTAAATTTAAAATCAACATTCTTAAATTAGATTACGGAGAATATTTTCCAGTATTTGTAAGATTACTTAGTACTTAAAAATTATATTAGAAAGGCTCTCACGTCATTTTCTTAAATTATCTTTTACAGATAATTTAAGAAAACTCCATAGAACAATTGCCTCGTGAATTACGTAAAATATGGCGATGTTTGTTAAAAACACAACTACTACTTTTTAAGGGTATTTCTGTGTTATTTTAAACTTAAAGTAAATAATATTTTTCATATTAATTATACTTTAAATCCGCTAATATTTCTTTAATAAAGTTCCAGAAAAGTATATTTTATTTTTGGAAAAAATTTTTTTTAATACAGAGAATTACACTGTGATGAAAGACCACTAGAAAAGGGCGCTAATCAGATATTTTAGAAAAAAACAAAAAACAAAAAAATAGATTCCAATCAATATAATTTCTGTTTGAAGTACACCAGAGTATTTTGTTTAATGGAAATAGTAAATTTAATCCTTTAAATTTCAATTAAAGCTAAAATGAAAGCTTCAAGAAAGCGTTTTCATTTAAAAAAAAAAATCATTTGAAATCTTAGGCATTGCGAATTATTGGAGACAAAGAGACGTCTATTGCAGTCAGACATGTCGCTTCGATATAGGTGGAAGAAGTGGTTCCTATGGGCAATGACAGCTGAGCAAGCAGCGAAGAACTAATGGGAGGAACGCGATTTGACCTTATATTTCCTTGAGGGGATGAAAGCCTCGATTCCAGCTTTAACCCAGGAGGAGACCTCGGAAGCACATTCTTTAACGGGGAGCGTAAAGACAACATCTCAGGGGACATCGCGAAGGAAATCCCGGAACGAGTCCCAGTCTGCGAGGTTCTAGTGGTAGGAGGTTCTTTGCAGGGGGTGGAGTTGAAAAGATGTTGATAGATACTACAGCATGATCAGAATTGCCAAGAGAGCAGAGATGCGTGGCGCTATAGGACTCGGGAATGGAGGTAAAACATAGATCGAGAAGAGAAGCCTTACCGTCCCGGTTGTAGGGAAAACGCGTGGGGAAGTCGACTATCCGCATGAGGGACTGGGAAATTGAAAAATTAAGGGTTTGAATGCCTACAGGGTCAGTAGTAGCGTTTTTGAGCCACTTGGTATGATGGGCGTTAAAATCACCAAACACGAATATGTAAGCAAACGGAGAGAGAGAGACTTGTCAATGCTGTCAGAAATGCATTCAATTATACCACAGTCTTGGGAGGATGGTGAGCGATAAAGGAAGAAGAGGTAGCTAGCCGGAGATAGCAGGAGACACATGTACGAATGGTCTGGAGATTCAAGAGGCAACTCTCTAGCCAGCGGGAGATGGTTCTTGACGTAAACTCCAAGCCCATGCATGTTGGTTTGAGAGTCTTTTCTAAGGAGGGGAAGGTAGCCGGGGATCGAGAGGTCAGAGTAGAGGATAGACAAATCAAGGTTGGTCTCACACAGAGCCGGTATATCTGGTCAGTTCGCAATGAGGAAAGATTCCACACTGCAGAAATTGGTTCTAATGCTACGGATGTTGGAAAATGAAATGTTAAAGGGTTCAGGTGATTTTTTAAGGGCTGGTTTAGGTTTTCTTTTCGGATCGTCGTTAGTTATCATGTGAAATTGTGGTTGTAAAAATGAGAAGGCCTGAAGTAAAAGAAGCAGACGGTTATCGACTGTGATGCGGGCAGAGAGAAGTTGGCACAGCCTGCAACATAATGTGGCCTCAGGGTTGCCCACTGGAAGTGAATGCAGTGACACCTTTCCATGCGCGACATGGCACTACAGACACCCCGGTATTATACAATTGTTATTCAGAGCGGCCGCTCAAGACACTACGCAAGAGTTAGGGCTCCTAACTACCAATCGGAAACAGCAACCAGAAAACTGTCAACCGTGTACCCTCAGAATGAAGAGGCAATGCCATAGACTGCACACATCACAGGAGAAACACGGCAGCCAAAGAGGAACAGAGGGAGAGTTCCGGGAACCCTTTCCTAATCAAGAATCAAGGTGTGAGCCTCTACTCTTGTCCAAGAGGAGAGGGAGGAGTATTGACCGGACGGTAGGAAAGCCTACCTACTCCTATTACATATAACACAAACGACAACAAAAACAACAACAAAAAAAAGAGGAGAAAAAAATCCTAGTCATTAATTTTAATTCTCTTGATTCCACAAAGAAGAGATAAAATTATTTCTCTATTCCTGCACTATATCTTTCTAGCGAAAATATAAATCAGATCACCTACTGGTCAACGACATGACCTGTTTTCATAACTTCGACCCCCAAAAAGGGTTCGACATTGTTTAAATTTCCAAAAGTTCCCAATTAGTTTTCGTCAGCGAAAATATAAACCCCGTTTGTATCTCTCCTCGTTAATGATATGCGTTTTCTTAATTCCTCAAGGAAGAGATAAAAATATTTCTCACTTACTAGACTTAACTCTGTGAAAATATAAACCATATCACTGTTGACAGGACTTGTTTTCATAACGTTCGCCATATTCACCTTCAGGAAAAAGTTGAGAGACAAAATTATTTCCAAATCTGTTTTCGTCCGCATGCGAAACTTAATGCATAAAAGAAATAAACTTTAGAAGAGAAGAAATCCAGACGGCCCCATTTGCACAAAGGAAAATGTCTCCACCCTATGTATTTCTCTGTCTTCTAGCTTAAATTCCATTTGGCATTTAACCCTTTTCTGCCCATAATTAACCTTTAACCACTTCATGGCCTTAGTGTTACATTAGTGTCTTTACTGTCTTGCATTTATTGTTTAAAAAACAATCACACATAAATCTGTGTCTAGAATTAGCTCGTCATCTCTTCTTTGTGGGTATTCAGAAAGTAATTACGTACTTCATTGCTATGGATTATGAATAAACTAACCGAGTCAGAATGTTAAGAAACTGCGTCTAGAATTAATTTATCAGGTCTTCTATTCGACAGTGTGTCGTTTATAATGCATTTCAACGTTTAAATGGGAAATCTTCAAAATAGGAAAGTTGGGTTCCTCATGAACTTTCATGAACCGAGCACTCCGTACTATCATCTGCAGCAGTCTTTTAACCATGAATACTAATCTTTCATTTTTGCATCGCATTGACATAAGTGATGAAAAATGGGTTTTGCCTGTTCATAGAAAATGAAAAAGATAGTTGCTATCACAAAATAAGAAATCAGTGCTAGCACCAAACCCAGGACTCTATCCACAGAAGTCCTTACTTTAAGTATGATTGAATATGAAAGGAGTAGTCCATTACTAGTTACTGGTGCAAGGAAGGACCATTACCATAGAATTCTTTGTCATCAATTTGATCGGGTAAGCATTATGTTGAAAGTGTTCTGTTTTGGAAAGAAAGCTATTATTCTTTGGTATGACTATGCAAGGATCCAGTCTGCAAAACAAACTTAAGAAAAAATAAGGTTGTTAAGGTGGAATGTTCGTCTACGTACATCATACTTACATGTAGTCCTGGGAATAACGATAAACTACATCCGGCAGCAAGGGCTTTGATCGAGAGATTAGACGTTTTGAGGAGTGTGGAACCACCTCTTAATTGCTGTTGTTCCCAGGTCCACCCTGACCGGGGGTGGTAGCACCTGTTAGGGTCCCAGCTATGGGAAAATAGCGAACCCTCAAGCAAAAAAATACAATGAAAGTATAAAAATACATTTTTATAGTACAAATACCAGCAAAAATAAAATTACCAATAATACAATTTTTAAGCAGAATGACCAGCAATACATTTTATAGTAGAACTACTAACAATACATTTTATAGCAAAATGACCGACAATACATTTTATTTGTTGTTGAAGGCATACAATTGCGTTCAAAATATATTTAGTTGAAGCCAAAAAATTGTGTTCTAAATATCTGGATTTCGGCATTTATAACCCGTATAGGTGTTGATATGCCGCTAACCTTACCAACTTACCAAGTTTAGCACCTACAGATTGTTATTTGGTCATCCCACGAACCATCGTTTTGTGGCACCGACTCCCAAGAGGGTGCTTCCCCGATCACTACAATGGTAACCTGTTTAAGTCTAAAGTTAACCGTTATCTTCGCCACATATGTCTATAAACTGGGCCCCTTACTCTATAACCCTCTACCTTGAGTGGATCTTGGACCTTGCAGAGAATGAACGTCATTGTAAAAAAAAAAAGTTCTTGAAAATAGTCTTTCAAACATTTTCGGGAAAACCTCAGATTACTTTAAACGTGGAATCGAAACTTTGCCTTCCTGTTGAACTGCTTCGTTGAAAATGAAGGTGATGACATTTTTGATAAATAATATTTGAATAAGCTTAACTTATTTTTGTTTTTATATCCTTTTTGGTAAAACGTAATTTCTTTACGAACAACCTAATATTTTGTGCCAGGTTTTGTGAACTTAACAACTGATGATTATACAGGGTGATTGAAAAGTAACTCCCTATTTTATGTATGATGGACTCTCCGGTCTAACTATAATTTTTACAAGACGGGAGAGTCCACCACACATAAATTAGGGAGTTACATTTCAATCACCCTATAAATGTTTAGACACATTCAATTTAATACAAAACAGTTTGAATCATGAGTTATCGTTGCAGACTGGTTCTTGCAATTTACCCTTGCTAAGTTCTACGCATTCCATTCGTTATTCAGATTAAGCATCCTTTTCATTTAAAATGTCTTCCTTATTTTTTGTTGTGTCGGCATAAAAAAGTGGTCTAATTTTGTTTTGTCCATTTAGAATCGGCCATTTCTTGAAAATTAAAACATTATTTGTTCATTTTTAGATCTACAATGGGTTACTTTGATGTTTTGTCTTGTCGGAAGATTATCTGTCACAGCTGCTTTTGGTATTATTTATCTGTTTGTATGCGAAATCTACCCAACTGTTGCGAGAAATGGCGCCCTGGGAATTTTCTCAACTTTTAACCGAATCGGGTCCATCACAGCACCTTACATCATGATTCTGGTAAGTAGTCGTTTTATACTAAAGACTTAAAGTCTTTGTCAGTTTTCTAGCGTTCGGTCCAGATAGAAAACAATTTATTACTCCACTACCAATAATTTGTAAATAAGACATATATAAACAAGTACGACAGAAGAACAAGTGCTTAGACAGTCAAATCTTACTTGACTCATTCGCCTATGTTAAGAGTTGTAATATTTAATCTAGACTTCTGCTATGAGCTGCGTCCTTTTTAGGACATGGGCGATCATGGCTTTCCGCAACTTCTTATCTTTTGTAGCGGCATTCCATAGTTCCACCAGTTCAGAACTTTACAGTTAAAACTTGCATTGCCATGTACTATTCCTATTCCCTTTAGTCAGAAGGAATTCCCATTCGTACCACTTTTTCCCCAAGAGCCGCTACTTTGTAGAAGAGACTCGAGAGGGTGCTTTCTAGCCACTGCAACCTTAATATCTTGAAATCTAGGATCAATTACACTGGTCTATAATTTTTCACAAGTTGACTACTTCAGAAATGAAATGTGCCAATTTTATGAAGTTTGGCATGCTGAATTCGAAATTGACCTTCAAATTAGATGATTGGCTAAAGCTTTAGAGATATTTAGCCAGCCATGTTATACACATACGTACAATGGATGCCTCCAAGAAAAATGTAGGCTATCAGAGCAATACACAGGCATATCAAGATGGCAATATATGTGTTTATTGAATATGTGTTCAGTGAATAAAATACAAACTCTCTTCAGGTGCACGTATATGCACATTTATTCAGTAACCACACGTCATTTTTAACGTTTGTATTTTGTAAACTGCAAAAGTATCATGTCTGGTCACAGTCCAACAATAACCAGACTTAATTGATGAACTCCACCTACCACAATCTTAACAACATAAGATACGCAGATGAAACAATACTGATAGCAGACACGGAAAAGAAATGACAAAATTTCCTACAGAAGGTAACGACGGAGAGCGTGAAGAAAGGACTAAGCATAAAATACAAGAAGACGGAATACATGGTCATCAGTAAGCAGATGAGCCCGAACTACGATTTGAAGGCCGTGGACACTAGAATCAAGCAGACGCGGAAGTTTAAATATTTGGGAAGCGTCTCGATAGAGGACGGTAAATGCAACACCGAGATCCGTAGGCGTATTGGGATGGCCAAGGACACATTCCAAAAGCTAGCCAGAGTACTGTGAAACAGAAGGATATTTTTGGTAACAAAGAAAAGAATACTGAGCTGTTCTTTACGGCAATGAATGTTGGCCGATTTCCTCAAAGATGAAGAAGACTAGACGCACGGAGATGTGGTTCTACAGAAGGATGCTAAGGATATCATGGACCGAGCGGGTGAGCAACAATAAGATCTTAGAGAGGTTGCAAACAAGGGGGCGGCTTATACTTAATATCAGGAAGAGGCAGCTGAAGTTTCTGGTACACATAATGAGGAAGGAAGGACTGGAGAATTTGATATTCACGGACCAAATAGAGGGAAAGGGATACAAGGAAAAACAACACGTGACATACCTGATGGGCTTAAGCAAATGGATAACAGAACGTGATCTGGTGGGAAGGATCAGAGGGAAGGAACTTATTGAGAGCTGCAAGGGATAGAGGGTGTGGAGAACCATGATCGCCTATGTCCTGAAAGGACATGACACATAGAAAGAAGATCGGTGTCATGATTGGTTGGCTCTCTACAAATCATGGACACTGCAAAAGGCATTGGTCTTTGTTTCCTTCCTGGTTAGCCATTGACTAAGGTATGTTGTACAGGTATTACGTCATATGTGTAGTGTCCACTTCTTGTCTTGGTCTCCAATTTTGCATTCAAGGTATTGTTGGCGAGCTTTTCTCACAAGTTAGGTATTTCGCTTTTAAGATGCAAAAGTCACTTCGTCACACACATAGCAGAAGTTATCGGCTTTGAGCAGACATTCACGGCGTATTTTTCACAAGCCAGTTAAATGTGTAAAAACTTTAGTGGAAAAGAAAATAATAATTAGTTTATTAGGAGAATAATTATATGTAATAAAGTTATTAAAAGAATAATTAATCTGGCAAAGACCACAAATTTGATGAAATGTTCATATAACACTTGAATCCTAGAGTCAATCAACAATTTTGGATATCATTATTTTTATTTCCAGTGCCCGCAAATTATCTAAGATTGGCAATTTCGTTTTTGAAGTTTTCATGTTTTAGACCAGTGTTATCTATCTTATTCATTATCTACAATTATTCTGTTTTATAAAGCAAACACATTCAATAACCTTTTACCATAAGTGTCTCTTGGGCCTTGGTGAAAACCTCTTAACAATGTTTGTCTTTTTACTCTCCATCCTACTTCCAGTTTTGCCATCTATTTACACAAGCACATAAAGTAGTGGACTCGCAGTTTATCCATGTCCCATTTGTCTTCGATATCTCCTGTGAGTGTCAATTTTTACAAGTCTTCTTTCTTTATTATGTGTCCCCAAAATTTGAAATGTCTCTTTTTGATTCTAAATGTAAGTGACATTTTGTTTCCATTGACCTTAAAACCACCTCCTCCTTGATTACACACACTCACCTTAGCATCGTCCAGACCCGTTCAGAAGTATTCAAACGGCTGTATACAACCGATTTCTCACATGAATGGTTAAATGTAAATTTGAGCTAGTGAAGCTTGTTGGTCTTAGCGAAGACGATCCTTCTTTGGACTTCGTGGACTGGCGCTACAGAATCCCCAAAAATGCGCTCTACCGATTAAAAGAAATCACATACCAAATCGGTCGGATTTCGATCCCGGCTTGAAGTAATCGGACGTCTAGCCCCACTGAAGAGCTGTGATACAGCGAAACAGTCTGTCTTTGGATGACTATATATATATATATATATATATATATATATATATATATGTGTGTGTGTGTGTGTGTGTGTGTGTGTGTGTGTGTGTGTGTGTATTGCACACTGAGCGGTGATAAAATAGTGTTTGATGTATAATAAGAGAGCTATAATCTATATTAAGAATAAATATACACTTTTTTTTCACCGGTATCACTTGAGGAAAAATGTACATATATATATATATATATATATAATATGAATTCTCATCTTCAAGATTTTAAATTTTTTTCAGGACATAGGATATACCCAGGTCTCTTTTGGTTCCTTTTGCAGCCCCGGACCCAGATATGATGGCTGCAGTCTTCTCATATAATCAATTTCTTTTTTGTTTCAATTATTTAGGGCGATTACGTGAAAGGGGATTTCGGTAAAGGTTTGCCCTTTATTCTTCTGGCTTTTTTTACGCTCGTTTCGGGTCCTCTGGTGTTGTTACTGCCGGAATCAGCCGGAAAATGCATTCCTGACACTCTCAAAGAAGCGAAGATGATGAAAAGGTAAGGTAACCAGAGAGTGTATCGATAAATTTTTATTGACTTTTGACACTTCAAAGACAGTATATTGTTTTTAACTGCAATGAATAGAAATAACTGATAAGATCAAGTTCGTAACTGATATGATTTTTATGCTAAAGGGTGTTTCATTAAGACGGATTATATATATAAGGGTGTTTCATTAAGACGGATCAAAGTTAGCAATAAATAAATCAGTGTTATTGGTGAAAATTTATTTATTTCTCTATTGGATCATGTTATTTAAGTCATGGCAATTATGTGTGAAAAATAATATCGCCGAAATGTTCGTCAAATCTGAAAGAAAAAGAAAAAAAATCATTAGACGCTTAAACTTAATTCACATTTAAAATCGGTCCAAGTTATTGGAACATCCTTTATTAATCCGTATCATTGGTCGATGTTTGGTCTTAGGTAGGGTCGAAAACTGTCCTGGAAAGGATAGCTATTTATTTATCTCTCTTTGTCCTTTGTTGAAACTGGAAGGTTATTTCCAATAGCTTTGGATATCTCGAAGGCATTTGACAGTGTTTGGCTTACTGGTCTACTTCACAAATTGAAAGGTTATATTTGTGGAAGAATTTTTTCTTAAAACCGATTCAGTCTTTCTATTCAAATCGCAAAATGAAAGTGGTCATGAACGGTCACTCTTCTAGATATTTTTGCATCAATGCAAATGTCCCCCAGGACTCTATCAATGGACTTATGTTGTTCTTAATTTTCATTAACGACCTTCCCGATGCCATCGGTTTTCAACTGGGAATCTATGCCTGACGATGCAACTATTTATTCTTGTCTTTAATAATAAGTCTGATCGGTTTGCTATGGTTAAATTGGCAGATGATCTAAAAAAAATACCTACATTCTGTTGTTAACTGGGGTAAGGAAAAGCATGTTAATCTAAACGCCTCCAAAACAAAACTTTTCTCTGGCTTTCAGACATATTGATATCCAAGTTTTTTCTTCTTCTTCTTTGTATTGTGGACATTCAAACGTTGGTGACAGTGGCTCTCCCCGATTTCTAGTCCTATGTCATCAGAATATCCCCCAACCCACATAATCAGTATTGGCTGTTTCCTATCAGTAGACTCATTTAGGATATGGTTCTTCTTCCTCTTCTTCTATGTATCTTTGGCGTTCATGGCTCTCCACAATTGATTGTTATATTTAGCTCATGAAAAGTTCTTTCTTTTTGTTAATCTTTCCCAAACCCTGCTTTGCCATCTATGCACTCAAGCTCACATTACAGATCAGTGGGATTTATCATCTTCTTGCATAGCTGCTCGTTCACGAGCATATCCATCTGTTCATTCACTACCCACATTACTAACTATTGGTTTATATTGCGACTATGCTGAGTGTATCTTGCTTACTCAATCAGGGACATCTATGGTTTGGGATTCAGAAAAGGACAAATTTTAATTCAAAATCTTTACTGATTGCGGCAATAAGTACGTATTTTTTTACTAAGTTTTTATCCAGTACAAAGATTCACTCAAGATAGATGCTTACTGGATGAGATTGGTTTATAGACATAAGAGGATAATTTATGGGGATATGTAAGATAGACAACTATTGACCCTAGAATTGAAGAGGCAAATAGTAATGATTGGGGGGAGTATTCACTGGGGAGTCGGTTCTACAATGTTGCGGTTCCCGGGGAGAAACTCACGAGAAAGATCTTGAAAGTAAATCCAGGTTATAAATCCAGAACGAGGACTTAAGTGAGGCTGATGCTATCTTTAATGTTGGACCTCTACGATGACATTTGTGCCAAGTTGTTCGACCCTAGCACAGCATCAATGGCGGGAAGAAAGAAAAATTGTATCATGTCTAGGAGTTCTTAGGTATTTCAACATGGCGTAATAACAAGCTTGTGGCGCTAGATAAACTGCTACTGAATAGTGAGTTCGATCCTCACTACGTTTAGAAAATCACGATGTCTCGGAGTTCTTGAGTTTTTTTTTTTATCTGTTAAATTTCTTGAAACCCATTAGTAAGCAAGCGATTCGTGGTATCTTAAAACATTATAGTCATTTTTATTGGAATTTACCAGTATAAAAATTGTTTTTTAAAAATTATTTTGACATACGTTTAATAATGGATATATTGGCATCTAAGGTATTAACATTAGTCTCGCACATATATTTCAGCAATTACTGACAAAAAAAAAAAAAAAAAAAAAAAAAAACGACGATTATATGCACAATAAATGTTAATTTGCACATATAAAATTAAAAAATAAAACGACTAAAGATTTCATGTAGACGATTACTATCACACAATACTCAGGCAATTTTTTACCGCCCGTGGATTGTCTGGTAGTAACATTAATCACCTTTACGTCCACATAAAACTTTTAGTCGAGGACGGCAGTAAAATTAAAGTACGTTTCACCATATATTTCATGTTTGTTCTGTGTTTGTATATATTTTATGGACTTACATTGAGAACAATATAGATAAATATATCCAAACAGGTTTGATTAAAAACAGCTGTCAAGGTCTGTCTGTCTGTCAGTCACATTTTTTAGTGTACTTTTATAATTTTCGAATGTGTTGAGTATTAGGCACGGAATTGTGGATAAACTGCCCGAAGTCCCTATTGCGTTACTATTGTTTTGTTAAAATACTTCCGATCATCTCGGTCATTTTGAAGAACCAATGTGGAGTCTGTGTAGTAGTTAGAAGTCTTTTATCTACATCCTCGTATTCTGCGAAAAGCTGGAAGTTTGAAACACAATATAAGCTTCGGAGGGGAAGCAATTTCGAGCACAATACCCAATACTTTATTCAAAAATTGTGAAAATGCAATTAAAAATGAAACAGACAGATCTTGTCGACTGTTTTTATTCAATTTGATGGGGATGAATACTTGCTACCTAAATATACCTTTATATATATATATATATATATATATATATATATATATATATATATATATATATATATATATATATATGTAATTAGTACAAAGGATAAGCAGCACCCAAAAGATACTGCCTAAGATTGCATACTGAACAAAGAGTGCACAATGGTTTTCGGCTATTTTGATCATGGGCGAGTAGATTACCCTCCACCAGACAAGTTTGATTGGCTTACCATCGTGGACTCGCTTGGTGGTATAAAGGTTCATATTTTACAAACTACAGCCTGGCAGTCGTGGTCAGTCATTGCCCACTTGTAATTTGACATAAATATTATTTATTATAGGATATTAAAAGATGTTAAAAATTGCTACATAATTATAATTATGTTTCGACACCGTAAATGTTTTCTTCAGGCGATGTTAAGCTACTGGCGAGTGAAAGATTATTTTAAAAAAGCAGAATAAAAAATAGACTTTGCCATGATTAACCAATCGAATGTGACGTTCGCTAAATTCAAATTCACCAGAAAAAATTGTTTAATATGGGTCATGACACGAAGTAGTCTGCATATAAAACCTAGACAATTTCCTTATGGGCAGATAGAGATTGTTACATTATTTCGTAAGATATATTGAAGTCTGACGCTCAAACTTCCTAAGAAGCAAAAGTGAAAGAGATGGGGAGGTAATTTAATATAATGCTAACCAGTTATATGCTTGTTCTGATTCTTACATAAAATTTTGTAGTTGACCCCTTTAAAACCATTTTTCGTAGCCCAATTGTGTATTTTATTAGGGAATTGTTGGAATCGTATTTCTATTGCATGCATTATGTCAAGATATGTACATTATTAGAAAGTCGTCGGCATATATTGAACATCTCACTCTTAGGCTTAGGGATTTATTAGGATGGTGCAAAAATAATGACGTTTTTTGACGTTAAAAAACACGTCAAAAACGTCATTATTTTTGCACCAACCTAATAATTATGGAGTTAATTCTTACGCAGAATAGGGTCACCAAAAGAATGCTCCCTTGTGAAACCCCTTCTTGGTTTTGCAGTTCTGATAATGTAGTTCCTATACGAACTTGAAATCTTTGGTCTTCCAGGAAATGCTCTATGATTTGAGTCAGCCTTCTTTTTCGGCCCAGTTCATGCAGGTATTTCAAGATATCAAATTTCCATGTCGTATCATACCCCTTTTGCAAGTCAAAAAAGACTACTGTGAAATGTTCTTTCTCTTGAAGACTTCCTTTACAAAGGTCTCTAGGTGTATTGTGATGTATGGTGTTTCTTTTTTTTTCCTGAAGCACATTGGAAGTCTGATTAAGCTATTAGTTTCCAGGTACTAAATCAACTTGTTGTTGACCATTCTCTCCATAGTTTTACATAGACAACTGGTTAATGCTATCGGTCTGTAGTTTTCAGGGTCTGTGTCATCCTTTCCAGGTTTTGGATTAGGGATGATGAATGACTGCTTCCACATTTCTGGAAAATTGCCATTTGTTTATATGTTATACATTATTAATTACAGTTGTATGGATTTGTTAAGTAACTGTTTTATAAATTCGTAGTGTATATCATCTGGGCCCACAGCTGTATTTTGGAGTTTCTTTAAAGATTCATTTAGTTCCTCCAGAGTGAATGGTAGGTTATAGATTTCGGCATTATCTGATTTAAAGTTTAGTTTTTGTTTTCTCGCTTTTTGTTTGAGCTTTGGAAATTGTTGGCAACCATTCTTGACAATTATTTATCAAGAGGTGTTTTACAATGTCTGTTTGGTATTTGCCTAAGAAACCAGCAAAAAGGATATCGCTGGCCATCTAGACAAACAAAATCTCTAACAATTCATCTTCTAACGCCTAGAAATTGGATTTTTATCCCGATGTATCTTTAGGGTATTGTATTTAGTTACAGAGTACTCCATAAATTGATATACAAGGTGCGATGGGTAAATTGTCGCCATTTTATAGTTTTAATTTCGCGCATGCGCGGTGTTTGTTTTTGATTTTGTCGACTGGACAATATAGTACAGTCAGTCTGTCACCATCTGTGAGAAAAAGAGTACAATGACGCAATTCACTTAGCCAGAACTTTGGAAACGGTATTGCTTGGCATTCGCGTCGGAAGCTCCAATACGAACATTTCGAAGTGATTGGGTGTCAATCTGAGGGCAATGCTAAAGATTCGGAAAGGGTCTAATGGTGATTACGAAGGCAGGACAGCTCGGAAAACTCGCTCTGATCATCCTGATAGGAAAAGAACTCCGAAATTTGTTGGTGAGGGCCTCCGACTCAACATGAAGGTGGAAGACGCTATGTCTGGCAATAGGATCTTGCACCATGCCACACAAGCAAATGGACCTAATCATGGCTGTCAGACAATTTCTGCGATCGCATCGCCCCTTATATCTAGCTACTTAACTCTCCAGACTGCAACCACCTTCATTATTATATGTGGGGCGCAGTTCAGTTCCTTGTAACACCAAAGATGAACTGAAGACAAAGATTGTGGCAACATTATGCAAATTAAACAAGGAGACTGTCCAGAAACTTTTCAAGAAATTCCGAGGTCGTCTGGATGCCGTGTTTGAAGTAAATGACGATTTTATTGAATAAATTTACTCTTTAGTATTATAAGATGTTTTTGTGTAATTTTGGTAAATATATCTGTTAAAATGAGATGCAATTTTTTTTTGCGTAATTTAGACGACAATTTATCCATCACATCCTGTAGGCGGTTTACCTAAGTAAGGGCTAAAGTGATGTGTTGGGAATCAGAAGTATCTAATTCTGACTCCTGAAGCCCTCAACCACCAGGATCCCGTCCCCAGACATCGCTGGTCTCCACCTACGTCAAACAGGTGGCCTAATTGGCGGGAGGGGGTTACCCCTCTGCAGAGGTGTAGTCAGCGTATTCTGAAGCTCCAGCTTACAGGGTGGCGTTCAAGGCTTGGGTTAACCGTTATCTTTCAGTCCTATACGCACAAATTGCTTCCTAACGTAATCCACTACTTCGAGTGGCCCCCGGTCCTTGTAAAGGGTAAACAAAAAACAAAACACAAAAAAACACGCAATCACCTTCTGACAGATGGAAATATTGCCGCTGTTCATTTACTTTCCAGTAATACAGTGTAACCTGGATATAAGAGAAACCCGGATATAAGAGGGATTTTCTATGGTCCCAAATTAGAGCCTGTGTTAATTTAAACAAAATAGACCAAACCTGATATAAGAGAAACCCGGATATAAGAGACTTCTTCACCTGTCCCGACAATTCTCTTATATCCGAGTTACACTGTACTTCTGTTTGAATTATCAAATTCAAATTAACACGAAGGAGAGACTGTATCACAATGAAAAGGAAATTACGTGTAGCCTTCTTCTATATCACACAAATTATTACTTAACAAATAAAAACAAATTTGATCCACAGAAATTCAGCATCGAGACATTGTAATTATTATGTTCGTTGTTAATATTTGGCATTCTTGTCACTGCAAGTGAATGTTGTATATTGCCGACATAAATGTCTTGCTTGTTGATAAATACTTGAATTTTTACAATGTTTACTGTTGCATTTTGGCAGTATACGTGCTTTTTTTAAAAAAATTTTTCCCCTAAGCTTCATTTTTTAATAAACAAACTTACATTTACCAGGTCTGAAACACAGAAGAAATATGAAACACGTTGCAGCGCTGAAGACATAGCAATGAAATGTATAAAATCATAATACAGTTGAAACGGCATTTTTATCACTTGTACATACACACAATATATATATATATATATATATATATATATATATATATATATACATACATACAGTGGGGGGAAATAAAATTTCGTACACATGAAAAATTGTATTTTTACAAATGTAAAAGCCTTAACTAAAACAAATTTTGATGCATTTTATGTGTAAAGATATATTTTATTAAAAAATAGTAATAAACTTAATTCTTATTCTAACAGAAATTAATGCATTTTTTTCATTTTAACTGATGAAAAAAGTATTCGTACAAAACAAAAAAAGCATATTAACTTAATTTAATACTTTGTGGAATATCCTTTATTGAGTTCAACAGCTACCAGTCTATTCCTGTACGTCTCAACTAATGATTTGCAGACATTGAGTGGTATTTTGTCCCATTCTTCTTGGCATATTGTCTTCAAATTCTTGATATTTATTGGTGCTCTTTTCCCAATTTGAATTTTCAAATATCGCCATAAATTCTCGATTGGGTTCAAGCCTGGGGACTGACTTGTCCATTGCAAGACATCAACGTTACTTTCAGCTAAGTGTTTCCTTGTAGATCTAGCGGTATGCTTAGGATCATTATCCAGTTGGAAAACCCAATCAGGATGTAGCTGAAGACTCTCAATAGAATGCATTAAATTGTCTTGCAGGATTTTCTGGTATCTTTCGGCATTCATCTTGCCATCTATTATTGATATTCTGCCACCTTTTGCAGAAAAACAGCCCCAGATCCTGATACTGCCACCACTAAACTTTACAGTTGTCAACGTGTATTTTGGTAAGTAGGCTTCACCATCCTTCCTCCACACAATTTCTATAAGTATGACCAAACAACTCTATTTTAGTTTCATCTGTCCATAGTATTTTTTCCAAAAACAAATATTCTTTATCCTTATGCTCTCTAACGAATTTTAGCCTAGCATCTCTGTCGTTTCAAGAGGAGTGGAGTCTTCTTTGGGATGCGTGATTTCAAACTGTTTTTGTGTAGTTCATTACTTATTGTACGCTTGGTTACTTTAATCCCTAATGCACGCAGATGTTCCTGCAGCTCTTCTCGGGTAACCTGTGGATTTTGTTGGATCTGGCGTCCTAATATCCTTGCTGATCTTAGAGAAATCTTCCTCGGAGCACCTGTTCGTCTTTGGTTTTCAACGCTGTTACGAGTTTTAAACCTTGCAATGAACGAAGCAATTGTAGTAAAAGAAATATTCAGGTTGTTAGAAATCTTTCTGTAACTGTTCCCATCTTTCCAAAGAGACAAAATGTGTTGTTTTTGTGAAATAGTCAATTCTTTACCTTTAGGCATTATTAGAAGCTTCTCGTAAGACTAGAAATTGCAGAATGCTCTGATAATGGCTAATAGCGTTAATTATACTTACTGATAACATTACTGGAACATTCTAGACTATACTTTTTTCATAATTAATTGATTATTTTATTCTAATAATTGATTTGTACGAATACTTTTTTCACCAGTTAGAATTTAAAAAATGCATTAATTTCTGTTAGAATAAGAATTAAAAGTTTATTATTTTTTAATAGTATGTGTCTTTATACATAAAATGTGCCGAGATTTGATTTATTTAAGGCTTTTATATTTATAAAAATACAATTTTTCAAATGTAAGAATATTTATTTCCCCCCACTGTGTATATATATGATTAGATTATTCATTGCAGTTATCATATAAAGAAGGAAAAGAAAAATAAATTCAAGTCAAAGAAAAAAGTATAAATGTATTCGGAGAAAAAGCAAAAGCAAAAGCAAAAAAACAAAAAAAAAAACAAAAAAAAAAAAACCCCGAAAAATCTGTAATTGAAGCAAGTTCTAAGGGAATCAAGACTTTTAAATTTTGAGAGAGCAAAATATTAAAAAAAAATCTTCTCGTGTTATTGACATATTATCCTAGGATTCTTATTGCTTAATCACAAAGATGACAAACTGGCAGTACTACAAGTCGAAAATGTGAAAGGCAAGGGTCAAATGAAAAATTTTTCATGAAAAAGAAATAAAAACATTTCAAAATAATATTGACTAATTTTTTTTGTTTATCAATTCATTAAGACTCCAAAATCTTAAAAAGCCGATCATAAATGCATAAATGTTAAATAATAGTTTAGCAGACTTATTTTTTTTAGAGAATTGTATCTGTTCAGTTTAACCTTATGGGTCAGATACAAGACAAAACAAAGGAAGTCAATTTTGATTGGCTGAGCCAGCGTGTGATACAGAGAAAACGTTTTGTCGGGGAGTCGAGTCTTAACCGGCGAACAATGTAGATGTGTTCTCTGTCGTGTCTGGATATGCTCCCCAGTGAAGGGGGTGGATGGGGAGAGCAACTACTCTGGCTAGTTAGAGATGTGAATGTTAATAAACTAGCTAAGTTTAAAATTCCCTTTTTTGAAGTTCTTTTATCTCCAAACCAAAACAACTAGCGATCACCGACCGAGAGAAAATAAAACATTGTATTTAATTGGTGCAGTGACAACGAGTCCCCAGCATGAGGGGGCTATACATCATAACGAGAAGAGACATTTTCATCGTAAATTTAATTAAAATCTATACCCGATTATCTCACTTTTTATTGCATGCTTTATTTATTCCATCTATAGTAACGGGCGCGTGAAGAGTGTATTTCTGTCCAAATAATCAACCAATATATACAAACTTGTATCTGAAAAATTAGATATCGTAAGCTCAAAGATTACTTTCGTTAATATATTTGTATTATTAAAAAAGAAAACGATGCCTAATTTTGTAACAGTAACGCTACTGTAGGATTACTCCCACTATGTATGCCAGAGGACTTCTCTTAGAATCCGTTAGGTGATGTTGTATAAATCAGTATAAAAAGAAACGACTCACATTCTCTTTTCTCTCTTCGACCACAGAATGGCAGTGACAATACGAGTCTCGTTTCTCCTCTGGCGAGACAGTTTTCCAGGCGAGCCGACTTTTAAATCTCATTCCAACTCACGTAGTACATCACACACACATACACACACATTGCAGTTAATGGGATAAATACGTATTCCTCCTCTTTTCTGAACTATGGTGCTCTCCATATAAATATATTTAAAAAATACATGTATGTATTTAATTCACTTATTTTGAATATGTTAAAAGCGGTGTGATTTGAACATTAAATCGCCACACTACACTTAGAAGCTAACGCCTTCCTTTCGAGTAAAACAGTAATTATCCCAACTTTAAATTTCTTTTTTTTAAATATTTTCTATATTTTTTAACCTTTGGGACTGCCTGGTAGCTAAGATGATTATGTATTTTCTGTCAGTGCCAGGAAATATACTAAACATCAGGAAGCGGCTGTTGAAATTTCTGGGGACGTAATGAGGAAGGAGAGCTTGGAAAATCTGATACTCACAGGACAGATTGAGAGACAGAGGAAAATCGCGTGTAAGATACTTGATTGGCTTGATTAAATGGATGATTGAACAAGGTTTGGGAAAAATAGCAAAAAGACAAAATTTATTAAGAACTACAAGGGACAGGAAGGAGTGGAGAGCCATGATCGTCTACGTGACACGAAGATTTTCAATGCAAGCAAGCTGACACACTCTTTCTAGAGCCAAGCAGATGATCTCTTCTTTCACCTAAGCTTTAACAGATCTCAATGAGGGCAAACAGGCTTGTAACATTCAATAACCCCTAAACAAAGCCAGTAAAGTTTCAACATCACCGAACATACACTGTCATGAACGGTTCTAATCTCAATGAGGCTCATTTGCCTTGAACGTTTATTGGGACTCAAGCTCAATTCAGACTTTGTAGAAATCATATATATGACCCATCGCTAAAGTTGGAAAAATGGTAGAAGGCTAATAGACCGATAGTTAAAAGGGTCGGGCGATTCACCAGAGTTCTTAAAAACTGGAACAACAGACGATGACTTCCAGCAAGCAGGAAAGTAGGAGAAGCGAAACATTTATTATACATGGCTAGTTCGGGAGCACACATCTTAATGACTATTACATCTTAATGACTATTACAACGATAATATCGGGTTCACATGCTTTGTGGGGATCAAGGTTAGAGATGATAGCAGAAACCATGGAAGGGGTTATATGCATATCACTCAACAGAGAATCAGTTCTAAGAGGGAAGTTAGGCAGGGATAATCCTGCTGAGTCAAAAGTAGAGTTTGAGAAGAATTTACAAGCAATCCATTCGGCTTTATCAACAGAAGATAACACCTCAAATCGATTGAAGAGGCGGGAATAGAGACCTTGCACTTATTTAGTATTCTATTACAGAGACGCCAGTAGTCACGATAGCCAAAGTTTTTAGATGCTATGCGGTGCCTCATTCTCTCAGCGAACGGACAGTTTATTCGAGGACACGCTTACATTTGTTACGTGCAGTAGCAAATAGGCACCTGTTATGACGAGTGTTGTCACGCTGGTATAGCCGGAAATAGTGGTTTCTGTGTGCTGTGGCGGCCAAGCATGTTGGTGTGAACCACGGAGGGGGTTGCGGTTTCACCTGGTATTTTCGAGAAGAGTGAAAGCGTCTATAACGACTTTGACCCAAGAAGAAACCTAAGTGGCTCAATTTTCAATTGGGAAGTTAAAGATGTCAGTCCAAGAGGCGTCACGAAGAAAATCCAGGAATGAATCCCAATCAGCGTGATGGTAACGAAAAGAGGTGTTATAGATAAGGGATTCCTGTTTATTGGATGATTAGAAGGAGATATCAATAGCTACCACAGAATGCTCCGAGTTACCGAAAGGGCAGTAATGTGAAGCTCGGCAAGTGCGAGAAGAGGAGGTAAGAAATAAATCAAGTAGAGAAGCATGTTGCTCGGTTTGGCTAGGGAAACCAGTAGAGAAGTCCACGATTTGAGTGAGGGATTTGGGAATTCTTTTATTAGGTTGTTGCAAAAATAATGACGTAATAATGTCGTTTTTGACGTATTTTTTAACGTCAAAAAACAACATTATTACGTCATTATTTTTGCACCAACCTAATAAGTTGTTAATGAATATTTTGTGGGAGGGCGTGATAGAAAGGGTATAAGATGTGGACGCATTAGTGTTTCCTCGAACAAAAGTAAGAATGACTATATAAATAAATCTGTACAATTACTAACAACATATTGTATTGCCTGAGCAAAACTAAACAGAACAGAGAAGAGATAGATGAATATGTGTAGAGAGAGATATCCTTAGTGTAGGTATGTATGTGGGAAATTCCTATGAAAGAGTGTGAGACTTATATTTGAAAAAGAGTTCTTTAAAATAGGTAAAAGTAATAGGCACGCCTATTTGGAGTCAAGTAAGCTTAGGACATTGTGACCAAAAGATTCTTCCAGAGAGGAAACGATTCTTTAAGACATCCTGTGGATAATAAAGAAAGAAGAGGAGGGGGGGAAACATGTGCGTTCTTACCTTATCTACTGCTTTTGGCAACGCCATCTAGCGGCCGTCAGCCGAGGTCCGTTGGCAGATAAGTAGGGTAATTCCACAACCTAAATTTTCGTGAATTTTTATGAATAAAGTTACCTCGCAAATATACTATTTATTCATTTACTTTTAAATTAGGGTTGCTTAGATACGTTATTTATTTTTGAATTAGGATTTATTAAAAAGTTGGAATCCTAAATATGAAAAATAATACAATAAAACTGATATTTTATTTTTATACAGCTGATAACAGTCAGTTATATGCCATGCGTGATACATGTAAGAGATCATGTATCTTTAGATAAATGAATTAAATCATGACTGATGCGGCAGATATTTTCCCGCAGTAGGTTGCCATTTCTTCCTGCGGTAGACCAGTTGCCATCCAGCTATTTACCTATAGCTGGGCGGGGGGAGGAGAAGAGGATTCATACATTTCCAAAGGGTATTAGCACGTAAGTGAATGCAATGGATTCGACTAGAATTCGAACTCAGCTCTCCGATTCCTCAATAAATTTATTTCTTAAATAAACGCTAGTTAATCTTAAATAAGTAAAAAATTAACTTGGTATCGCCACAGAAACGCGATACCAAACGTTTAAAATAAAATTTTAAAAAAGTGACAAATATTTCTCGAAGCTTTTCAAATAGATTTAATGTTACTAATATGCAAAATATTTCTTTAAAACATGTAATAAAAAGACTAAAATAGAAATAAAAGTAAAAATAAAATAAAAAGACTAAAATTAAAATAAAATAAAAGACTAAAATAAAAAGACTAAAATTTTAACAGAAATTTCAGACGATATTTTTTCTTTAGAGTTGTGTCAAAGTTGAAAAGATTCTAATAAAAATATATTGTCAAAAAGAATTGAAAATACAAATTAAAATACAGTACAAAATAACTAAAACATCTTGTTAGCATCAAAGCTGGTAAATAATTTTTTTTTCTTTGAAGTCCACATTTGTCTCTTTAACTGCACTTTTTACAGCAAAACAAAAAAACAAAACAAAAAAAAAACAAAAAACAAACCTCAAATTCTATGGATTCTTGAGTTCAAGTGGAAAGGATCGAGAGAAGTCCATACCTTGGCAGTAGTTCGTTGATTTTTATTTTTCATGTCTGATTTTTAAAGCAATAAACGGTAGGTGGAGAGATACAATGACGTAAAATCAACGAGTAATAAAGTAAGTTTCTTGGATATTTGAATTGTTACATTTTAATTTTTTAGTTTTAGAAAAGACTTTTCTCAGATTTCACTGACAAAATGAAGGAAAATTATTATATAAAGCCTTTGCTTTTAAAAACTATGACATCACTTCAGCATATAAAAATAAGTGTTTTTTTCCTTTTTGATTGTTAGTCAGTATTTATTTTTCTAACTAGAGTTTAAATTTGAATAAAATAATCTTTATATAAAAAGTACCATCACAGATTCGCTAAAAAATGCACCAAACTTAATAAAAACAGTTTTATCGTTAAATTTTTTATTATTATTGAGAGGTAAAGCCAAAGGACATTTTGGTTATTAAATTATATACTTTGATCCTTTTTATAACAATTCGAAATTTTGGTTAAATTTTTGTTTTACTTACTTCAGCGGGGCACCATAGATTAATAGAGGGCATTTTAGCGTCTTTTTGTGACTGAAAAACACATTGATTTGGAAATTCTTGCAAAAATCAAGCTAATATATTAAATTTAATATTTCCAATAAGCAAAATACTTTGCTGTATCTAACTCCACTGATTCGCTAAAAAATTAGCATATGTTTTTTTCATTTTCATTGGAAAAATTTATAAAGTTTTAATTTTTTTACAATTCTGTATTAATATGTACCGATTAGGTCATATTCTTATTAAGTAAAAACAATATTTACTAATCATAAATGGAAAAGATTACTACAATTTAGCGACCCCACATCAGTATTTTGAAAAGAATTTTGAATATTTTTTTTGTATGTGTATAAACATGACGATCATTGTACATAATTAGGCTACAATCAAATTTGTATTTTATATGATTATTACCTTATGAAAATTGAGATTTAGTAGAGTGAAAGCCATTTTAAAGACTGATAAAATCAAGAAGTCACCTTCCTGACAAATCGACCATGATGAGATTCGAACCCGGAACGTTCTAACCACGCGGTAACGTGCCCATTTTTTCTGCAGTATTTTTTTTTTTTGTGAAAATGTATCCACAATAAATAAATAAATATAGATCGCACTGTTGGCGAAATGTCAATTAACAAAGCTCCTTTTTAAGATAATTGACCTCTTGTTGTACAGAAGCGTCCTGTCCAATTGCTATCCTATTTTATACTGATGCCGAAAGCCTTCAATGAGTTGAATTTAAAAGTAAAAAGATAGGCTTCAGAAACGAAGCGCGCGAAGTTTTCCAGAAATTATTTATTGAGTAAGCGAAGCATTTAACAACCAACCAGGATGTGTTTTATAAAATTTAAATTGAGTTGTTTAAGACTCTCTGATTTCGTTTTCGTTATGATACTATTTTACCACTACTTCTGTCTTAAAGAAAACAAAGACAAAGGGTTTTAGTCGTTAGTTTTGAGCGTAAATATTTGACTCCCATCCCCTTAAAAGTTACTGGTAATACGCTTTTCGCAGGATATAGAACAAGAATGGCGTTAAAATATTCTATTTAATAAAGGTCTTTCGCATAATAATTCTATTAAAATTTTTCAAACATTCTTTTCTTAATAAATTCTTATAATAGTTCAGTTCACATTTCCAGTATTTCGTAGTCTACACATTTATCCATACCATCTTATTTAGACTAACTGTATAATATTCGACATTAAAAACAGTGTTGCGAAAATATTATATCGATCAATCAATAAGTACTAACAAGAATATCCGTTTTTTCGTATTTTACAAATCTGTTGTACGAACATCCTTTACTTAAGACCTCTTTCAGTTCAGTACTTTAATAAAGACTTGTCATAATTTGAAAACTAGAGTAAAACATTTCAATGTTATTTCTACATTAATGAAAAACACTCGTTAGAAAAGCCTTATTACTCAATGTAGGCAAAACATAAAAATATAAGTATGTTTTTTTTCGTATTCATTCTGGGGAAGAAAATACGCAAAAAATTTTGATTATAATTATCATTATAAACAATGATTCATCAGACTTTATAAGCCCAGTGTAGGGTGTAACGGAAATGAGCTATTGAAGAATGATTTATTCTCCCATTTTATTTCCCCCATTACAGGCATTATTATATCCCTGATATAATAACACCATAGTTCACGACCGGAACGGAATGGCCGAAAGGAAAATAAATGACAAACATGCTTTGTTTTCAGAGAGAATTTTATACTAATAAGACATACACAAACTATATGTATACATATATACACATGTCCAACACGGGGAAAAATATATCACATATATCTATCGAGGCCAGAGCGAAAAGAGAAACAAAAAGGACGGACCTTTCATATAATATGGAGATACTCCTGTGTCTGGAGAAGCCATGTTTAGGACTCCGGATTCAAACGGGAAACAGCGAGGCTTTGGTTTTCCCAAATTGAGGACTGTGAGCTGGAGTTTCTTTCTATATCCGGGAAAGATATATACCCTAAGGGAAACAGGACCATGAATTTGTAAGCTACTGGGGATACAGATTTAGCATCTGTCCGAGCCATTGGGGTGCCTGGGCTAAAGAAAACAACCTTTCGTTTTAGCTGCTGCAAACGGATTGAATTTCACCGTCGCTTTCGTCACTGTATACAGTGACGTCACTAAGCGACTGTCATATGATCCACGTGACTTATTTCCATCAAAGAGAGATAAGTGCTTTCTCTTTTCTCACAAGGGAGTCAAGACCAATTTCTATAACGGAAACCCAAAGATTTCACCTCAATAGAAACTTTACTAAATTTGACTCGATTTTTAAGGTGTGTTGCTACTCAAAAGCAAAAAAAAAAAAAAACCAGAACAAACAAAACAAACCCCCCAAATCAAAGCTTTTACCTATTTTGGGGTAATTTATTCAGGTTTGAAAAGTACTGGTTTAGAGGGATATGAAAATCAGATTTAATAAGTGGAGGTGTACTATTAATAAAAATAATAGCTGGTTGTTCGTTTCCGAGTATGCCTGCAAATTTTTAATTGTCAAGAAGTTTTTAGAAAGTGAATTTTAAAACGCAGTAAGAACCTGCGAAATACGAATTACTAAGTTTTATTAAAAGGGTAAAAGAATAATAAGCATAAAAATGTGCAACTTTTAATAGACTCCTTATAAAAACTGTATGTAAATGTAACCGCCTGAATTTATTTTATTTAGTATAGAATTGGAACAAAAGTTCGTAGTGTTTTTCAATCATTCTCTTTGTAAAGGTATTAGGTTGGTGCAAAATAATGTCGTTTTCTCACATATGTTACTATGTGAGAAAACGATATTATTTTTGCACCAACCTAATACTTAGTTTTACCCGCGTCTCGGCGGATATCCATTACATTCCAAGACCAATCCGAAAGGAAATAAAAACAAAACAAAGGAAGCCATCTTATGGTTAAAATCACAGTACGTTTGTACAGTAATTATGTATTTAAAGATGTAGGTATAATTGTCCGATTAAAGAAACTTGAAAAAGAAATAATAATAATAATAATAGAAAATTTAATGACAAAGTGGAAGAATTTTTTGTGTGACGCGATTTGTTTTTTAGGACTTCATCGGACTAAAAAGCGATGCTTATGTTGCTGCGACTACAAAGGGAAAATTTTAAAGTTTAAATATTTTTTTAATATGTATGTATTTGGGTATATATTGTCTAGTCAATTTAATTTTTTTTTTCTTTATATTTTTATCACTTTTGTTATTAAGTGTCCCACATTGTGATAATAGAAAAGAAAGATGATAATGTTGTAAGAACCTGGACGCAAATTTACAGTGGTTGATCTAACGATTAAAGCGCTTTCTACACACTTTTGTCTTAGTAAATTGCTTTCACTTATAATTAATCTTTTAAATCAAAATTATGGTCAGACTCATTATTGTGACCAACTAATACACTGAGTGTGCTGTTTTGTAAAAGATCTCTTTTGTTTTCTTTTTATCTTTTTATTCATGATTAATAATAATAATAATTTATTTAGAATAAACCTATCATTTGGTTCACACCCACCCCAGTCTTTTAAATAGGAATAGAGATTTATCCCCTGTTTCAGAGTGGGTTTTTGATTCCTTCTAAAGATTTTTTTATTCTATTTCATTCCTAGTAACCCCTTGCGTCTTAGTGGCATTATCACCCTGATTGGGGAGGGGGTATAGATTAAAAAATAAATAATTTATTTAAGATAATAATAATGATGATGCTGACTGAAATAGAAAACTTAAAAATGATCAATTTTATGTCTGGGTGGACTAACATGTTAACTACAAAAGACATTAATAATTCCAGTTGTGGTTGGGGCCCTGAGTTTCATTGAAAAAGGTTCTGATAGATTAACTGAAGGGATCCCTCGGAGCCGATGCCTTAAATAAAGACAAAAACGTTATTCTCAAAAGTACAGCTTACACATTACGAAGGGTTTTTTTTCTATGTAAAATGTCTATGATCTTAGGTTGTTTTATTTTTATTACTTTTTACAAAAATGTTCAGTAGAAAATATGATGCCATTTCTGACCTTAGATTGGGATCCGAAAAAATGTGGATAAAACAAAAATCACAGATCCCGATCATCGTGATGATAGCAAGACAAACTAGAAGCCCAATAAGGGAAATATATAAAACTTTCTCGACAATATACAATATATTTGGCATATGGCCGAAAATTATGGGTGGAAGAAGATGCTGGATTTTATTACCCCGACATTAATTTATCTGGTCGCATTCAATGACCCAGACATATATTATAACCTTCCGTTCATCGCATTTATTCAAGATCTTTCATACGACAGTCGCCAACACTTCATTTTCTTTGCGAAAATACTAATAACCATATTTACAATTCATGCCGAAAATGAAGTACGTTTGTCATACAATGTAACCCGGATATAAGAGAGTTATCGGGACCGGAGAATAAGTATCTTATACCCGGGTTTCTCTTATATCCGGGTTTGGTCTATTTTGTTTAGGTAAGTATGGCTCTAATTTGGGACAAGAGATAATCTCTCTTATATCCAGGTTTCTCTTATATCCGGGTTACACTGTATTTGGATGGGAGCTTCCCAGTTCTTGCTTTCCAGTCTCGATAGGGTTCAAAAGCGTCTTCGAGTCCTTGTGGGTGACGAATTATTTTCCACCCGCCAACCCCTCTCTTGCAGATGGAACGTGGTAATACTCTCACTGCTCTATCGCTATTTTCATGAAAAGTGCTCGGACGAACTGCATTCCTTGGTTCCACCAGGTCTAACCTTCTCGACTAGGAACCGCCATATTATTTACACAGTAGCAAACCACCCACATTCCCTCTGTATTCCATCGGTGAGAAGTAAGTTCAACACGAAACACTGCTTTGTGGAACCGACTCCCAGGAGGATGTTTCCCCCGATCACCACAATATTTACCGTTATATTCCCCATATATCCACATAAAATACCCCTTAACGTAACCTTCTTCTACTGGGTGAACTTTATTGTAAAAAAAAATGTCATTGATGGAAGTAGAACAAGCTATTCATATTTTATAATTAAGACAAATTTTCCTCGGGGATTTGATATCGTAAAAACAAATATTATACGACCCCCCGCCAAAAAAAAAATGTCTTAGTAGATGACATGACATACTCTAATAAGGTAGAATAGCCAAACCGAAAAGTCATATTCCTAAGATAAATATTTTGCTTCATTTTCTATTCAAAAGCTTATTTAAAAAAAGTGGGTAGGAAAAAAAAAAAAAAAAACTTCGGAGGAGAAGAGAAGAAAATTAACTAACAGCTATAGTTAATATGTTGATTCATTCCAGACATGACACATTTGATATGGTAGAGGCGCTGTGACTCGGAGGAGAGATTATCCACACCAAATACTTTTAATAAGAGTAGATTATCGTGATAGACTCATGAAAGTTTTAGCTAGCTCGCCCGAATAATAAGATAGTTTCACTTATCAACCGGTTAACACTCTTTTTTTTTAAAATAATTTCACCCCAAGCAAGGCGGGAATGCCACTAGCACGCAGGGGGGGGGAGCGAATTACGGAGAGTGAACCTGAAAGCGAAGACTGAGAATAGGGTAGATCGAGGTAAGGAAAAAAGATGAAAGGGATTCAAGAAGACAGAAAATAGCAACTGACATTGCATTTACATTTTCGAAGATTGTAGTTATCAGGGAAAAAAGTAAACGGAAGGGAGTTCCACAGGCGGAATGTGCGAGAAAAGCTGGAGTAGAAGAGAGTTAACCCTAAATTTGAACAAGTTAAAATTGTAGAGATCAGGAAAATATCCCCTTGGGAGTCTGTTCCAAAGAGCAGTTGTTCGCAGAAAGAAGCTGCTTGAGTAGAACGTACTCCTGTCCAATGGAATTAAGGTGGTTCGCTACAATGGCGGTGATATGGCGAGTCTAGCCGTGAAGGTTAGAGCTGGTGGAACTAAGGAATGTAGTTGGTCTGAGCACTTTTCATGGAAGTAGTGATAGAGGAGTGAAAGGGAGGATTGGACAACTCCTGCCCAAATATGACAACAGTACTCCCTTTCCAATTTGATCTGGATCTTGTAAAGGTAGAGGATAGCATGAGGAGTCAGGCATTTACTGGAGGTTTACAGAGAACCGACCAATTTTCGTTCATTAGCGATTATTCGTATGTATGTATTCCACTTGAGGTCTGGGTTGAGTTTCAGGCCTCACTTGTCGGTTAAGGCACGGAGAGTCCCTGAGGGAATATATCCATTCATCGTAACTGGTGGTAGTCCGAACGGCGGTGATGGAATGAAATTAGTTTTGGTTTTCGAGGCACTGAATGTAACCAGTCATTTTTCACCCACTGAGGTGTTAGAGCTAGATCGTAGAAGAGATACACATGCTAACAGTTTCTTCTCGCGCACTTCTCGCTTGTGGAACTCTCTTCCGGCTCCATGTTTTTCAGCCAACTTTGATTTTCAAAAATTTTAATGTAATGTCAATCGTTATCTACTGTTTATTGTTCTTGCTCCTTAATAAAGTTTCTTTTTTCTTTTTTTTTCTTTTACACTCAGTACCGCTTTGTGTCTTATTTTCCTAGTATGGGGTGAAATGATTAAAAAAATAAAATAAAAATAAATGGGAATAAATAATATTATTTGACATTATTATTTTTTTATCTTTTACGATTTTCAGGGTTGGCGGAGGTCACATTTATATAGCCTTTAACACTCTCTGAATCATAGCCTCCCGGCTTTCAAAGTTTCGTTGAAATACATCAAATAGTTTTTGAGTCTATAGAAGATTAAACGGTCTAACCACTTGCTTAAGGTTAGACCGTTTAATTTGTGCATGTAGGATGTTGTGGTGTAATGGATATCGACTCGGAGTGAGAACTCGGAATAGTGAGTTCGAATTCCAGTCAAGTCCGTTAGATTCACTTACGCATAAATACCCTTGGGAAAGAATCCATTTCTTCTCCCACCCCCATCTTGGGTTGAATATCAGGACAGACAGGTTTCTTTGGCAACCAGTCTATTGCAGAAAGAAATGATAACCTACTGCAGGAAAAAATCTGCCTCGTCAGTCATGTATCGAAAGATACATGATCACTCAACCGTATGTCACGTATGGTACTTAGATCTACACAGAATGTGACACATGATAAAAACTGAAATAAAATAACTTGTTTTATAGCCATTCTATCTATTGAAATAGTATATCTAGCTACCGAGGAGCTATATATGCCGCCAAAAATGTTTTCAATAAAAAGAATGAAAGCAAATACATGACTGTTTAAAATTTTATGAAAAATATTTACTCAAGAAAATAAGAATTAAATAATAAAATTTTGGCAGTGGAAAAAGGTACACCATTGGTTAACAATAAAGCCTTAGTGTAAAAACTTTTCGTTTTATTTAACAAAGACAAGTACTACTTACTGACCGGTTGATCGATTTAGTTTTTATGACTTATCAACCCTTTGTAGGTTATTTAAAGCTGAAACATATTTTGGATTGTTAGAATGATTCTTTTTTTTTACGAGCGAATATTGCATTGACATTCTTTTTAGATTACCGACGAATTTTACAGATACAACGCCTGCTATTTAACCCATAACTGGGGGAAGAAATAGATTTATACCTTTCCCAAGGATATTGGCGCATATACGAATGTATCGGCTATCCAATTTCTTATTTCTATTAGTCCACATTATGCAAATCTTTCTCTCGCTATATATATATATATATATATAGAGAGAGAGAGAGAGAGAGAGAGAGAGAAAGAGAGAGCGATGAGTAAATTGTCGCTATTTTATATTTTTAATTTCGTGCATGCTCATTGTTTGTTTTTGATATAGTTGAGTGCACAGTATAGTAGGGACAGTTGGGCACCGTCTGTGAGAAAAAGAGCATCATGATGCAATTCACTCCTACAGAAATTTGGAAACGGCATGCTGTGCCGCTTGGCATTCAAAGACGAACATTTCAGAGTGTTTGGGTGTCAATCCGAGGACACTGCAGAAGATTCGGAAAGAATAGGATGATATATCCAATCAACATCATGGTGTTTGGAGTGATCACTTGTAATGGCGAAGTGATGCCTCCATTCATCTTCCTACAGGGCTTCAGACTCAATATGAAGGCCTACATCAATGCCTTGAGGAGTTAGTACTGCTCTGGGTTAATAAGGTAGCTGTTGGAAGACCCTAAGTCTGGCAACATGACCCTGCACCATGCTACATAAGCAGGAGAACCCAGTCATGACTGTTAGACAATTTCTGCAATCACATCATCCCTTACATCTGGCCACCTAACTCCCCAAACTGCAACCCCCTTGATTATTATGTGTGGGGTGCAGTTGAACCAGAGACCAAAAATCTCCTTGTAACACCAAAGATGAACTGAAGGCAAGGATTATGACAGCATTCACCAAGGATAAAAAAAGAGACCGACCAGAAGAGTTACAGAAGATTCTAAAATTGTCTGGAGGGCGTGGTTAAAGCCAATGGCGATTTTATTGAGTAAATTTACTCTTTTGTATTTCAAAATATTTCTGTGTAATTTTGATAAATATATCAGTTAAAATATGATGTCAGTGTTATTTTCATTTTTGCCTAATTTAGACGATAATTTATCCATTGTGTGTGAATATATATATATATATATATGGGTAAGTATCTCCTACAAAAACCGATACCTAATTTTATAAAGCATTTTAAAATAATTAAATTTTTTTCTTTAAGCTTTAATTTTATTTTCAATTCCAATATAATAGATTAAATTTCCTATTCCCAGAAATCAAAATAATTTGCTGTATTTCAAACCGAATTTATATTGATTAGAAACTTTTTGCAATTTTCTGTAAAATCGCGACATTTATCTATATTTACACATCCATAAACGCAAACTTGTTTTCTTCTTGAAAATATTCTTTCAAAAACTAAATATGTCGTGAATGGACGTCCGTATTTACAAAAATCTGCACGTCTATATATATATATATATATATATATATATATATATATATATATATATATATATATATATAAATATGCAAACTTATTTTTAATATATTGGAGTCCGATTAATTATAGTGAGCTTTTCCATTTATGATTCGTAAAAAAACAATATCATTTAAATGCTACATAAATTCATGCAGACTTTTAAAAGATAAATTATTACAATTAATATTCGTAAAAAAATGAAAACACTTCTTGAAAACACAATTCATTATTTATCCAAAATCTTTTCTTAAGACAATGTCCATAAGATATTTTAAAATTTTATTTTATAAAACCAATTAAAAGCTTTTCAAAATAAATGATGTTTTTGCTCTATTGCCTTATTTTACGATTCAGATTTTCTGTAACTGAAATAAAAATATAAAAAGAATTGATGATATAAATTCTCCAATATCTTTTCCTTAAAACTAATGTAAAAATTAAGCGATACAAAAATGAATTTCACGATATTTCTTAAAAAGTAAATGAGTGAGGCTAATAGGTGTAAAAGAATAAAAATAATAAATAATGATATTTTACCAAGATTTTCTAAACAGAAACCATTCCAAAATAATCTTTGTCATTTGTGAATAAGTACTGAAAGAATCATTAAAATCCGGCAATTATTTGATTTTTGCAAGAATTTCAAAATCATTGTGTTTTCATCGCAAAAAGACGCTCAAGTTTCCCCCATACTGATTTATGGTCACCTGTTGACGCAAGAAAAAAGATTTAACCGAAATTTCGAAGGTCTTAAAACAGGTTAAAAAAACGGATTAAAAACACAGATATAAAAGAAAAAAAAAACGGCTCAAAAAATATAATTTAATAATAAAAAATTATTTGATCTTTTATTTTAATAATAACAGATTTTAACGATAAAAATTTGTTTTTATTAAGTTTTGGGCATTTTTCATCATGTATACTCATTTTTTAGCCAATCTCTGGAAATTATAAAAACAAAAAATTTTTTTTGAAAGAATGAGTTTTTAAAGGTGTCACTCAGCAGCTGTTGCTACTACGTCTCTCTTCTTGTTATCCAATCGACTGTGGTTTGGTTTGTTTTGTGGCATATCAACCGCAATGGTTTATTTAATGACGACACGATTTTTACAATAGATTCGTATATGTATTCCTTGTAAGAAATTTTTAAATCAGGTTTTATTGACATATTTTTGTAAGGGTGATTTTTGTTGAGACTGGTTTCATTAATGTATTCTTCTCAAATATGCAGTTGATAGGGAAATTGATTTTATTGACATTCTCATTTGGTTTATATTTTTGGTAGAGGTCCACCACTGTTTTAAGAAATAATATTATATCATCCACTTTTACTTTCTCGAAGAGCTCATACATGTTGTTTATATTATAGCATTTTTTTCCTTCGGAGAGCAAAGTCTGAACACTCGGTTAATATATGTTCAATAGTGTAAGCCGTTTCAAATGATTGGCATAATAGTTCATCTTCGTTGTTTAGTAGGTATGAGTGGACTATTCTTGTATGCCCAATGCGTAAGTAACTACTTTCTTTCGAGATTTTCTGAAAGCTGACTTCCATTCTCCTGGTTTGGGCTGAATTTTGAAGAGTTTGTTATGTGGATTATCGTCCCAGCACCCGTTACCATTCCTTTTGAATGTATTTTTAATGACCACCATTAGTCAGTGTATGGGATTTTGTTGTTGAATCTATATTTAAAGTTGATTTGGCTGCTACATCTGCTTTATTGTTACCTTCCACTCCGATGTGGCTAGCAATCCAACATAGTTTGATGTCTTTATGTTTGCAAGTATTGCTCATTTTACATAATAATAGTTTGATAATGAGTTTGTTTTGGGATTTTTTCCTTCAAAGACATTAAAACGGATAGCGAGTTCGAAAATATTAAGAATTTTTTTCTTTGATCTGTTTGATAATGTTGAGAGCTAGCTCTATTGCGCAAACTTCCGTAGGAAAAATAAAGTTTCCTTTTGGTGGCGCTTTTTTGGTAATATTTTGGCTCACTGCTCCACATCCTGTCTTGTCCTCACACTTTGTAGATGGGTGTATGATTAGGGTAGTTTTCCAACATGCCCTGAAATTTGTCCTGGAATGGGTACGTCTTTTGTTTAGGGAGTTTATTTCATTTGAGCAAGACTTTGGGTTGTGTGATTAACCATCGTGGAATACTGGTTGCAGTTGTTTCTTGTATGTTTGAAAGTGAGGGTCCCTAACTCTTCAGTAATGGATTTCATCCAGAGTCTATGTATTGTATTGTCTTTTTGTTGGAACAGATCACAGTAATAATGGTTAATGGTACAGCTGGGTTAGTATGTCGAGATCTGTACATTATTAGAAAGTCGTCGACATAAAGGGAGCATCTCACTCCTGGGCTTAAGGATTTAACTATGGACATAATTTTTACGCAGAATAGTGTCACCGGAAGAATGCTTCTTTGTGGAACCCCTTCTTGGTTTTGCAGTTCTGGCAGCATAGTTCCTATAATAAATCTTCGGTTTTCCAGGTAATTCTCTATGAATTAAATTAGCCTTCTTTTTATGACCAGTTCATGCAGGTATTTCAAGATACCAAATTTCCATGGTCCATGTCTTATCATACGCCTTTTGCAAGTCAAAAAAGACTATCGTGAGATGTTCTTTCTCTTGAAGACTTCCTTTACAAAGGTCTCTAGGTATATTGTGCTGTATGGTGTTTTATTTTTATTTTTTTAAAGCATATTGGAAGTCGCTGATTAAGCTTTTAGTTTCCAGATACCAAGTCAACCTGTTGTTGACCATTCGCTCCATAGTTTTACATAGACAACTGGTTAATGCTATTGGTCTGTAGTTTTCAGGGTCTGTGTCATCCTTTTCAGGTTTTGGAATAGGAATGATGAATGACTGTCTCCACATTTTTCGAAAATTGTCATTTGTCTATATATTATTATACATTTTTAATAACAGTTGTAACGATTTTTTGGGTAACTGTTTTATGTTCATAGTGTATATCATCTGGGCCCACAGATGTATTTTAGAGTTTTTTTAAAGATTCATTTAGTTCCTTCAGAGCGAATGGTAGGTTATAGATCTCGGCATTATCTGATTTAAAGTTTAGTTTTTGTTTTTCTGATTTTTTAGCTTTAGAAATTGTTGGCTACCATTCTTGGCAGATTAATTTTTAGAGATTCTTTAGTCTAGATGATCAGCGATATCCTTTTTGCTGGTTATTTTAGAGTTATTTATCGAGAGGTGTCTTACAATGTTTGTTTAGCATTTGCCTGCTATTTTCTTTATCATATTCCATATTTTGTTTTTGTAGCAGAATTGATTCTGTTGACGTAGTTTTCCAGCATTCTGTTTTGGTTTCTTTAATTATTTTCCGTCCTTTTCCTCGGAGTTGTTTAAATTGTAGCAAATTAGATGCTGTAGATTGTCTGTTGAATTCTCTCAGACCTGCTCTTCTTAGTCTGATGGCACTTTTACATTTATCATTGAATCAAGGCCTGTTGCGTTTTTTTTTCGTGCTGAATTCGTTGGATTGCATTTCTCAGCTATACAGGATGTCTGTGAAATGTTTCAAGTTTTTTTATGCTTCTTCATTCAACCAGTCTTTCAGAACATTGTTTTTTAAATTCTTCCCAATTCGCTCCGTTAAATTTCCAACGGAAAGGGTTTGTATCATTATGCTCTGAGTTTTGTAGGACGATTGGCAAGTGATCGCTGCCGCATGTGTCTGCCAGTAACTGCCAAGAGAAATTCATATAAATTGATGGAGCACATAGGGATAAGTCTATTGCCTAGTAGCTGCTATTAAATGGATTTATGTAAGCGGGGGTCTTATTATAAATGCATAAATCGTTGTTATAAATAATTGTTTCTAAGGTTCTTCCCTTTTGGTTTGTGTCTTTACAACTCCATATAGTGCTGTGACAGTTATAGTCCCCTAGTATCATAAAAGTTTTAGGGAGTTGCCTTATGACTGCATTAATTTTAGCTTCATTTACTAGTTCATTTGTTGGTATATTTATTATACTTTAAGGTACTTCATTCCTAATTTGGATGGATGACGAAAGCCAGCGTCATGTGTGGAATTGTATTGATAGTATTCTTTTATATTCAGTTTGCCATTTTGCTTAAGGAATGTTTTATTGAAAAGAAATAACTGCCAATGACAGGTTTTTTATTAGCAGAAACAGTTCATCTATGTTGCCTTTATCCCGTGACAGTTTCATTTAAATATTTGATACATGATTACTAAACGTTTTGGAGCTTTAGTTTATTATGTGGTTGTGTTTTAATTTTCCGAGGTTTTGAGCTTGGATGTTTTAGACATTTGTGGGTTCTGGCTTTCCACCTCTGTTTTTTCCAGTTGGGTAGAAATTTATGAATTTATGGTTTTTGTTTGGGTTGTCCTTTTTTTTTTAAGAGATAAGTTTTTAAGTCTATCTTTGATGGTTTTGGGTGGACGGATAGGAGATCGCTGTAACCTTTGCTTTGTAGAAGATCTTGTATTTTTTGGAGGAGTGGTTTGTGTTTGAGCAATAGATTTGTGTTTGGTTTGGTTTCTATTTTTTTTTTTTCATTATTTATTATTTCAATTCTTTTATTGGCTTTTTTAAAGGATCAGTGTAGAAACTGACACGTTCACAGCCACGCTAAAGTCTAGATCCCTTCGAACCGATTGACCCACAACCATCTCCTAATGCCTATAAATTGGATAGAGATGGCATTTTATCACGGTGTATATTTGGGGTATTGTATTTACTTATAAAGTACTCCATAAATTGATATTATTATAGGCACTAGGGCTTGTCATGACCAACCTATTGATCAGATTGGGCCACTCCAACCTTCCGTCTAGTTCAAGTAAGATGCTAAACAGATGTGTTGGGAATCAGAACTAACAAACCCTGACTTTTGAAGTCCTCAACCACCAGGATCCCGTCGCCACCCACGGCAAACAGGTTGCCTTATTTCGTGGTTGGGGGTTACTTCTCTGCAGAGATGAAGTCCGCCTATTTTAAAGCCTCGGTCGGAAGGGCGAGGATTGTATTGTATTTCATTTTTTGTGGAATAAATCGCAGTAATTAGGTTTTTAAAATTTCGGGGTTCAGCCGCCGCAGGTGTTAGAAGTACAGAGCCGAAGAAGATTTTGGAAGTAACTGGAGACCCAATACTAAACAGGAAACAAATAAGTGTACAAACTGGCATATTCACAGTCATGTCTCTGGCCCTCAACCATCTCCTAATGCCTAGAAATTGGATACAGCTGGTATTTTCTCCCGGTGTATATTTGGGGTATTGTATTTAATTATATACTTAATATATTATATATTTAATTGATATACAGTGTAACCCGGATATAAGAGACCTGGATATAAGAGAAACCCGGATAGAAGAGAGATTTTCTCTGGTCCCAAATTAGAGCCATACTTACCTAAACAAAATAGACCAAACCCGGATACAGTGTAACCCGGATATAAGAGAGTTGTCGGGGATCGGAGAAGAAGTCTCTTATATCCGGGTTTATCTTATATCCGGGTTTGGTCTATTATATATACATTAACACAGGCTCTAATTTGGGACCAGAGAAAATCTCTCTTATATCCGGGTCTCTTATATCCGTGTTACACTGTATTATATTTCCTTCAGTTCAGTTTAATATTTTTATTCCAAATGGAAGCAAATATTTTATCAAAACATAGAAGAAACAAAGTGATACTCGATGGATACCTTTTTATTTTTGACGCAGTGAGTACGAGAGATCCTGAATTAAAGTTTTGGCGATATGAACAGAAAGATCGAATGTAAAGTGAGATTAAAAAGATTCTACTGAATTCCTGAAGAGTGTTGCTCATAATTACGAGATGAAGTAATTTCTAAGATTATAGCTTTACTAAGTTTTCTTTTAAATTTCTTTTGAAATATGATATTGTTATGTTTTTAATTTAAATCATTCCATTAGTGTTTTAAGAGGATCCTTAATTCCCTAAATGAATAAAAAGTCATATTGAAAGTTGGGTGTTTGCAATGTTTTTCTTTGGGTGGGGGTGCGTCCAGTCAAAGACAGTGACGTCGAAACAGGCTGACACCTAAACAGCTGTGCCGAATAGTCCAATTATTTTTCTGACGCCGAATCAGCCACGCTAAATGGGCTACGCCGAAATGTACCAAATCCACACGCATTCAACCGGCGGATTATTCACTGACGGACCCTTTCAAATACACCCACACGGTGTCGAATGGTTTCGCAGGCATCATTGACCCATTGATGAAGCATATCTGCATTATTAACGTTTGCTGCATAAACCAAAGGATTGAGGTTGGGGAAACGTGCAGGCCATGGAACCGGTCCTCCCCTGTCAATCCATCCTTCATGGTAGATATCAGTCAGTTCATCGCGATGAATGTGAATATAATGTGCTGGAGCCCCATCATGCATAAATCATATGCCTGTTCGTATTAGGAGGGGTACATCCTCTGGTCTGGAAGTGTGTTCGAAATAAAGCTCCTTTAGACAGCCCCTGTAAGATGTGCTGAGAGAACATACGGACCTACCAGACAGTTACCTACAATTCCAACCCACACATTATTCGTACGCTGATACTGGTGCCTGTATTGTACTATGGGGATTCCGATCCGCCCACAAATGTTGGTTGTGTATATTTGTTATTTCATCTCTTTCAAATGTTGCCTCATCCGTAAACGAGACTGAAGAGACAAACAACGGATTGTCAATTTGTGCAATAAACCATCGTCAAATGTTCTCGTAGTGAGTGATCAGAGAGCGAAAGACCCTGTAAACGTTGCAAATGACATGGATAAAAAAAACTGCTCTTGAAGTGTCCTCCATGCGGCACTATGAGATGTACGACATGTTAGGGCCACTTGACATGTGCTGGTACCCGGATCATCTTCGACAGCTTGTAGTCTGTGTTCTTTGTGGTCAGGCGTACGGGCCGTTCTCAGACTTCCTCTATTCATAGTTTGTGATGCCATGGATCCTGTCTCAGTAACGTGACGATAAACCGCAGCAAAGGTTGGATGACTCAGCTGCCTTCGGTCTGGAAACGCAATCTGATACAGCCGTGCAGCCCCGCGTTCATTACCATTCGCGTGGCTGTAAGTAAAAATCATATCTGTCTGCTCACGATATGAATATCCTGCCATTATTAAACGAATCCCTTCTCAGTTAACTCACTACTACACGCGTTAAACATTGAAGACAGACTAGCCACAAATGTACACTGATGTAACCCAGTCTACATGGTAACACAGCACCATTTAACATAAACGTCCTTTAAAAATAATAACTCAAAAACGAAGAATTTTCGGATATGTTTATATGGTCTTTTGTCCTTGTTTTGGTGTGAGGAATACGCCTCCAAAGTTTGTAAAAGTATTTTTGATACACCCTGTATATTCATTCTATTCAGCTAGTCAATTTTTGTGACGCTGTGGTCACCACTCACCTCTGTCTCACAATTGTGGTGACATTCAAGGCAGAATGGTGCGATGGCTTGTCGACTCCTTTTGCATTGAGGATGGTGAGGTTATCCCGCCTCTTAAAGGTAGATTTGTTTATGAAATTACCTTCTTCTAGCCATTGCCTAAAGAGTTAGGACCTTCACGGTAGCGGGAGCAAACCATCTGTTGCTTTGTAGGTCCTACCTCTTTAGGCAAAGAATAGACTAGTTGGTACTCAAGGCTATAGGTCCCTTTCTGGCCTGCTATTTTACCTATATCTAGGAGGAGGGATAAGTGATGGATTCATGCCTTTCCTAAGGGTATTATTACATATGTGAATGTAATGTAATCAACTGGAATTCGAACTCGGCTCCCCGATTTCTCAATGTCTCCTCACACATATACACACAAATCTAAAAACAAAAATGCGCACATACACGTTCCACAAAAATCGCGCGCATGTCCAAACGCCAAATAATCAGTTCATCTGTCGAAATCAAAGGATTGTATTTTGAGAGTATTTTCTTTTCATAATAAATCCGTATTTTGATCTAAAGAAGGAGGAGGCGTATTGACACTGAAGAAATACAATTTAAATCCAAAATTATTCGGATTTCTGTAAAGCAAGGCAATCGTTTGACGATTTTGCTATAACAGAACATCTTCAAGTGAACGTCTGAACGGATTAGATTACCCAGCCCGAATGTATTTCTAACTGGGCCCCATCAGGAAGTTTATGCAGTGTTACTTTGTTGGACTCCTACTCCTACTACTTCCCCTATTACCAACCACCACTACCAATACTACTACTACTAGTAGTAATATATTAGTCGTAGTAATAATAATGATGACGGTGATGTTCAAATCATTGATTTACCCCAAAACAAATTGTTCTCTTCAGCAGACAGATTAGGAAAAGCTTATCGATTTTTACAGTTTTAAGTACAAACGCAGACATGTAATAAATCGACAACTATTAAATTTCTGCTTATAGATAAAAATGGACGACTAATCTTTAATACTATTTTATCATATTTTAAATAGTTTGATGCCGAAAGCATTTCTTATATAGAAAAAATCCTTTTCATAACGTAGTAGATTTCCTATCGTAGGCAAAGAAGGTCATCGGTCTTTTTGAAATAAACTAAAATCTAATTAAAGTTTTGCTATGAAACCAATTTTAAGAATAAGTACTCGAATAACATTTAGAAGATAAAGGGAAGTATCAATAAATTTACTTCAAGTTTTTTATTATTATTTCATGGTTAATCTTATGCAACGATATTCTTAAGGACTTTATGCGCTGGTGTAATGGTTATTGGCTAGGGATGGAAATCGAAGTGTCGTGTTCAAATTTTACTCAAATCGCTGCATTCTCTTACGATTGTGAAAGCTATGAATCCATTTCCTCTCCCAGCTATGGGTTAATTAATGGAAATTGTATCTTGAAATGTCATTGTTATTTAACAGAAAATGTTAATTCTGTATTCACTCGCAAAAAAGAATTATTCTTACAATTCAAAATGTTTCGGCTTTAAATAACCCACAAAAGGTTGATAAACCGTAAAAAACAACAGGTTAATTAATTTATGCCATGGTATGAGACGAAGTCTTTGTTAGCGAACAACAGTTTACTCTTTCCCCTTAGGGAAGAGGAAATGTTGATCACAAGTTTTTTTCATTTGAACAAAAACAAAAAAAGAAAAATATAATATTTATTAGTTCTGTAGGTCTCCTGTGAATATGTAGTATTGTGGTATATGTAAGATTCAGAAGTGATAGATAAGTTCTTGTGATGATTTGGTACATTGTAATGAATAAATGGGTAGTAATTATAATTAACTAGAACTAGGATAGTCGCAAAGACCAACCTTTACCCACTTCCCCTTCGGACTTATGCCACAAGTTTTTGTAGCAATTTACAAAAAATAAATATACTATAATGTTTATTAGTCACGTATTGGTTGCAAAATAATACAAGATAGAGTTGCCATGTTAGGCTTTTTTGCATTTTGCTACTTTTCTGGCTATTTTTAAAAATAAACTGGATAAGCTTGGGCTACCTAAGAATATTGGTAAAATTTACTAGCACTGGAATTTCAAATGTAGCTTAATTCATTATTTCTAGCTTCTTCTGGAAACCCTATTAAAACATCAGAACATACAGCAAGTTTCAAACGTCTTAATTGGTTGCAAGACGAGCTTCCTCACCATTGCTTCACGCGAAAATGGTGGAAATCTATGAATTTGCATAAGTATAAGGTTCGTAACATAATAGTACCATTTTTGTGCAGGCACGAGATGTGTCGTCATGTGAAGCAAAGAGAAACATGTAAGAATGAAAATTAATATGTAAAGAAATCTTTGAATATTGCCTGAAATCCCTTAAAACACATAAAGTGATCCTAATGAAAAGATAATCATTATTTTCTCATCGACAAGAAACCACGTTCGTTTTTATAGGTAAATTTATTTTTTTGTCTTTGACATTGAAATGCTTAGAACTAGACTGGCGTCGAGAACTTGTCAATTTACAGTTGAGGTGGCATGATGTAATTATAAATTCTCGGCTAAGTTTCTTTTCTCGCTTGTGGAACTTCTTTCCGACATACCTCCAACTTCAATCTTCAAAAATTTAAATGCAATGTCAATCATTACCTACTGTCCTTCTGATTATTCTTTGTTCTAGGTTATTCGTAATGTTTCTGCTTGTAATTCTTCCACAATCCCCTTATCTCTACTGCCTTGCATGAAGGGAAGTTGATTAAAAACAAACAAAACAAATTTATTCTATATCTACAGCGAGGTTCTCTTATCGGATAAGTCTTAATAAATAATAATAATAATAATAAACAAAAACGTCATAATTATGAAGGCGAAAGCTAGATCTACGGTTATGTCACGTTTGGTTTTCCTCGTATCATTGAAGTTGCTTCTTTACTATTTAGATGGTTGTTCACTTACATTGACTGGCAGATCTTTGTTCCTAAGCAGATAGCTACGAAGATGAAAGCAAGAAAGAATACAATTCAATATTTTAGGTTTGTGAACGGATCATGATTTTTTTGGTATAAAAATTCGATATATAAGCTTACCGAAACATTTAATTTTTTTAACCGAGTGCATCTTTAGATACTCAAATTGGAACTCGAATCTTTAAACTGTCCTGTACTTCAATTTTTTATCGCTCTGAGTTGACGTATGATTCTAAATTCAACAAATTGTTTCAAACAAATATTGTCATCCTTGTTAGTTGGTTAAGGCCACAGCGTTTTTGACCGAGCCATTTATATATCTTAAATCTTATAACATTACGGCGGTTTTCTAAGCGTAGCTTCGGTGTGACACACGGCCGAAAGTATGGAGTATCCAGTGAGGATAGAACTCGCTATTCAGTCTTAATTAATCTAGCATGACCAGCTTACTATTATTCTACGCCAAAGTTCCCCTTCCAAATTTATTTATATTTGGTTGTTCCTTTTATGAAACTGGCTTGTCTAGATTTGTCTGTTTAATTTAACTAGGAAATATGTAGGGTGGGTCGAAAGTCGTGTCACCGTAACCTTCTCTCCCAAACTGGAGGAGTTCGGGTCAGCCAAGTGAAATAGAAAATTATATGTATGGGTGACAAGACTCTCGAACCACGCTGTACATAGTCCGTTTATTCTTATAATAATAAACCTTCCTCTTCTCAGTTTTTCACTTCTCCCCACCTTTGGTTAGAGATCAAGTTTTCTAATGGTGTCGGGAAAGTTTTTCTTTTTTGCAAATCCGCCATCTTTATCGTTAACTTACATAAGATTTTTGGGGTCATATACTAATGCATTTTATGTTTGTAAAGGTTTCCTATAAATATTATTTCGACTCTTTTTTTAAATCACCTATAGAATTTTAAAAACTGTGGCGATAATTTTGGTGAGTGTTATATGGAAGATTTTGAAATAAATACGAAGACATTAACGAAAGGTTGGGTCAGTGAATGCAATAAACAGCGTTTTCCTTCACCCAAAAGTTTATAATTATAATTAAACTCTCTTTCCCCTTGAGTAATTTTATTTTACTTATGAAGAATAGTTTTGTTTATTTTAATGAAAATATTGATAGAATTTGGATGAAAATGTCATTGTTCCTGAAAATGGGATTCTTATCTCCATAATTTTGTTAAAATCTCCGACTGAATCGTTAAAACAAGAATAACTACTTTTTCTTCATGTTGCTAAATTCTTAATATTCCGTTTTCTAGACGAAACTGGAATATGAAAGATGTCAACGTTTGGCCCGAGACTGCATTCTTGAAGAAAGTAAAGAACGTAATGTCAACAGCTTTCAACAAGAGAATTATCAACGTAAAAATTGTCGAACTTGTGTTCAATTAATGTTAACATCGTAACAGCACTCATGTCAAACTCCAGGTCCTTGCAGAGTTTTCAGACAAAATATCATTTCATATATGTTTCATAAAATAAATTATTTTTGAACCTACTAAAACTTAGGTTGGTTATTGATTCTGTCCTATATATAAACACTGTCAAATCTTGAGTCAGTTTCTTTTAAGAACGGACAACTGATTGCACTGAAAAGTTCAACAGTCATACTTGTCTTGATCACTCATGACCAATATTTTCATTGATACCTCCCTTTTTGCACTAAGGTGGATAGTGATTTTCATTGATACCTCCCTTTTTGCACTAAGATGGTTAGTAATTTTCATTGATACCTCCCTTTTTGCATTAAGATGGGTAGTGATTTTCATTGATACCTGCCTTTTTGCACTAAGATGGGTAGTGATTTTCATTGATACCTCCCTTTTTGCACTAAGATGGGTAGTGATTTTCATTGATACCCGCCTTTTTGCACTAAGATGGGTAGTGATTTTCATTGATACCTGCCTTTTTGCATTAAGATGGGTAGTGATTTTCATTGATATCTCCTTTTTTGCACTAGGATGGGTAGTGTCCGTGTTAATGCCTGGTACCAGAAGTGTCCTGAGCTGGGAACGTTTGAGTAATCTCCGCCTTACATAGGGGTCTCTCCGATTAAAAATCTCCCAGTACCGGCAAATGAGCAACTGTATTATGGGATTAATTTGCCCACGTTGCCATATTTGAATATTCTCGGAAAATAAAAAGTGAGGGAGGACGTTTTCGAAGACCTTCCCGCACGAGATTTTTATATGGGGTTTGTTGTTTGTTTTGTTTTTTGTTAGGTTCCACCTGTGAATATGTAGGATTGAATGGTGATGGAGTTCTTGTGGTAAATGGATAAATTGTATTAGATGACTGGATTGTGATTGTCTGGATAGGTAGCGAAGACCAGCCTTTCCACACTTCCCCTTCGGCCATGTGCCACAATTATTGTATCGTTACAATAATAAATATATTCTTCCTGCACGGCTTTCATTTTGACATTATGCAACTTTGAAGCAGCTGCAATAATTAATTTTGTGTTTGCATAGCATTGGGTGTATTTCGTGATTTCAATGAATGGCATTTACAGAATATAAACGTTATGGAAACTCTATAATGAAATGCCTATAGAAAGTAATAGCTCTATTAATCGGAGATGTTTGCGGCATAAGGTCAGCTTTTGTAAAAGATATCGCTAGCAACCAGGTCTCCCTGTTGAATTAGCTAGATGCAACCGCTGCATCTACTGTAACAGTTTCTTTTCTTGAACGTCTCCCCCTCCCCCGAGGAACTCCCTTCCGATTTCTTGCTTCCCTGATAACTAAAATGTTAAAAATTTAAATGTAAGGTCAATCGCTTTCTGTATCTGTCTAAATTTCTGAGGTGAGGTATTATGTACACTATTTACTGTGTAACTTTTACTCTTTTACTCCTTGTAACCCTCTTCGTTCTAGTTGTATTATCGACTTGCTTGGGGATGGAACGATAATTTAAAAGCAAAAATGCATTTACTAGTCCTACCATAATACTGCAGTTATTCTCTGAACTCTTAACTAATCCTATGACTAAAACGTCTTGGGTAAGACAAACTACGTCCAACACAAAGGCGGTTTTGAGGAGAGTGGAACAACCTCTTAACTGCTCGTGTTTCCAGGTCTATCCTGACTCGGGGTGGTAGCACTTTGTTAGTCCCAGTTATGGGCAAATAGCTGACCCCCCCTCCCAAACTGGGGTCAAAATACTATGAAAGTGAAAAAATAGGTTTTAATGCCAGCAATACGTTTTTGTAAAAATTTATTACCAGCAATAAATTTTGAAGAAAAAATTATTGCCAGTAATACATTTTTGAAAAAAATATATTCCTAGCAATAAAAATCTTGTCGGCATTAAAAAAAACCCCCAAAAAACAAAAAAAAAAAACATTGAGGTTTTTTTTATGCCATAAAATAAACCAAACCGTGTGTAAATTTAGTGGCTTGAATGAAAAATAACTTGGAAGATTTCAGCAATAATTTTTTACAATGCTCTAACATAAAACCCAAACAAAGAGTTAGTAATAAAGATGCCAACAATCTTAATCATGACAGAAATAAGTTTTCTTTTTATGATACGTGTCCTTTCAGAACGTAGGCGATCATGGCTCTCCACTTCCTCCTATCCCTTGTAGTTCTCAATGTTTTGTCAGTTTGCTACTTCTGCCAGATCCTGTTCTGTCATCCACTTGCTTAAGCCCGCTAGGTGTGTTACACATTGCTTCCCTTGTCTCTCTTTCATTCTATCCGCTCTGTGAGTATCAGATTCTTCAAGCCCTCCTTTCTCATTACGTGTCCCAGAAATTTTAGCTTCCTCCTTGTTTGCATCCTCTCCTAAACCTCATCGTTGCTCACATGTTCGGTCTATGGTAGCCTTAGCATCCTTCTGTAGAACCATACCTCTGCTGCCTCGAGTTTCTTCATCTTTGAGACCCTCCAAAATTTGCTGCCGTAAAGAAGGACAGATAACACGTAGCAGTTCAGTACTCTTTTCTTTGTTACCAACGAAGTCCTGTCTCGTAATACTGTCCAGCTATTGGAATGCGTCTTTGGCCATTCCAATACGTCTTCGGATCTTAGCGTTGCACTTACCGTCCTCTGTCAGAACACTTCCCAGAGTTGGTATTTACTTGACTCCCACAAGGTCAAGATGTGACACAAGGTCGTTTAACGTGGGAGACCCGAGTGTTTCCACTCTAAGGGTCACTGGTCAAAAACTGGTCATAGCATGTCCAAGCTGGTCAGAGCTTAGTCAAAGCTGGTCATGGCTTGTCTTAGCTAGTCCAGGCCGAAGCCAGTCTAAGCTAGTCGTAGCCGTGATCGAATCTCAGCCAAACGCCAAAAAACGTTGGTTTAACACTTCCCAGAGTTCACTAGCCGATAAATAAGCAGGATTTAAATATTCGAGCTCGCATAACCACACGCTCCTTTTTAGAAATAACAATTACGAAAGAGACAGAAGTCGCACGCCACGCGTGTTGACATTTTATGCAGAGGTTTCTTAAGGGGAGTTTTGTTTTCTATAAGGGGAAACTGTAATTTTTTTTTTTTTTTTTTTTTTTTTTTTTAGCTAACATTTTTCTCAACAATTTACTGTCATTTGTAGATCTTAACAATGTTTGTCTTTTTAATGCATCTTCTCATCAATGTTCTGTCAACCATTGACACAAGCTTGTTAGAAAGGCTGTTAGCTGCTTTATTCTATCCCTCTTGCCTTTAATATGTTGCGAGTGTCGATTTTTCTAAGCCCTCTTTCCTCATGCTCTAGCAGTGTTAACTGTCTTTTTCTGATTAACTATAATTGTTCTGTTTACATTTTCTTTTTCTTCGATGCTCACCTGTTCAGACCATGGGATTCCCAATATCTTCCTATGGAACCATATTTCTTTTTGTGTCAAGTCTCTTTATCTGTGAGGAGATTGTCCAGCGTTCACTGCCATATCAGACCAGCACACTTTGTTTCTAATTAAACTTTCTGTTAATAAATTCGCTTAACATTTTGAAAGGTATTTTTTCGCTATTCCAATACGCCTTCGGATTTCGGTGTCACATTTCCGTCCTCTGTTAACCCCCCCCCCAGATATTTAAGTTTTTAGTGCCTGCTTGTTAGTGGTGTTTCTAATTCTTGGTTCACTAAGAACGGCGGTTCTGTTTTGCTGAAAAACCATACATTTTGTTTTACAATTAATATTTAGTCCTGTCTTCTCGCTTTCATTTACTACATTCTGTAGAAGCGCCTGTAGTTTCCAGCATATCTTATGTTAAGAATATGGCTGCCAATAATGAATCCTGATAGCACTTCTAATTCTTTCATAATTGCTTCACTGTAAAGGTTGAAGGAATCCTGTGAGAAGACACAGCCTTATCTTACGCCCCTTTCCTTGGAGCTTTACTAAGTCTAGCTTAGATGTGTCACAAGGCCGAAAGTATGGAGCACCTAATGAAGATCGAACTCGCTCGTAACGGATCTAGGGAGACAAGCTTGCTATTAGGTTGGTGCAAAAATAATGTCGTTTTCTCACATGTTGCTATGTGAGAAAACGACATTATTTTTACACCAATCTAATAACTATTATCCGACGTTGAAGTGTTCCACGTCTCCCCCCACACTTTTTTTTTTTTTTTTTTTTATAAATGTATTATGAGAATTCTGGTAGTCAAGCTGAAAGGAAAGCCTTTCAACGTAGGTATCATAATAGCAAAAGGACAAAACTTATTGAGAACGGCAAGGGATAAGAAGAAATGGAGAGCCATGATGGTCTACGTCCTGAAGAAAAAGAATAAATCGAAATAAAAAAAAAAAAAATGCGTACTTCTGTTTTGGAGGTTACCTATTATAAGCAAGGGGTGTTTTAAAGTGCAAATTAAAAACATTTAAATTAACTGCAAAAATATTTAAGGCCTATCTTCCTTAGCCTGTATTTTTATAGTGTAGTTACTCCCCACTTCTCAACCTGTGATTACAGGGCCTTCTAATAGATGGTCATGTTTTCAACTACTTTTGTCAAACGTAACACTCTGTAAGCGTATATTTTAATTTTATTTATTTTTCAGTCAAGTGGAAATCTCATCAGTTCAAAGACATGAATCCCCAGGACGATCGTTGCGTTATTTGCCTTGGCCGGTTTCAAGTTCCGCGGATGTTGCCTTGTTCGCATTGTTTTTGTCATCAATGCCTTCAGCAACACATTACTGAGAGTCATAACGTCTTCACGGAAACTTTTCTGTGTCCGTTATGTCGCAGAATCAACCGGCCTCGAAATTCGCATCTTCCGGTTACGCTATGGGCGAGTTGTTATCCAATATACATCTTTACGAAAGCGAAATGCGAGAACCACGATTTACCTTCCGACGGAATTTGTTTCTGTCACGAAATTCATTTGTGTTTCCGCTGTCTGCTTCAAATGCACCGCAGCTGCTGCCTTTCTATCAATCCGGCTCGGAAAATGGGAATGCTCACTTACTTCCAAGAATCTTTTGACAAAGCCGTTATTTGGCAAAGTCGACTAAAAACTCTAAGGGAGAAGAAAAAATACGAAAACCCTGAACACGCTTCACACTTATTCTATATTGACGAAAATTTAGAAAAATTAGAGGCACTAAAAAGTGCTCTTTTGAATGATTTAGCAAAAATAAACGAACAGACCTTGGAGTCGGATACATTAAGACTGGTAAGCGATGACTTCCAAATATTCGAGTATAATTTGGCTAATAACTTGAAACCTCAACCTTTTTCTGTGTTTCAATTACCTAAAGAGTTCTTTACTCAATCTCCGAGGTCCTTGGTTCAACATAAGCTTCTATCAGATAACATCATCGCTGGCTTAGCTGAAGAAGCAAAGATCTTTATGATTAGTCCATTAGGAAAGTGTATTTGTGAAGTCGCATTATTGGGACGATTGATATCCATTGATGTTTTTGGAGATAACCTGGTTATTGTGCTCTTAAAATTGTATTCAAAAACTTCGTTAGAAGGCAGCTGCTTACAGTATTTGAGATGTTCTGATCTACGAATGTCTTCCGTGAGTTCTTATTGTCTAGAGAAAAGCTATATACAAACTGTGGCATTAAGTGAAAATAGGATCGTTGCTTTGTACTATGAAAATAACTGGTTTATCAATATACTTCAAATTAAAGACAATACTGTCGTTACGGGTGAAAAAATTAACTTCGGCTCGAATGTCTGCACTCAAATATATCCATACGGTTCCCAACATATCATGTACACAAATGAAATCGAGATTTTCTGCGTAAACATTCAAGATAAAACTCAAGTATGCCTTTTGCCTGAAAGTCGCAGGCAAGGAAATGCTATTGAACGGATTTCCCATTTGACATCAGACCAATCCGCCATTTATTTTGCCGACATTTTGAACGCTTCTGTTTACAAGATGAGTGCAAATGGGAAACTCCTAACTCTCTTTCTGAGCGAAAAAATGAAAATGAAATCTATATTTAGCTTTCATTTTAATACACGTGGACACCTATTAATTTGCTTTGACTTTCCACAAGATTATATGTATTGCTTATACAAAAGGGAAGATTTTGTCGGATGGGATGAAGACTTCTAATTTACAATCAATTTTTAACCATTTTTTAAAAAACTCATTTTAAAATTAAACCTTTTTATTTCTTTTATGTGACTCGAAAAATTCAGTCCGATAAAAGCTAAACTAACTTAGTATTAAACTAAATATTTTAACCTAGTTGGTACAAATATTAAGCAAAGCTGAGGACTAAACATAACTATTTGAACGTGTTGAGTAAACCAATTTGCATTTAGTCAACGTTAAACTAACAGCGGCCATTAAAAATTGTCATTTTAAACTTTACTGAAACATTGATGGTGATGAAAAGAACTTTTTTTTGTCTTTATTTTATTTTTAAACATTTCAGATATACAATATTGAATAGTTAGAAATAAGGTAAGCGTTTACCGTTATGAGTGAACGTAGATTTGCAAATGGTTTGAAGTCTTAACAACTCCTCGTATAAAAAGCAATTTTTTTTTATTTGTTTACCAACTGATAACATTTAAGTCTTCTTGATATTTGTATCAATATCACAATCGCTTATATTAATGTCTTTTTTATAGATTAGTTTTTAAAACTTTTTTGTTTAGTGCGTCAAACCTATTTTGATGAAACCGGGTATCATTGAGAATACCCAATAAATTTGTATCGAGTCACTGGTAAAAGTTTATTACTCATTTATGGGGGAAATATACTCTCAACCAGATGCTAAAATACGAACAGGGGAAAGTTTACGAAGACAGAATGGTGGGGAAAATGATTTTTATTTTTAAAGAAACCCTTTTTATTGAATATAACTATATATTTTTTACGGTATGCAAGTTAAATAAAAAGTATGAGGATGGAACCTATCGCAAGAGAAAATATATGGAAGCACATAATTGCTACATAGCTTATTTCAAAACTAAACAATAAAGAGATAAATCAGATTTTAGTTTACTAAAAACTGATCGCAAAAGAGAATTTCAAGCCCCAGTTAAATGTTTTAAGCTAGCAAAATAGCGCTTCCTCAGAACATGGACATTTATTGTTTATTCTCCTATACGGATCTTTTAAGCGAGCAAGGTCGATCTTTATCTAGGATAGTGAGTTGCCACGGCTTTCACCACATAGAATAAAATTTCGATACTCCTAAATTAAACAACTATTTTTTTTTTTTTTTTTTTTAAAGTAAATTTTAAAGGATTTTTCGGAGTGGGGAACGGAGAAGAGTACGTAATACCCTTTATCACGTAAACTATGAATGGCGCAAGCGAATAATCACGAAATTCTTACTGCAGTGTGAAATTTGAAAGAAATTTACATTTATTAAATTACGTGAGCGGAGAAGAATTAGCACAAAATTTCAAAAACAAACTTGCACAAATTTCCCTTTTTGCTCAAAGAAAGGATGGAATTTTGAGTAGGTTCGCGAATTTCTTTGTCTGACCGACTAATTTCCGTGAAGGCAAAGTTTTCATGGGTCCGAAGAAAATTTCACATAAGCTCCCGAATTCCTTCCCTTTTTACTCAGTTTTCTGAATTTGAAAGGAGCGAATGAATGGAATTATTATTTCGCACTCACTACAGACCTCAACATGAAGTAGGTGCTAAAATTCAACTACCTGTCCTGTATAAGAAAAAAGTTACACTGAAATTTGAAGGCGCATCGTAATAGAAAAAGATAACTGAAGAAGGGTGTGAAAAACATTTAGATTGAGTTACAAGCAATTTCCATTTTGGGGGAAACAGTTGTAATTACGAATATATCATCCTAAGTAACATTTACCTAAAAACAGTGTAACCCGGATATAAGAGTTGTCGGGACCGGAGAAGTATCTTATATCCGGGTTTCTCTATACCCGGGTTTGGTCTATTTTGTTTAGGTAAGTATGGCTCTAATTTGGGACCAGAGAAAATCTCTCTTATATCAGGGTCTCTTATATCCGGGTTACACTGTATAGCATAACATCTGACGACAAATGTATTACATACGACAATGTTCAACGCAAAAGGCAGTGGAATAACAAAGACAAATCTCCACAGTTGACCCCAAAAGCTGAGTGAGACCCATGGAGGAAAGCTAATACAGTGTAACCCGGATATAAGAGATTTTCTCTGGTTCCAAATTAGAGCCATACTTACGTAAACAAAATAGACCAACCCCGGATATAAGAGAAACCTGGATATAAGAGACTTCTTCTCCGGTCCCGACAACTCTCTTATATCCGGGTTACACTGTATTGTACTTAGGGTGAGATCGTCACGTTATTATTCATTTAGAGTACCTAAAACGCAATGAAACTATGTACATATCCGGGTTACACTGTACTATTATATGTCCAGCAGCTCTAACGATCCCATGAAAGTCTGGCGTAAAAATAAGAAAAGTTAGGCGAATGAAATAATAAGCGATATCTCGTGCCTGATGAATTGGTTAACCAACGAAAATAGTTTATTTATTTCTGAATAAAACAGAAAATGTGGCACAAGGCGAGAAGGGGGGGGAAAGGACAGTCTTCTGTCTTAACTTTAAACTTAGCTAGCCACGAACGCTGACCCAATCATACAAACAATATTCCTTGCACCAAAACAAGACGTTCTTACGTACCTTTTCACCACATCCACCATAAAATCTCAATGTCTCCATGAAAGTACTAAGTAGTCCCCATATGTACAATTTATCATCTGTGGGGGGGGGGAGAATAAAACAATTTTAAAAACTAGTCCCAATGAGTATTTACAATATGAAATAAAACTATTTACAAGGAACTAAACAAAATAATGTTAGTAATAAAAAAACCTCACAATGTGGCAGAAAAATCAGCTAGCCGGACGAAATCAATGCGGGACTATAATAAAATAAAAACATTCATCCATCCCAAACATTTACACACACACACACAATATTTATTTGTATAAATATATACAAAATGTGGCACAAGGCCTAAAAGGGGGATGGGGAAGGACGGTCTTCATCTGTCTTAAATTTAAACTTAGCTAGTCGCAGACACTGGCCCAATCAAGCCAACAATATTCCAATCACCAAAACAACACATTCACTCCTACCTTTCTTACTACGTCCACCATAATACCTCAAATTCTCGATGATGTCCTAACTAGACCCCTTATGTACAAATTTGTTCGTGGGGGGAGGGAAAAAAATCAACAACTTTTAAAATGATCCCCAAATGAGTATTTACAATATGACTGAAATATTTACAATAAAACTAAACAAAAACTGTGTTAGTAATAAACCCCCCCACAAACCATAAATGTGGCAGAAACATCAGTTAACTGGACGAAATCAATGCGGGACTATAATAAAATAAAAACATTCATCCATTCCAAACATTTACACACACACACACACACACACACACACACACACACACACACACACACACACACACACTCATTCAGACACAACAACAAATACGAAAAATCACACACGAAACGAAAGTCGCCCCACATCCACCAGAGAAGTGACATCACTGTCCACCTAACGAGGGAGGGGATGGGGGATTAAACTTAACAAAAAAATAGGGACAGAAGTAAAAAAGGCTAATGAGCATGCATACCCTAAAAGCTAAGTTAATTGAAAAAGGAAGCTAAAAATTAAAAAAAACAAACCTATGCTAACCTAATTTCGGCATGGGTTGCCCGTGTTCAACCCAGGAAAAGCAATATCCTGATGCCTAACCGGTGCCGTTCCAGGTCATCCCCTTTCACACGACACAAACGCGCAAGGTTCACCCACGTTTTGCCAAATTCTGAGGAAGTGAGCCGCCGCTTTTCCGTCCTAATCTTGACTTTAAGCTGATGCTTAAATTACGAGATCATTTCTGACGTGTCGTCCAAATCACCATTCTCATAACACCTAGCAAGCATAAGAACAGATATAGTTCAGCCTTCGTTAACGGCGGCGCTACATTGCTACAAAGAGAAGAGGACAAAGAATTTTCCGTGCTGCATGCGAACCATGAGGCCCTCAACAAACTTGTACAACGACGCTACCATCCTACAATGAAAGAAGGCGTGACCCAAGGTCTCGACTTCTTCACCACTGCGACGGCAGTTTGGATATTTCTCCAAGCCCGCCGTGCAAAGTCTTTTGGAGACCCAGAGGGCCCCACGCATCACCACCCAGGTGTGTGATGCCTCATTGTTATTGAAACATCTCAACCCGAGCGCCCAAGGCCATATCGAGCGAGCCCCTGCTTCGTAAGACCGAGCTCGTCAATCAGTTCATCACGAACGGACCCCACTAACACCGGATATATAATGCCTTACGAGACAACGCCTGGACGGTAGAGAGGCCATTCGACGCCCATAAGAGGCGTTTCAGAGTACGACGACATTCACGGTAAAAGGAGCATGTGGCCCAGCGAAACTAGAGTCGCACACCAAAAGTAGGTATATGTGTATTTATTAACGCAGACATAAACAAAAAAAAAAAAAACAACAAATAACGAAGTTCCCCTCTATGATAATACAAGGTCGCATGAAGCTGGAATAATAGAGGGGAAATTTGGAACTCGTTCGGTCTTTTCTTCTTCCAGTTGCCATATACACTTGACCCAGCATCAATCAATCAATTAGTACATTGTTTTTGATCGAGTCAACATACACTGACGTGGAAAGCCTTCCCTCATGAAAATCAGATTCCAGAGATAGCCGAAGAATTGAAGCACAAAAAAAATCCCTGCGGAATTTCAGTCAAACTCTATCGAAGATTTGACTGATAAATGACACCAGTCATTGCAATTAATGGTGAATATAAAATGTTACTTTTTTTTTAAAGAATAAAGTTGACAAACACTATCCGAAATGATTTATGACTCAAATTATTGAAAACACTATACAGGGTGATTGAAACCTAACTCCCTATTTTATGTATGATGTTATCTGGAGGGGGATGACCCCAACGTACATTGTGAATGAAACTGGGTAGACGGAGCACTGAGGGACCGTCGATACCTCTGTTAGCACGAAGTCACAAGTCATCGTGACCGAGGGTTTGAGTGTGTTAGCCTTGTTCAGATTGTTGATCACGCTAGATAACACGGTCTCTTCCAGAAACTATAACTAAGGTC
>OZ010594.1:67673430-67688430 GCA_963932145.1 Acanthosepion lycidas | reverse complement strand
GAAAAAGAAAATTATCTTGCCTTTTTTTTTCCTTTCCTTCTTTTCTTCGAGGAGACCTCACACGGCTCTTAGGATGGTCTCTGATCTCTATCTTAACCGAATGTCACCTGGAGTTCGTCAATCGAGATTTTCGCCTGCATCAAGTAGGTGGTCATCTGGCAAATTGCACCCTGGTGCCAATTATTCGTTCCGATAAAATAATTTTTCTATCAGGGCCAGCTCCGAAACAAAACAGGTGCTCTTCTCAGATGATGTTTCCGCAGATAGTTAAAGGTTTAATGTTTCCTTCCTTGTACTCTGCGGGTGGTCCAGCGGACATTTTTCTCGGTCAGAGCGCTTGACCTGATTATCATTATTTCCCAGTTTCTGTTTCGTAGGCCACTTGACCAACCTGAAATTTTCATTATTGCCATGGGCAGATTACTATCTTCCTTCGCCGCGTCGAAACATAAATCAAATTAAATCCAGTATCTTACTTTCTTCGCTAATGAAAATAAAATCTTTACCACTTTTCTTTGTTAGAAAAAATAACATCGCTCAGTGTCATTTCGTGATAGCTTCTTATCACCTAATTTAATTCTCGCCTTTTTTTTTCACGGAACCCTAAATCGTGTCACACTATATGACATATTCTCGCGTGATGTTCTGGTCGAAAGTTACTAGGATATTAAAATTACAATACCAAAATCCCAATTGGGGATGAATGTCACGTAAGCGTAATTGGTCAATACTTACTATCTTTCTTAGAAGGTCATTGCGTTTGTTGTCAAGTGACTTCCAATTCCTTTATTACCTTTCTTCGCTCAAAACAAGACTCAGTCTATGTAGATAGAGAACCAAAAAAGGGAAGAAAGACAAGGAGAAATACAAAGCCATAGCGTCTGTTATCAAACTGATTGTACGTCTGATTTAACAGTTAATATTGAAGGTCATGTCAAATATGTATAAATATATATGAATACATATTAATGTATATATAAATATATATATATATATATATATATATATATATGTATAGATATAAATGTATATATATATGCATATATAAATGTATATATGTATATATAATTGTATATATATGTATGTATATATATGTATATATGATATATATATATGTATATATACATACATATTCTATTCATATATATACATATATATATATAAACATATATATATATATATACTATATATAAACATATATATATATATATACATATGTATATATATGTATATATGTGTGTATATATATGTATATATATATGTATATGTATAGATATGTGTTTTCATCAGTGGTGGTAGTAGCATCCCTTCTGTTGCGTGGTTTGCCAAGAACAGATCTTGTTTCAAGAATCTTGCTCTGGATAGCGTAAATTGTGCTACATATAGAAGCGGTGTGACGGACATAAAACTCCTCATGCTCACACCGAATTGCAGTCGGGGACTAAAAACTTATTGCCAAGCGGCAATTTTGCAACGCTACACCAACGTTAATTGGACAAAGGAATTATACAATTACAAAAACTGTCAAATGCCGATTGACTCACGTCTTTCCAAATGATAACCGAACCGAAAAAGAAATTGCATTATGACTTATGATCAATAACATTAACCGTCTTTTTGTCGTGGGAAACGAACATATTTCAAATATGATAGGAAAAAGTACGAATACTTAAAAAACAACATTTAAATCGTTTCGTTCCTCTCTCATCAAAACTCAATCGAGGATGATAAGATAAAAGTAGATACCGATTAAAAACAAAACAAGATACACACAATAATATACAATCTATTGTTAACTTTCGACAAGAAATGGCTACAAAAAAACTCACTTTTAATCTTCTGAGAGAACGTTTCTTTGCCTGAAGCTAACCTTCAGGTGAGTGTCTCCTTGCGACCTCTAGGGCTAACGTTTTCAGCTGTATGAAGTGGTAAGATTATACCATTATATATTATTAAAATAATGTATATGTAATTGTAATGCGTAGATATTTTATGAAAAATTCTATGAACTATATTTTAAAGTAAACATCATACAATGCCTACAAATTACTGTTAATTCATTTTTTTGATTTAGGAAATCATCCATTTTAGGAAACTTTATAATATGCAGCTTTTCATGTTGACACAAGGAACATGTGTCGTTTAAAGACTTATAAATATGGAAAATATTTTTTTTAAAAAAACCCAAAATCGAGAATTTAAAAAAAAGGGAAAGACATTTGTAGCCCTCTCTCCCACATTTAGGTTGGGTTTCTGGAGACAAGAACAATGTGAACTTTATTTCAATTTCAACAACTTTAAAAAAAAGAAGATATTTTCACCTTTGCATGCATCTGATGATTTCATACGACACATGAACTCACTAGTAGACTGTTGTGGTATACCCATATATATATATATATATATATATATATATTTATGAGGCCTGTATTTTTAGTCTTGTGTGTGGTCAGTTGAAAATTGTTATAACTTGTGATAAACGCTGTTTCATTTTTTATATGATTTTTTTAATGTGTTAAAAAACCCTAAAAAGCAAGAAATGTTATCATTGTGCAGTGAGCTGCGGGATTTGTGAATCTTGTTTTGTAGTGAAGGTCAAGTGGTGGCATTCTTATTTTTCTGGTTTTTGTCTTGATCTGTGGCATACTAAAATGTCATTTTTGTGTGAGGTGGGGCGTTATGAAATGGGAAAGATTTGAAGAGGTGGTTAAAGTCCTCATGTTTAATTTAGAAAGTCGGTAGAAATGACACTTCCTGTGCTTTGAGTTGAAGAGGTGGTTAAAATCCTCTTGTTTTTTTTTTGGTATTGTTTTTCTCTTTGGAAGGTCTGGAGAGTGACACTGTAAAGTAACATTTTTTTCTAGTGGTGCTTGAAATCCTCTTGTGATGGCTTGAACAGAAAAGAAGCACTGCTAACCATCCTCTGGTATATTACGAGGTTTCATGGGTGTGAAGGCCTGTCCAGAATTTATCCCTCTTTGGGTTGAACTACATTCAGCGCTGGTTGGGCCCATCTGCATATTTTTTGTGGAATTATGTAGAAGTCAATGTTTTGAGCAGCACCTTGCTATTGCACTTAATCGCTTTATTTTATTTATTTTAATTTAAAAAAATGTTTTTATTAATATTTCTATAATTTTGTTATTGGAATTATATAATAAATTACAAAATTTGTAATACGATTTCTAACACATCTTTAGGAGATAAGTAGATAAATTACTTTTCCTTTCATGTCACTTTGATTTTCAGGATTTCTTAGGGATTTCTTCTCCAGTCCATCTTTGAGTCAACTTCATTGCCAGAGTTTACAGGATTCCTGTCTCCAGCCCGCCTTTGAATTAGCACACATAAAATTTTGTTAGTGATTTTAGATAATCATAAAAGTAGAGTCCTTTAAAAAAATTACCACCCATCCAGCGTTTGGGCGGTCTACTTTCCGGAACACAGGTGGACGGAGAGGGTTGGGGATGCCATCACAGTTTTGCAGTGACGGACAATACCAAGCAGCCATTATTTTTTATAGACAGGGAAGGTTACCTAAACTATTGAAAATTGTTTCAAGGACTTTAATAGAAAATTAGGAGTGCGAACCATACAAAGCAGATCATGTTTTCTCAGTACGCTGCATCACACTTGACAATTGTTTAGCAGGTGCAATTTCAGACGCATTTATAATTTAAATAAAACTGTAGGATGAGACTTTTGTCCGGGTGTTCTCCAGCAAACCGTGACGGAACGCCTTTTATGAAAACGATCATGTTTCAACGAAGCCGGGGAAACGATATTTAAAAAAAGGTATGTTCTAAATTGTCTTAGCAGGTGCTTATGTTGCCGGTCATAAAAAGTTATCCATTTAAATTTAGACGAGCTCAAACGATGACCTATTTTAGAAATATCTGAACTGGGAATATGCAGTTTCTGTTTCTATTATATTCTTGAAATAAAACTTATTCTGAATCTTTTATTTGATTAAATAATTGATAAATGAATTTTTAAAAAGTATAAATTTACAGACGGTAACACTTAAGGAAATTTTGATAAACAAATGTTTTCTCTTTGAAACCTACAAATCGAGAACTTCAATAGATGCATTAATAAACTTAGAAACTAAGCAGTCAAAATTGTTTTGAAAAGACATTTGAAACTTACGCTATCGTAAATGCAATGAATTTAATTTCTTTTCATTTTACAATAAAACTTTTATAAGCGAGTGAAATTCAAGGAACATAACACACAAAATTATTTGTAGAGTTACAAGGAGCGATCATCTCCCATTTCGTAGGAGGAATTCACGAGGATCACATTCCGGCCTGTGGGTAATGTCAATCTGTGGAATGACAAATTGTATTTGCTGAAGAGACCATGAAGGAGCAAAACATGAGTGATAATGGTGGTTAGGATAACGGAGGAAACCACATAGTCCCAACAAGGACCAAAAGACATCAACGGCCTGGCCGTTTCTCCTTCGGGAAATATTACAAGTAAGACCATCTTAATTTTCTCCCGTTGATACTACTTGTTTTATCCATATATGTTATAGTTTCTCTGTGTGGGACATATTTGTACATATTTTTTGCATGATGTTGCGTTATATAAAATCTCTTTAAACACAATATATATTTAGCATTTTTTCTTGCACCTGCCTCTAGATAAAAGGATGTCCCTCAAGGTTAGGAGAGTTGGAGAGTTGGGAATTCATTAGAAACAGTTGAGAGGACACAAAGATGCTGAAAAAGGATGATCAGAGACCGTGGACAAAGTAGGGTTGTAAAAGTGATATGGTATGGTACAGATATTTCGTTTACTATAAAATAAATTCCTAAAGGTAAATGAATGGTTTGCAGATAAAACAAGGAGCTTGATCAATGAATTGCTTCGAGTGAGATCCTGTTAGAAAGATCACACCGAACAGAAAACGCATTTTCGTATTTCCTGTCTGTCTTTTTTTGTTTCAGATAGTTGCCTGCCTAGTTTGTTTTTTTTTTTTTACTCAGCATAGATTATAATGGTTAGGACAACCAGTTGTTGGCATAGGATTAACTTACCTACCCGTCTGCTGTTATGTATTATTTACTGTTTATAAATTTCTTAAAAAGGAATTGTGGTAATGATAATGGTAATATTAGCCGTTTCCCTACAAGGAAATGTTTGGCATTCATTGACCAAGCAACCACTACAAGCTGTCCGTTGGAATTCATAAAATCATTGTATTAAAATAATTTTTCAAGAAAATAGGTTTCTCAAGTCTCGTAGCGATTATCGCACTTTCTACTATTAATGGGAGAGGGGTTCTTCCCATACTTTTATTTGTAGCAGTGTAAAACGTTAACATCTTGATTATGCCATTATTTTCTCTTCGAGTTATACGTGCTATCCATTTTAGTTGTTACTGCTGTTGATAGTCTTCAACTGGTGTGGTTTCTGTTATTTGATACAACACTTTTATGATTATGTAGCGTCAGTCCACAATGTTCACACAAGGATGGTCTTTGCTAAGACCCACAGGCTTGACTGATGTAGATAGATAGATAGATAGATAGATAGATAGATAGATAGATAGATATGAATGCAGTCAGGTGGATAAATGGAGAGAGAAATGAATAGACTGACAACAATAGATAGATAGATAGATAGATAGATAGATAAGTCTGGTAAGTATTGACAATGCTAATTGTAATTGTAATGGTAATATTATTCCTTAAAGAAACATTTGGCATTCATTGGCCAGCCAGTCAGTACCGTTTTCGGTTGAAATTTATAAAATCCTTCTCTTAAAACAATTTTTCAGGAAAATAGGTTTTTCAAGTCCATTAGATGTTATTATTCTTTCCAGTATTGATGGCAGTTTATTTTAACGGATTCCAAATGTCTTCGTTTTAAAAAAAACCCCAAAAAACAAAACGAAAATAAAAAAAAAGAACTTTTGTTTCCCGTCTCTCTCATGGACATATTTTCAGTCTTTGTTTATATTATATTTTAACTCTTTGTTTAAACACGAGAAAGAAAAGGCACTGTTGCTGCTAAGTATTATACAGTGATACACGGATTCATCAAGTAGTGTGTTGACTTCTCTGCTGGCGAGAGGTAGATGCAGGCATGAAAGTGATGATATACGTATATATATATATATATATATATATATATATATATATATATATATATATATAAGTTTAGTATTATTATTATTATTAGTAGTAGTAGTAGTAGTAGTAGTGGATCATTGAATTTCAAGCGTTTCAGCTGTTACACTGAGGCACCAGATAAGCTCACACGAATGGACAAAAAATATTTATTTTTTATGCATAGAGTTATTTAAGTAGTTATTAGATATTTCTTTTAAATTTCAATATTTTTATTACTATTGTAGGTTAGCCCCTCCCCACCACATAGCTTCGCTAGTTTCGACAAAACGTCGTTAGAAGGCGCTTGTTAAAAGCCTATAAAAACGAGACACTTCCAGACCTCTCTCTTTCTTTTCTCTTTTTCTCCCTCCCAGCATGTTGGAGTGACAATATCACCGGGACTTTTACTCCCGGGCATGGGGAAATATCATTCCACTTAGTGACTGAACTCACACACACACACACACACACACACACACACACACACACTGTATATCACCCACATAATTCTATCAAAGTTTCCTCTCTTTTTACATTCATACTCACGTTGTAAAGTGTTGATTAGTACGTCGGGTTGATCAATTATAGAATGTACTGCTTCTCGAGTGTTGTGGTCACCAATGTTGAATGGGTCAAATAGATAATGCGGCTGCGTGTTGAGAAAGGTAATCAACATTCATACATAATACTTAAAACATCAAGGAAAAAGAACAATGAGAACCAATTTTGTTTAACGAAGAAATATGTATATTAAATTCAACAATAATACTAAGTAGTTGCAATATGAGTGAAAAAGGGAGAAAAAAGTAGCTTCCCCTTGACTGTAAGGAAATGTCTTAAAGAAGATTTGTCTGAGTAAATGTTCAGAGTTCAGTGTTGAAAATAGAATATTTCTTTCAGAAAATTGTTCAGTAGTTGCAACTTACAAAGTTGATTTAACTTGGTGTGTCCACTGAGAACTGGTGGTGTGTCATATAAAGTTCTGTAGTATATATGTACGTGCGGAGTGAGTAGGATGAAATACACGAGCGAGTAAATGAGAACTATTGTCTCTGGGTACACTCGACTGTGGTTCTGAAATTACTACTACTCGTTTTTTGGAATGCTTCAATATTTATACTATCTGGAGTGGCTCCAAAAAGAGACGCTTAGTACATTTTTGAATATACATGAAAAATATCCTATTGGACGGAAAATGGACCAATCAGCGATTTTGTAGCAAAGCTTGTTTTGAACAAAGTGTAGTAACAAATTTACTATGGTGGAATGCGATAGATAAATTGTCCTGTTATTTTTTAGTATGTATTTATTGACCAATTAGAATTGGAGAAAATGTAGGCGTGGCACTACAATGTATTTAGTCTCTTATTATTCGCTCATATAAAACAAAAATATAAAATGTTCCTTTATGTGCCATGTCCCTTCAGGACGTAATCGATCATGGCTCTTCTCTTCCCCATATCTCTTCTTGTAGCTCTCAATATCTTAAGCCCGCTAGGTATGTCACACGTTGTCTCTCTCTCTATTTGACCTGTGAGTATCAGATTCTCCAAGCCCTCCTTTCTCATTACATGTCCCAGAAATTTCAGCTGTCTCTTCCTGATGTTAAGTATAAGCTTCCTCCTTGTTTACATCCTCTACAAAGCCTCATCGTTGCTCACATGTTTAGTCAATGGTATCTTTAGCATCCTTCTGTAGAACCATACCTCTGTTGCCTCGAGTCTCTTCTTCATATTTCAGGAGACTGTCCAACATTCGCTGCCGTAAAGGAGGACAGATGTCACGTAGCAGTTCAGTACTCTTTTCTTTGTTAGCAACTGTCCCTGCCTAGCTTTTGGAATGCGTCTTTGGCCATCCCAATACGTCTTCACATTTCAGCGTCGCACTTACCGTCCTCTGTCAGAACACTTCCCAGATATTTAAATTTCCGCACCTGTTTGATTTTACTGTCCTCGACCTGTAAATCGCATTTCAGGCTTATCTTCTTACAGGTGACTATGTATTCTGTCTTTTTGTAGTTTATGCTTTGTTCCTTCTTCTCGCTTCTTCTTCGCTACCATTTGTAGGAGGTTTTGTAATTTCTATTCCGTGTCTCTTCTAACAGCACTGTGTCATCTTGGGTTGTTATCACTGTGGCCGACAAGGATGAATCCTGGTAGGATTTCCAGTTCTCTCAGAATGGCCTCGCTGTATAGATTGAATAAGTCCGGTGAGAAGACCATTCTTGCCTTTTTCCCCTTTTCTATTTTTGTATATCTGCTCATTTTCTGTCCATATGCAGGCAATTTGCTGCCAGTATAACTTCTTGATTATTCTAATATCTTTCCTAAATATATTAAGGTTGCTGAGCAGTTCCAACAGTGGCATACTTTGTCGAACGCCTTTGCGTAGTCTATAAAACATAGGTGCACGAACTTTTGCATTTGTATTGCAGTTTTTGATAATATTTTCTGCATGAATATCGCGTTCCTTGTCCCGTTGTCTTTGACGAACCCGCACTGTTCTTGTCCTATCTCTGGCCTGATTCTGTTGCACGCTCTATTCATCAGAATACGGACGATGAGTTTTGTTATGTGGCTCATTATGCTGATTGTTTGGTGGAGTTCACATTCATTTGCACCTGGTTTCTTAGGCAGTGCTATGAAAATAGATCTGCTGAGATCTTCTGGTATATCACCACTATTGTAGTTTTCATTTATTATTTCTGTGGTTTTGTCTATGCCCAAATCATCTAAGGCTGTCAGAATTACCCCATTACAATTCATTAATTTCCTTACACTCGTTATTTACTTATGTAAAATATTGTTACTACTGCTTTTTAGTCCAACTAGGAATAAATCTTATTCATTAATTAACCTTTTTTTGTAATCTTTTTACATTTTTTTTTCTCATTCTTATCCAATACAGAAAAAAATGAATATTTTACTTGTGGTGATTAATTAGAATTCTGATTTTCCATTCCATGTTTCTAATACAAAAATATCAACTTTATTTGAATTTATTCTTAAAATAGTAAAATTTTGAAGTCAGTTTGTAAGCAAAAATTTGCGGAAATTAGGTCTTTCTTTAGATTTTTCCAGACGATATTTGAAACTAAATTCTCAAAAATCGTTAAGAGCTATGAAGTTAATTTCTAGTGTCATTACTTATCACATCAAAATTCAGCTTTCACACCGAGTGCAATATTGATTTAAAAAAAAGTGAAAAATCAGCTGGCCCTAACCCTCATTGGTAACCGTCCTGTGTATGACGATAAACTATTAGGTTGGTGCAAAAATAATGACGTAATAATGTCGTTTTTTGACGTTAAAAAATACGTCAAAAAACGACATTATTACGTCATTATTTTTGCACCAACCTAATACGTCCAACAGCAAGATCAGGTTTTAAGGAGCGTAGAACCACCTCTTAATTGCTGGTGTTCCCAGGTTCACCTTGACTCGGGTTGGTAGCACCTGTTAGGGTCCCACCTATGGGCAAATAATTAACACCCAAACTTGTGTAAAAATAGGTTTTAATACCAGAAATGCTTTGTAATAATAATAAAAAAATATTACCAACAATAATTTTTGAAGGAAAAATTATTATCTATCAAGTGAGAAATTTAAAAAACTTTTTACTAAAATAAAACAATCTAAGATTGTAAATTTCCTAAAAGAAGTTGGATTGTACTAAAAAATATGAGTAATTGAATAATGGTTCAAATATATATATATACATACACACCTTTTTTTTTTACAAAACTATCGCTATGAATCTATTTAAAAAATTGTTGGCATTAAATGATCCACTAAGGTTGATATGCCATAAAACAAAACAACCAAAAACAACTCTCATTTGCAAAGAAACAAGAATATGCCTCCATATCGGCATGAATATTTCTGGTGACCATAAGATTATAGTAAAAGAAAGCTTAAGAGATCTGCCTACCTCTGGATTTTTGTTGCTAGAATGTGAGGTGTTCAGGCTACTATTATCATTGGTGTATTGGGATCGATGCTAGTTAACTAAAAGTTCTACTTAGAGAAAATCGGAATAAAACCTAGTATACCACTGCTTCAAAAATATGTGTTGCTTTGTACTGCAAATATTCTGCGAAAAGTGCCCTTATTCTCGGGACGGGGTGGTAGCACTTGTTAGGGTCCTAGCTATGGGCAAATAGTGAATCCACAAACAAAGATAAAACACCATGAAAGCTTAAAAATACATTTTTATAGTAAAAATATCAGTAATACAATTTTATAACAGAATTCCAACAATACATTTTATAGTAAAATGACCCACAATACAATTCTATGTAGTTGAAGGCATACATTTACGTTCAAGATATAATTAACTGAAGCCATAAAATTGTGTTCAAATATTTAGATTTCGGCATTAGATAACCTATAGTGGTTGATATGCCGCTAAGCAAAATCAAACAATCAATATGAAAGAACTTTCATGACATTAATCATTTATCCGATAATTTCTTAAATCAAACTGTATTTCAAAATATAACTTCAACAACACACATATCACCGCCTCTAGTAATCATGTCTGTACAAACATATATATGAGAAAAAAGCTGAGTATCATCTACCATGTATTCAATTGTGAAAGCAAAATAACATGTATCATATTCTTATTGCTTCAAAGCTCCCAAGAAAATTAAATTTCGGCATTAAATGATCCATAAAGAGTTGATATGCTGTTAAACAAATCAAATCGAATCCCTCTGAGGACGTACGACTTGTTGACGGATCACCCATAATACATGGTCTCTATTTAAAAATCGTGCAAAAAAAAAAAAAAGGAATAATAATGATGATGATGATGATTAAAAGTCTACTCCCAGCTAATAAATAAGTAAACTATGTAGATATTTACAAAACTTAGGTAAGAAGACAGTGTTATAAATTTATCAAACTAATAACATCTTATTCTATGGTAGATCACTAGATCTCTCAATATTTGTACATCTTTTTCAAATGCCATGTCCCTTTTAACAGCTTCCTTTTTTCTTAAATGTCTGTTAATTGTCAGGACTTATCGAGAGAGGTAGGGCATACGGCCACATCACGTACTCTTACACGAAGTTAAGCAACGTCGAACCTGATCAGTACCTGGATGAGTAGCCGCTTGGGAATGTCAGGTGATTTAAACTTAGATATGTGGGTGGTGTAATGGATAATAGCTCGAAAGTAATAATCGAAGATCCGAGTTCAATTTCCCGTTGGTCTTATTATATTCACTTACCTTTGGTAAATGTATGAATCCATCCCTTCCCCTAGCTATGGGTTAATTAGTAAGACTTGTATCACTAAACAATTATTATCTAAAAAAAAAAAAAACTTACAATTTAAAAAAAATTCTGGCTTTAAATAATCCGCAAAGGGTTGATAAAAAAAGTAAAAAAAAAAAACGGATCAAACAATTGGAAGGGTGTCCTTCTGTTGTCAGCTTTCTTTTTGAATTCAGATTAATCCTCCTCCTACATTGGTTACCAGTCGAGGCTAGCTTTACTGTTTAACCTATAGTTCTGCTGGGGGAGCGATGGATTCATGTCTTTTCCAAAGGCCTTTTACGAAAGAGAACGTAATTAAATAGCCTAAACGGAAATTTGAAGTCGGCTCGCAGATTTCACTAACAGTTTCGCTACCCCTACATCTCTTCACGCATTATATCTCTATCATCACCATTTATGTCCCGTTCCTCCTTCAGAATGTGAGCAATCATGGCTATCCACAACTTCCTGTCCCTTGTATCTTGAAGCAACGTTTGACTGTATACCAGTAATAAATAAGGAAAAAAAGTTACTTCCCTTGATAACTGTTTATCACTTTTAGTAAATTGTGAGTTATCTCCCATGGCTCGTTGCTAACGTTTCATGTTACTAAGGTGTGTCAAGTCAACAACAACAGAGAGACATTCAAACTTCCAAGTAGTAAAAATGTCAGCGCTAATAGAAGGGAAGCGAATAACAAAGGAACAAGGTTAACATTTTTTTTTTAATTAATGTTGTTTATGCATTGATTTACTATTCCATTGTTTGACAAATGTTTTTGCTTGAAAATAAGTCAGAACCGAAAATATCAAACAAATTAATATTTCGATCTAAAAAAATGTTATTTGAAATCATGAAATCTGTGTTTAAGGAGATTTCTAAGTTCTTGTGTACAACGGCAGCTTCGGTCATTTTTCTATGCTTTGTAAATTTAAAATGTACTTAGGAATTTGGTCATTTGTCTTGGTAGGAAATTTTAGTTTCTTAGTTAATGATTTTATTGGGGTAAACAAGAGGGTGCCATAGACGCTCAAGTTTTTGTCTAGGATATAGCGGCTATATTATAGCCTCTTTCCTCTACTGTTCTACATTATATGTATAGTTGATATATATTTTAATAATCTAAAATTCACCCCACCACAACAAAAAAAAAAAAAAAAAGAAAAGAAAAGAAAGAAAGAAAGAAAAGAAAATCCCGCAAAGTATCCAAGCCATAACCAATTCTCCACTTTGGATTTTGCTTCCATTTCCACACTCACAGATATTAATTTTAGTCTCTAAGTGACCACCCCACCACTTTCTGATGACTAAAAACGCCATTGGTAGTTATATTGTAAAATCCTTTGCGTACGTATCAGAGAAAGAAAGAGAAGAAGAAAGTTAAGTAGAAACAGAAAAAGAAATCGTTTTAGGCTAATAAAATAGGGAAAACGTTTCCTTTTCTTTTTTATTAAGAATATATTCATTGTATAGCCTTTTTCCTGAACATTTTAACTTATAAAACACACACAGAGAGTTAATAAAAACAAATTCAAACATTAGAAATGCTGATTTTATCAATATTTAGGCGCAAAGTTCACTACACTCCTGCTCAATCAAATATGCATGCATAAATTTTCAGTTTTTCAAAATTAAATAAATATTGATAATGAATTGAAAAAGATTATAGGAGACTCAATGATAAGACAGTCGCATTCAAATCGTATGAAATCTTTGAAAGTTTTCCTTATTCTTTAACTTTTTTTACCATGTCTTCTTTCATGCAAATTCAAAGATCTGTCGATGCTAGTGGAGTATGCAGTCTACCACAATAACATATATTGTAGACCCTCCAACTAATGAGATAGATCGCATATCATGATAGCACCAACTTTCTAAAATTTATTTAATCATTCATCATTTTATTTATTTAGCACATTTTTACGCCGCAATTGTACTTCATGGAAATATTTCAAGACAGAATAGTACAATTGTTTGCCGATTCCTTTTGCACCGGGGATATTGATGTTACCCCGTCCCCCCTCTCAGAGGTGGATTTGTTCTTGAAGTTACCTTTTTCTAGATTTTTTCTAAAGAGGCAGGATCTACAAGGCAGTAGGTGGTTTGAATTCAGTGTTTACTTCTCCTAGATTGGTTGCCAACCAAGGCTATACAATCCAGTCTGTCCTGATAGTTTACCCATAGCTCCCATCAATAGGGCCTCGAACACGTTCCATAAATTCCGAGAGAGCTCTGTAGTACCTTAACACTTTTCACCTAAAAATGAAACGTTTTTTCCCAAAATAAGTGACAGAAAAGGGATTAATAAACATATTATCAGCAACAGCACGGAGGGCATAAAAACAGATGAACCATTAAGTAACTCTCTTGTTTTTCCTCCTTTCGAGGTGTGTGCCATCAATTTTTCACACTGAAGCAAAAAGGGCTATGGACACTTCACACACAAACACACGTACACAGGCTAATGAGAACCAAATACATTAACAATTTTCGTTGTATATTCCATTTATTTTCCAGTTAAAAACTCTTAAATTGTATTTTCGTTGTTTTTGTTTAATAAATATCGCCTTGTAATTCATATCTACTGCTCTCTGTAATTTTGTGTATCTATCTTTTCATCATTATTATTTAATGTAAAATGTTTTTGTAGAGACCTTATACATTAATTACAGAAGTAGCCAACACACTAAAACACTATCAGTTACCCAGATGAGTTTATAAAGGGCAGTCTTTCGTTTTTAATTTGTGCTTATTAGGAATATGGAATGGACGCGGGGAAAAGCACGAAGACTGCACTGAAATTACTATGCACAAGAAAGAAATTTAACAAACGATTTCGTTAGGTAAATGACCTGTTATCAAGAGGATGGCAAATTGTATATTTTACAAGGCAGTTTGAACTGCGTATTAATGATGGAAGCCGATGTCAGTTGAGCAAGTCCGTCATGGCTTTCAGTCACTCTTCAATCTCGCGTAAAATCTTGTTCACCAGGAGCGAGTCGGGACCAGTTTATTTGCCTTGGGTAATTCTTTAAACTTTGTATTTCAGAAATACAAAAATCTGTCTTCATTCATTCATTCAAGTTTGATTTGTCAAATCTATATAATAACCAGTGTATTGTTGAAAAAACTCATATAAATTCTTCTGTTCTCCTCATCTACTACTTTAAACGAATTAAATTACTTTGTAATATAAATACATGTTTGTCTAACGTCACTCACTCTAAAAAGAATTTTATAGAACTCAATATATCAAATAAATTCAGTTGCATTCAATTATTTGCACTAACATCTTAAAACAGAAAGCAAAACTGCTGTTGCTGCTTTGGAAATGTTAGAGTATTTATTTTTTGTGTTTGGTCATAATTCGTCATTATCATGTTGTGGGTTTTTACATTATTTATACGAGAGTGTGAAGCGTATATTTATGTGCTCCTGGAACATTTATCTCACAAATAATCGAACTAATGTGAGACCGGATAAAAATAATAATAAAAAACAACAACAACAAAAAAAGAAATAGAAATGAGTATAAAACAAACGATAATGCATGTTATTAACAAAAGGAATTACATGTGTACACAATTGAAATGAAAGTAAAGCCATTGAAAC
>OZ010594.1:67632438-67673230 GCA_963932145.1 Acanthosepion lycidas | reverse complement strand
TTTCATTTCAATGGAATTTTGAAACAAAGTTCACTGTTTTATAACCTGAACCGTCAGTAACCCCCACGGGTCGCGGATAGTCTAGTACTAAAATAAAAACGCACAATCTTTCATCACGTGTATTTTCTTTGAAAGAACTTGATTAATTATTAAAATGCAACCCCACTTTCTATTTCTCTGCAGATTCTTTGCTGCATGTGCATTTAGTGAAGCCAAATGTTGACCTTCGACAGGTGACTGTGCTAACTGCAAAAGATTGGCAGAGAATTCAAAACGAGCTCCATTGGAAGGAAATAGAAGCAGAGAAAGTCCGACGATGGAAGGAAAGAAAAGAACAGATGAAAGAAAAATCCGAAAATATTGTCAAAAACTGGCCGAACAGCTTGATGGTAAATATAAACTTGAGTTTATTTTTATAGCATTTTAACCGTTGAGAAACCCTCAATGTTGCTGCCCATCACATATTAACCAACATGTACAAGTGGCATGGGTCTCCGAGGGTCTACCACCCCGGGTAATGGTGAACCTGGGAACAACAACATTTAAGAGGTAGTTTCACGCTCCTCAAAACCACCAATCTCCCGACCAAAGGCCTTGGTGCCGGATGTAGTTTATCTTCATACCAAGGAAGATCTGTGGAATGTGGTAGGATTGATAGGCCATTTTTAAAACAGCAGCAACTGCAAGAAAATTATATTAATAATCTTGACAATTTTTAAAATATTAAAAAAAAAAATCGTGTTCGGTTGTTCATAATCTGTTTTCTTTTATCTTTCGACATTATTTGTCATTTTCGTAGAACCTGCGCCAAAAGAAATTGGACGACATCAAGAAAAAAAAGGAGTCCGCCGAAGAACGAAGAAAGGAAATGGATCTTGAATGGGCCGAGTACCAAGCAGCATTACGGAAGGATATCATTGAAAAAGCCAAAGAGAAACAGTACTATCAGACAGAACGGGTCAGAAATCTTCACGTAAGTCACAGAAGCAGGCTCCCTGTGTTTATCTGTAGCCATGTCAATTCTTTTGGCATTTTCTTAAACAGATGGACGAATAATTTGATCAGGCGACTCTAATTTTTAAACCGTATATTTTCGAGAGCCTCAAGAAATATTTTGCAGTCATTTCTAACGGGATTGGAACCAACAAATACAATTAAAATCAAAATCAAAAGAGATAAAACAACAACTAATAAACTGATTTTTCTCCTTAATTCTTTGCAGAGTGCTTATCTGATGACTGAAGTGATGAAAGAAAGAGAAGAACAAATTAAACTCAAACAAATGTTGGCCGATAACGACAAAATCCGAGAAAAGCAATGGGCGGACAAAGTGAAAGAGGAAAATGAGAAGATAATGGAAATCGAGAAACTCAGGATAATGGAGATTCGAAAGAGCCTCATGGAAAAGGCAGAGTTTGTTAAATCCCAGTAAGGCATTACATAAAGTTCTACTTAAAAATCATTAATATTTGTATCCAAATCAAAATAGACTCATTGTACGGTGACTCCTTCCCGGGCACAAAAATATGCTTGATTCCTACGTCCAAACATTTTAGGATGCAAGCTGATTTTATCACCTCGAAAATTAAACTTCTCTCTTTTAGTCATATTAGAGAATCTTTTTTGCCTTCCATCAATATCGCTGATGCTAACCTGCAAGGGAGTAACTTATTGCGTTTTCTCCGCCTAATGTTTTAAGCTGACATGTCGTGGAAATTATATTGTATGAGTTGCTAAGTCTCCTTCTAGGAAAGGTCGGTTCACTGTGTCGTGCTAGATAATTTTTCTCGTCAGAATCTTACCTCTTTGTAAGTCTACTATTTGCCCATGTATTGAATATTGTTGCCACATCTGACCTGGTGCTTTTGATATATATATATATATATATATATATATATATATATATATATATATATATATATATATATATAACATTTCACCCCAAGCAAGGTGGTAATGCTACTAGTACGCAGGGGATTACAAGGAGTGAAAGTAAAAGAAAAGACTGAGTATAGGAAGTATTGAAGAAAGGACAAAAGATGAATGGGATTCAAGAAGACAGAAGATAGCGATTGACGTTGCATTTAAATTTGTGAAGATTATAGTCATCAGGGAAACAAGGATATCTAGATATTCTTGGCAAAATCTAAAGCAAAATCTTCCATGTTATCGGTCCTGACCTGGCATCTCAGCTTCAATCTTAGCGCAGCTTACCATGTACATTTTCTATAAATATTTTCATGGTAATTGTTCTGATGAGCTTTTCTCTTTGGTACCTTGACGTTACGAATTAAAGTGCAGTACTAGATTGCCAGTTAGGTCTCATCATTTTACACTTGAAATTGCTAGATCAAAGCGTAAATTTAACACCCAACCACACAAACATGCAGCTTTTAGTGGCAATGTACATTCATCTGATCAATTTTTCAGGATGTCATTCTTGATGTTATCGGTGATCCCAGCGTGCGACGCCTTTGAAAAGTGTCTGAAAAAAAAAACAAAAAAAAAAAACAAAAACAAAAACATGTGTCGACTCAAGCCTTGTGAGTGAAATTAGGTTGACCGAACTACTTGAGGACCGTCGATGGTTGGCCTAGCACGAAGTATTTTAATGATGTGATGTGATCTCGACGCCAGTCTAGTACGGCGCTTAACTTTAAAAAGTCTCGGCACCATAGCGAAGAAATCATTCGAACAATTGCCATGAAAAATATTTGTAGAAAAGGCACAGAGGGGCAACCTACGGCGCTCGGAAAATGACTAAAGCCGAGCCACCAGATCAGGACCAATAATATTGCTGATTCTTCTTTGGATTTTATTAAAGAGTGCAAGGTAAATAGCAGGAACACCGGACTATATATGACAGCAATATTCTAAGCATGGACGAATGGAAGACTTATAGATATGTAAAATAGATTCTGGAAATTTTACACCATAGAACTTAACATATTAACAATTAGTTTGCATATCATGTCAGTATTCTACTTATTTTACTGTCTTTATCATTATTTTTCGATCGATACGTTCCCGTATTGTTCATTTAAAAGTCATTTAGACATCATAAAATCATTTAAAATGAATTCAGACATCATAAAATCATTTAAAAATCATCAAATTATTTAAGATATTTTGACATCATCAAATCATTTAAAATTCATTTAGACATCATAAAATCATTTAAAAGTAATTCAGATATCTTAAAATCATTTAAAATTCATTTATACATCATCAAAGCATTTTAAATCAATTTATATGTCATCGAATCATTTGAAAGTCATCTGCACATGATGATGAAATTATCTTCAAGGGATTTAATCTCGGCGAAATCGGGTTTCATTTTATTTCTTCCTCCTTAATAATGTTCAGTTCTTCAACACTTTTTAATTTTTATGATTCAGAATTAACCGCACCTTGGACTTGAAGGAAAAAGAGAAAGACAAGATGAGAAAAGAACAAGTGGAACTGAATAAATTAGCGGAACAATGGCGACTTGAAAACGAAGAACAGAACAAACTTCATCGTGAGAATGTCAAGCGAAGCGCTATGGAAAACCGAAAGCAAATTGAAGAAAACGAACATATTCGCAAATTACAAGAGCAATTGGAAGAGGTAAGAGAATTGCGATGCGATTTACTTGGCTAAGCCATCCTGATTGGCTGTTCAAGTGTGTATTTGCAACAATGATCATGAAGGGAAATCCTTAATTTTAATGTGCTCAGTTATTAGATAAAATATTATTCCTCTACACACCTGTAACAGATTGATTTTTTACGGTTTATCAACTCCATGTCGGTTATTTAAAGAAATATTTTGGGATTCTAAGAACAATTCCCTTTTTTTATGAGTGCATTAAATTTTTTTTTGAGAATAAGAATTATTTTTCCAGATACAAGATACTATTTAACCCATATCTGGGGAGTGAGGTGAGGGATTTATACTTTTTCCAATGATATTTGCGCGTAAGTGAATGTAACCCAACTGGAATTCGAAATCGATTCTCCGATTTCTCATTCCGAACCACTATCCATTACGCCACCCTCTCGTCGGTCAGTAGCAGAAATTGTAATCATATTTAACATTTGTGTTGCTGTGGACGTACTTAGATGTCTTTAGAAAAATTAGATTGCTTGCTGTTGACGTATATATACGTTTTTATAACATCGTTAAATATTTGTCTCTTGTTATTGTGTTGCAAAACCAGCTATTTTCTTTTTTTGGATTGATTCGTTTTCTACGGCTTATCAACATTTGCAGGTTATTTAAGGCGTGATAATATTTCTCGATTGTAACGAACCCAAGGGGAATTGGAACTCGGCTCTCCGATTAGCAATTCCGAGACAATATCCATTACATCACCTGCACATTCAAAGTTATAGCACTTTTTCTTCCCAAGCGGTCACCCATCTAGGTACTGAGCAGACTCGACTTTGCTTAACTCCGGTGATGATACGGGAACTGGTGTTTGAATGTGATGTAGCTGTAAGCTAAAACCAGTTATCACTTAATGCTATTGATAAACAAGACTAGATTTATAGTAACGACTTTTTTCTGATGTATTGTGATGTATTTTTATTGTATAGTGACTGTCTTGTAGCATTATCTATACAGGAGAGTATCTGATCGAAACCAAAATGGCTGCGCCCATGAGAAGACACAGTCAAAGATTTTATAGTTATTTATTTCTAGTAAATGGCAATTTCCTAAAACGGGCCAGCACAGCCAGACAACAATGCTATATCAATGCAGCAGTGAAAGGGTTAATCTCCCAGCCTATTCCAAACAGCAGAGGAGCCCATATACTGCAATATATCAAAGGACATCAGGAGTACCTCAAGGAGGAAATGAGAGTTTTAATCTATTTAATCTTTTCCTAGATTATAATCTGCGCATATACATTCACACGTGTGAAGACATGGACACTGATCATTTAAGCATTCCATAATGAATCGGGAACGTCGAGTGGTGTAAAGGTTAGCAAGCTTGTCTAGCTAGATCAGTTACGACTTAGTGAGTTCGATCCTTACTGGGTGCTCCACAATTTCGGCCTTGTGCCACATCTAAGCTACCCTTAGAATCGATGTGGTGTAATAGTTAGCAAGATTATCTCGCTAGATCAATTATGACTGAATAGTGACTTCGATCCTCACTGGGTGCCCAATACTTTCGGTCTTGTGACACATCTAAGCTGCCTATAGAAAATCATCATATTCAAAATTTATCTACTAATAGAAAACAGCTTTCTTGCTGTCCCTCAATGTACACAGGAGGTGTGGTGGTGGTGGTGGTGGGGGGCTCTATGCTGATGATGACATAGGTATTCATATTTATTAGGTTGGTGCAAAAATAATGACGTTATAATGTCAAAAAACGACATTGTTACGTCATTATTTTTGCACCAACCTAATAGGACAAGAATGATCTTGAACAAAAAATATCAGCACCCTCAAGCAATTATTCCAACAAGTAGGACTCAATTTAAACCTTTCCAAAACAGAAGCAATGATCTGGAATTGGTATAGAAGCAATGATGGCTCGTAAGCTGAAACCGTCTTAAAAAGAAACCCATGAAGTGGAATTAGTAAATACTTAACATTTCAAATACCTCGTTGTAGGATCAGTTACAACAAATTCTGCTTAGGAGATAAGGAAATTGAACATAAAATAGGTCCCGCTAGGGATAGTTTCGCCCAACACAGCAAGCTGCTACAAAACCAACACATTAACCTAAAAACGAAGTTCATGTTCTTAAATAGCCTCACCAGATCGATACTTGCATATGGATTCTACGCATGCGCCAAACACGTTCAGAAATATCTAAACCATTAGCTATTTACAACCGCTTTTTCATACCGATAGTCAAAAATGGCTTCCAATGAGAGAAGCGTGTGCGCCTTCATCGAACCACGAGCATTGGCGCTACAGAATCACAAATAAAGAACTGCACTGGGTAACAGAAAACACATTTAAATGAGATATATGCCGCCAAATTAGTTCAGAAATATCAGCGAGGACTATCCTTCATTGAACATTGTGAACTGGCGCTACACAATCACAAACAAAGAACTATGCCAAATAAAAGAAAGCGCATCTCTTGTGGACTACCAAGAGCAGCAACAACTAAATGGAATAGCACCTGTAACTCTAAGAGTGAATAATGATAATAATCAAGATCCTGTCGTTCACTCTACCCAAAGGAAGAAAGCCCCCGTCAATACTAGAAAGGGCTATTAACAACAACTAAACTTGAGAAGCCTATTTTCCTGAAATATTTTAAGATAAATATTTTACAAATTTCAACAGACACTAAGTCTAAATTCTCGGTTAATAAATGTCGAATGTTTCATTATAAGGAAACAGCTAATACTATCATTAACATTACCGTATGACTACTGGCAGGACCAACCAGATATAGTTGTTTTTGTTCTGTTATCGACGTCGACACGCGTTGCTCTTATTTGTCCTTTCTTCTTGGCAGATGGCTTAGTTAAATTTAGAGATATTATGACAGTATTGCTGACAGGGACAGATCGATATTCCAAGTTTAGCTTTACTTGCAAGTCTGTGTCGTTTTGTTAATGAAAGTTTTAATTTCGTATAAGTTTCTGTAGCCTCTCTGGTTTTTCGTCCTTTCTCAACCCTGCATCACCCAAAAAATACTTTCATGGGGTGCACACTTGACGCCTCTTTCAAAATCAAAGGTTTAAGCTACGAACAGTTTGAAGCATGACAGTCTCTACTTGTGCTAGCCTTTTCATCTTTAGTAGAAAGATTTAGATTTTGTTGCTTAACCATCCACAGAAATTATGCGGGAAGAGGAAAGGAGAGAGAAAGAGAAGGGGAGATAGAGAGAAAAGAAAATTAATTTCAATGCATTATAAAGGATCTTTCATCAAAAGAAAAAAGAAAAATACACAAGAATAAAACGCTTCAAACTGCAAAATAACTTGAAAATAATAAGTAATTCTAGTCTCTTCCATCGATGGATATATGTATTTAGGTCTCTGTAAAGGTCGCAAATTGACGTTAGGCGTTGCTTCTTGTGATTTCTGGAGCGAAAAGGATTTTACAGAATGGGATTGATAGCCACACGGCCAACAGGTTTTGAATTTAGAACTGTTCTTCTCATAGTTTGGCTTTCGAAGAGAAATACGACTACTAATGTTACTCTTTAACCTGAAGACCTTTCATTTTGTAAAGAGACGAAAACATATTCATCACACAATACTGTTGTACATCTGAATGACGAGTCATAACGATTGCCGTGTAAAGATGTCCATTGATTAAATGTTATCAGGCGATCGATGCAACGTATAATAGAAGCAGGTGATAGCGTGGCGCAATACATTCTCGAAGAAATAGATTTTTACTTAAGGAATTTTAAAACTTTATCTTATTCCTATTTAACTCTTATTCATTTTCATGCCGGGGTTCAGAAACTGTTTCAACTTTAATAAACCTTACTTGTGTCCTCAACAAACGATAGAGTTAGGGCAGTAAGCAAAAAAGATTGGGTGAACAGGGCAGTGGTGTAGACAGTGGAAGGAGGATAAGGAGGATATAATGTTGATATAAATTAAGTACTCCAAAACAGTGTAACCCGGATATAAGAGAGTTGTCGGGACCGGAGAAGAAGACTCTTATATCCGGGTTTGGTCTATTTTGTTTAGGTAAGTATGGGAACACTTTGGGGACCAGAGAAAATCACTCTTATATCCGGGTTTCTCTTATATCCGGGTTACACTGTATTATATATATATATATATATACGCTAGAGTAAACAAACAGTAAAATATTTAAGATCGTACGCATTAAAAGTGCTCAATATCAAGTTGGAAAACCAGATTTGCAGAGCTGTTTAATGTTTCAAAAAATGAATGCTGATCTACCGCGGTTTCGACCACTACTGTCTCCTCAGGTGGTTTGTTCAGTTAATCAACGACATGGAGCTCAACGACTTAAGCACTTTCGTTCGAAACCGAAAGTAGTGGCGGGAGGTGTAAAAAAAATAACTTTATCTGGCTTTAAATAACCCCAAGCTGAACGTATCTACACTTGGTCATGAGTAAAGAGCAGCTGTTTTTTGTCCTGCAATTGCATAAGTCCATATTTTCACCTTTCACGTCATTTTTGAGCTTTAAATTTTTGCTAGTGATCGAAACCGCGGTAGTGTTCTGGTCAGCATTTATTTTTTAAAACATTAATATATATATTTAAGACATTTTTATGTTTATACATTCTTTTTATAGATACAAATATTTAAGTAAATACTCTGTTTATAATAAACAGTATTAAACAACATTTACCGGCCTAAATGTCCGAGAAATTTTCACAGAAAATATTCGTCCTCCGACAGGATTCGAACCTGTATCCTTTATATATATATATATATATATATATATATATATATATATATATATATATATATATATATATATATATATATATATATATATATATATATATATATATATATATATATATATATATATATATATATATATATATATATATATATATATATATATATATATATATATATATATATATATATATATATATATATATATATATAAAATATTCGTCCTTGGTGGCCGATCGGTTAGGCACGTCAGCGTAAATGACGGTTCCGTATAGTATGCAGGTTCGAATCCTGTCCAAGGACGAATATTTTCTATGAAAATTTCTCGGACATTTAAACATGTTATTTAATACTGTTTATTATAAACAGACCATTTACTTAAATACTTGTATCTATAAAAAGAACGTTAAACATAAAAAATGTCTTTAATAAATATATATATATATATATATAATGATTTTATATTTTTGATATGGAGTGTTTAATCTATAGTAATATGAAAAATATTATAAAAAAAAAAGAAGATTTCTAGTAGTTGTACCTATTCTACATCCCCAACTTTAAATCTTGCCCACAAAGCATTGCAGCTCATTTCTATACACTGGTTTTTATTTATGTTTTCCAGGAAGACAATAAACAATGCCGAATCTATGCTGACGCCAAACGTAAATTGATGAAATTGCGAGCAGCTCGAGAAAAAGAAATAGCCGAGTAAGTAACGTTCTTGTTTTCAAAAGCTTAAACTCTTTCCAAGGCTCATTGAAGTTAGGAGTCGGAGAACACAAATCGAAATTTGCTTTTACAAAACCGGATCTGTCATTTGTGTTTTTCGTTATATAAAAAGAAAATTTTAATTGAGAAAAAAAAAAAAAGTGTAGTGATACGTAAATGACTGTTTGATTAGCATAGCTAAGGCATGGAGACTATATAAGTGCCCAATCCATAACGGGAGGGGCAGAATACGATACGTGAGATTAACGACTACCTTAGGATGAAGAAATACGGAGGAACTAACATTTCATAGCAAAAACAAAACAAAACAAGCAAACAAACAAAAACAAGACAACAACTGCAATTAAACACTTACCGGAATATTTTAAACAACGCAGAACCAAAATGTCAAACAAAATTGCAATAATATTCTGACTTTGATAAAATATAATGATATTCTTTGGGATTAGTTAGAAAATGCCAATATTGATTATTTTAAATTCTTTAAATCGATTTGATATTTTTAAGATCTTCAATAATATAAAACTACGGGTAATCCTTAATCCTTTTCAGGTCATCCATTTATTACTTTTTTCACCACAAGTAAGGCAATAAAGTAACTAAGACGCAGGTTATTGAGTGTGAAAGAACACGAGGAAAAGAAAACTTATGAGCGAAAACTGTCAATAAAAGAACAGGAATTAGGAAGACAGAAGATGACGATTGTCATTGCATTAAAAATGTTTGAAGATCAAACTGGAAAGCAAGAAGCCGAAAGAAAGTTCTACAAGCGAGAAGTGCGAGAGAAGAAACCGTTAGCATAGGACTTACGGCAACATCTAGCCAGCTCAACTGTAAATTGATGAGGAGATTTGTTGCCAATCTATTACAGCACTTAAATGAATAAAGTCTAGGTAACAAAGAGGAAAGCTCATCAAAACAATAATCATTAAAATATTTATAGAAAAGGCACAAGGAAGCTGTGTTATGGTAGTGGGAAAGTGACTGAAGCGGAGATGCCAGGTCAGGACGAGTAACATTGTAGATTCTTCTTTGTATTTTACCAACAATCTCTAAATACATAGAAGAAGCACGAGACCAGATGTAACAACAATATTCAATTCAAGGACAAATGGTAGATTTATAAATTTGTAAGAAAATTTGTCTAAAACGACACAGTGAACCAACTTTCCTATCAGCAGATCTAGCAATAGATTTCATATAAACTTTCCACTTCATGTCATCGGAAAACGTTAGAGATCGCAAGGAGTCGCTCTTCTTGCCATACTGATGGAAGTTAAAAAAAGGTTCTCTCAGTTTATTTAAAGAGAGCAATTTCGTTTTGGATTTTGCTACATAGCTTCATTTTAATTGAATAATAGGAATGGATATGAAGCGGTTGAAATTCAAAGCCATCCGTGAACAGTATTATTCCTGGAAAAAATTGACAATATTCATGAATGATAGAAAATAACCATCGTTAATCCGGCGTCACATATATAAATACTCATTTCCCGGATTACTGATGGTTATGTTAGAATACACCAAACCAAACAACTAAAAACTTCATCCTATCTTTAAAATACCCTTTAAATCTGTAAAAGAAGAAAAACAAAATTTAAATTGAAATGTCTTAACTGCTATAGACAACGTATGGTGTTTGCGTTGCACATCACGAGAAAAATTCCCATTATTCATTGACGTTCAGGTGTAAACATCTGTAGATTATAATAAAAATGCACAAAAACGCAAAACTACTTTATCAGCTTTTGAAAGGGCTCAGAAACACCTGATGAAGCAGCTAGTGCCACCAATCTGTAGTGGCAGGCCCGCAATTGCTCTCGTAGAAATTAATGCCAGATTACTGCTTGCCGGGTTGGTGTTGGGCAATCTTTATATAAAATACCAAAGAAACGCTGCATTGATGAGGACGGTCAACATGTTATTTAGTATTTACAAAGTTATTTTCAGGAAAAACGCTCTACTCTTAAGGAACGACGAAATAGTGTTGGGTTATCAACTTTCAATTTAGTTAATGAACAGAAAAAGGAGTCTTTTATTTTTTGGAAACGATAGGACGTTATCGAGTGGCACCAGCGGAGCGATTCTAAATCAGTGGTTAGAACTAGCAACCGTGCAATAATAAGTGCATGTGTCTTGATTCATAAGTCTACAAAACCCTACCTTTACAATATACTTACATTGAGAACTTGATAGGCTCTTAACTTTATGAGAGTTTCCGCCTGAAGCAATTAAATCAAATTTCTGCTACCTCTAGTTTTTTTCATCATCCATCGGAAAATTCTCCCATATTCACTGCCATATAAGAGGATGGATGGGCACTTCAACGTAATCGTTAGCTAGCTTGTCTTTCTAGATTAATTACGACTGAGTAGTGAGTTCGATCCTCACTGGGTACTCCATACTTTCGGCCTTGTGCCATAACTAAGATACGCTTAGTAAATCGTTAGAGCACTTCGGCGTGGTGTTATGGTTAGCAAGATTGTCTTGCTAGATCAGTTACAACTGAGTAGTGAGTTCGATCCTCACTGGGTGCTCCGTACTTTCGGCCTTGTGCCACAACTAAGATACTGTTAGGAAATCAGCATCCAAGAGGATGGATATCAATCCGACATGCTTTCATTTGTTTCTAACGAATTTTTTTCCGTTTCTCAGCACTCTACTTAGCTATTGGAATGCTTCTTTCGTTAGTCCAATGAGTACTTTGGATCACGGTGTCATATTTTCCATACTCTGTTAAAACGCTTCCCAGATATTTGAACATCTGCGTCTGCTTAATCATTATATCCCCACGTAACTAGCATCTTCGACTTTTTCTGATGACCATACTTTAAATTTAGTTATTGAACAGAAAGAGAAGTGTTTTTGCGGTTCATGGTTAGTCCTTTCTCTTGCTTTCTTCTACCACCCTGTCTAGTTAGTTCTATAGTTTTCTTTCCGAGTCGACCATCAACACAGTTTCACCTGCGTTTCTTGTATCATTGAGATTACCCCCCCACCACCAGTAAATCCTGGTTGGGTCTCCGGTTTCTCCCATTTCTCCTAGGATAGAGTCACTGTAGATGTTGAATAAACCTGAGAAGAAGACATCTTTTTTCACTCCACTTTCTGTTTTTGTATAGCTACTCAATTCATTTTCTATCCGTATGCAGCTGATATGCTATCAGTATAAGTTCTGCATTAATCTAAAATCATTTTAAAATAGATCTCGTTTTCCTATCAGTCCAAATCGATCCTTGTGTCGTTTCTTATTAAATACTTTTGACTCATCTCTAAAACAAATCGATACATACATTTAGGATTTAAGAAACCCCTGGGGCCTTTTCATTACGTATGTTCGTCCCCTGTGTGTGTCTCTCTCTCTCTCTCTCTCTCTCTCTCTATATATATATATATATATATATATATATATATATATATATATATATATATATATATATATATATATATATATATATTGTCATCCACAGACAGATTGCTTTGGTGTTTCACAGCTCATCAGTGTGGCTAGACATCCGATTGCCTCAACGGAAATAATTTTTTCAGGAGCATGTATTTATACTGTCATCGACAATATATATACAGCGTTTACAGCTTATCCGATTGTCTCAAGCTAGGATCGAAACCCGACTGATTAGGTATCAGTCGGAGGTTTTACCATTGACGCACGGCAGGGATGAAGGTGAATTTAGATATATTTCTTTTTAGACAAACACGCCAGTGACCGGAGAACTCAATTCGTCTTAACGAAGAGATGATACGTTTTTGGTATAAAACATTTCAACAAGTTTTTAATGATTTTGGAACTCATCAAATTTATTTCATTGCCTTTATTATTAAAGTGAGAAATCAAATACATTAGTACAGGAGAAAAATGATTATTTCTTGAGTTATTTACAACAGTTATTGATTAAATCATCAAAAGAAATTTCACACAGTTTATCATTCAATACATAAAATGCTGGGGGTCTCAATTTGTTTTGCGAAATACCCTTTGATACTTTTTAGTTGAGAAAAAAAAGATCTTTCACTGCAACATTTAGTTGCCATCATATACAGAAAAAAAGTCTTAAAACATACAACATTAGGAAATGCTAAATTTATCTTGTTAAAAATAATCCGATATAAATCTTGATGCAAAAATTCTTGTTTCAAATACATATGAAAATGCTTCACATCTTCAAGATAAGCTTTGATAAGATTATCAACTTTTTGTGACAAACCGTCTTCAGAAATGTTCACATTAACTAAAAAAGGAAAAGGTTTTAGTGATAAGAGGGTATGCTTTTGCTCTCTTGTCCAAATTGATTTTGAGAGCAGCTATAATCAGAGTAAAAGATTGCATTTTGGATCAGATTTTAAAGACTTACCCCAACTAGAGAGGATCAAATATTAGAAATCGTTTCGAATTAATCAAACGGAGTCTCATTAAATCTGAAAATAAACAAATCTCCTCTGTTATTGTATCTTTATGTTTTTAGTTTTATCACGGCTACAAGGCCAAAGGACCCTTGGGGTTCGCTTCTAGTATTGGGCCTCCTAGGCTGCAGCCTATACTAGCCCATATGTAAATCCGTCACTGTGCATATCCCCCACCCCTGCACCTGTATTGCTCTCTCTGATATCGTTCTGTTTTAAAGAAAATTTCCAATTTATTATCCTTATTTGAAGAAAAAGTTGAAATTATGATCAAAATGCGCCATAACATAAATTACAAAACATCGTCATAATGTTTTTCTTTTCTTTCAGTGAAAGGCAGAAATATTTGGATTTTATTGTGGATAAACTTTCTCGCAATATGCAGAAGAAGAAAGATGATGAAGATGAAAGGATTGCGAAGGCCGTAGCGGAAATGGATGCCAAGCAGAAAGCAGAAGAAGAAGAGAAAGAAAGAAAACGTCGAGAAGTCGTGGCCCAATGTCAGCAGCACCTATTGGAAAAGGTAAGAACTTTGAATTTACAAGACAAGACTAAATTGAACGAGCGTATAACGAATTGAAGGTTATCAATGACACAGTAGGGCAGGTTGATTTTTCAATATATTAAAAAAAATTAAAGAGAAAAGAAAATGCAAAGGAAAATAGATGAAATTGGGTGCAAACAAACTGAATACATTGCTGACATTTTTGAAGAAAAAGATCTCGCTAGGTTTCTTCTAGAAAAAATTTTCTAGAATTTCAAGATTATTCGAACCACTGATAAAATCTTGGAATTTTCTATGCATTACCCATGGATATTGTAGATGCTCCATTAATCACAACTAGTAATCCAAAAAATAAGTACCTATGCTAACGGATTAGTGATGATTAAACTGTATAATACTCATGGATATAGTCATTTTTTTCCAGCAATAATACTGATCACGGATGATATTGAATCTCAAACGCTTCATATCCGCTCCTGTTATTCAACCAAAATTATCTAGCTCGGTGCTTCTCGGCATTGTTTTTGCCCAATGTACCTTTTTCATCATAAGTCAGACTGTAATTAACCCCCTTTCCAAGATTATCCAACCCAAAAGATGCATTCCAAATAATAAGCATATATTAGTGAAAATCTTCATTTTTTTCCATATAAGTACATATACATTTACATAGATTCATTTTTACAAGTTTTACAAATTTAATAGCAATAGAAAACGTTGATGGATTTTAAAATTTGAATACATTGTAGAGTAATTTGTTTTAATTCATAATTAATTATTAAATAAATAAACTGAAGCAAACAAAAAAGTTCAATAGAATGCCAGGGTATTGGAATTCAATAAAAACATTCTGTGAATAATAAAAGTAAAAGATTTTTCCCTCCCCCGTGAAACCATGAAATTCCACCTTGGGGATAATCTCCCTACTGAGAATCCTCCTGGAGGTGGTATCTCCACCCAGGTTAAGGATCCCTGTTCTAGCTAATGAAGAGACCTTAAATCAGATTAATGAATAATGTAAAGTTATTAAATTATTCAGGATCTTAAAAAATATCAAAAAGATTAGAGAAGAACGTTTGTAATAATCAATGTTGACATCTACTGTACCCAACCCATGTAATTTTGTAAATATCAATTCGGAATGCTTTCAGCTAAATGCAAAGAACTAGATCGAATATTAGAACAAAGCTGTTTGCTTTAGGGATTCAGTTCTTTTAATGTTCTGAATCATAAGTTAGACGCACAAATGTGGAATTAATGAACAGTCTCCTGGCAACTTTTGTTCAAATTGGATGGCCTGAATTAATATTTGCTTGTATCTATCAAATATGGCATATTCACCTGTTTTACAAAGCTCTCTGTGGTGCCAATCAACTAACAAGTCATAAAACTTGGCATTTTGAAAGCTCGTCTTTCCTTTACAAATCCTAGAGATAATCACAAAGCGCTGACAGAGGCAAGAATCATTAGGAATATATAAAAGCCGGAGTGAGTGATTGAAATTGATGTTTATCTATGGAAGATGTATTTATTTTCTGTTCATGGATGCTAACATTGCTGTATATGATATAAATAGATAGATTCTGAATGTATATGATTGTATCATTTTTTTTTTTATTTATTGATTATTACTTTTCCACATGGGCGCTTGGCCGAGTGGTCAGAACGTTCGCTATGAGACCCGGTTTCGAATTTCATCATGTTCGATTTATCAGGAAGGTGATCTTGATGTTATCAGCCTGGGAAAGTGATCCCGGTAAACGGAGCCTTTGCACAGTTTGATCCAAACCATGTGAGTTAAACTGGATAGACGGAACTATTTGGGATGCGTCGACGACTGTGCTAGGACAAAGTTACAAGTCAGACTGTCGACCAGATAACGTTCTCTTTCCCAGAAACTAACTAAGCATAGTTGTAGTATAAACCACAGGTGGGCTCTGTGGGTGTCGGACGAACACAAATATGTGTGAGAAGGCGTTTACAATAGGGATTGGCTAGCCGCCCTAGCAGACAGATACGAGCGGCCAGCCACCATTACCACATACCTCTTTATATACAAAGATTAATCGAATAGGTGTCTTTTTAGAAACTTTTGTACAAAGTCCCAAGAACGTAGCAAAAGGCAAGAAGTGAAAACCATGGGACTAATCAGGAAAGATAACAGTCAAGATTGCAGTCTTCAGGAAAACATGCTATCGAGAGCACAAAGCAGCAGTTCTTGGAAGAAGCTTGCCTAATGAAATTTACTTCTTACTATTAAGATACCAAAAGAAAAGGTAACGGTTAACCCTAGACTTGAAGAGGTCAAGATTGTAGTGATTGGGAAAACATCCTATCGAGAGCTTGTTCTACAAAGCAGCAGTTCTTGGGAAGAAGGTCTTCAAATGGAACTTACTTCTTACCATTGGAATACGAAAGGAAAAGATAACGGTTAACCCTAGACTTGAAGAGGTCAAGATTGTAGTAATTGGGAAAACATCCTATCAAGAGCCCGTTCCACAAAACAGCAATTCTTGGGAAGAAGCTTGCCTAATGAAACTTACTTTTTACTTTAACATACGAAGGGTCCCAGTTGTAAAAGTTAGAGGTAGTGAGACTAATGAATGTAGCTTGTCAGAATACATACCATGGAAATAGCAGTGATACAGCAGCGAGAATCTCGCGACGTCTCGTTCGTGGGATAGTGGTTGTAAGGTAGAAAATAATTCATCACCGATAAGGCAGATGTTTTGAACTCAAGACGGGCAGCTCAAGCCCAGATATCGCAGCAATAGTTCAGTTTTGGTCTGATCTGGCTCTTGTAAAGAAAGTTTAGTGCATTCATCTGAAGTAAATTTCAAAAAACCTACAGCGTTTAGGAACGGTAAAACTTTAGCCTTAAATTCAGTGTATTTCGGCAACCAATGTGCACAACGAATATATTAAAATAGATAAAAGAACAAAATAATCTTAAAATATTTCGGATATTAAAGATATTTGTCATTTGTGTGGGGAACAGCTGATTTTAGACGTCATCAATATGAAGCTGAGTTGGCGTGTGATTCCAACCGTGAGACCCGGGTTCGAATCCCGGCATAGATAGTCAGTTTGACGAGGAGGTAACTTCTTGATAACATAGGCCTACAGAAAAGATCCAGGTGTGAGACACCATTGGGAAGTGCCTGAAAACCATACCACGCGTTAACCCAACGCTTGTCAGTGGAAGTGTGTTCACGAAACTTCGAATCTGGTCGATGGCTATGCTTGCACGAAGTCACAAGTCATGGTGACCGAGGGTTTGAGCGTATTGGCATTGTTCAAAACTATTGGTCACTTCCTGTAAATGATATCTCTTCAGTATTGTTGTAGTTTGAACCAAAAGCTGGCTCATTTGTGATGACGAAACACAAATGTTCCTGAACAATCTTCTGTAGTAAGGATTAGTTAGCCATGCTGAGAAACAAGCAAGCATTTATTTATTTATTTTCTTTACTAAAGTTCACTCTATATAAGGCCCAAGCGCCACTCAAGGTGATGGGTTACTGAATGCGGTTGTTGAGTGAGCGGTAAGTATAAGGGGTGCAGTAATTACCTTATATGATAGCGTTTGTGCCTCATAAATGTTGTCTTGTGTCAGACTCATATAAGCGCGAGAATTTGACCTTAATTTGGTTTGAATGCTGTCTTATTGTTTGCCTATTTTTATTTTTTTGTATCAATTTGCTTTCTTCAGAAGATGGAAGATGAGCAGAAGAAAATGGAATTAATCAAAGCTGATCGTGAGTATCTCAAAGTCAGGATGGAAGCAGACGCCATTTGCCAGAAAAATGACCTGGAAAAGATGGAGAAGGAGAAACAAGGAAAACTGGCTCTTCGAGATTATCACAAGAAACAAATTGTAAGTCACCTGAAAAAAATCTTCATTTCCATTTTTGTTGGTGTTTACGGCCATATCACGTTGAAACAGCGGTTCGCATACGATCACCGAAAGTAAGCAACATCGATCCTGGTCATTAGTTGGTTGACAGCTTGGAAGTATCAAGTGCTGTCATCTTGGATGAGCGTCCCCTGTATTGAAACCCATCGGAGTAGTAAATAGGATAGACATCTCTCAGCACAGATAATTTAGCATCTTAATTTAGCATTTAATTGTTTTTATACTTGATTATCGCTCAGATCCTAATGGTTACATTCTTGCCTCTTTAAACTATGACGTGTTCTTAAACAATCAGTAAACAGAATGTAAAGAAATTTCAGTAGCTGAACAAAGTTGTCTGACTGCTTAGTTTCAAAATCGTCTAATTGTGAATTTCAAGAATTTTAACGGAATAATTTTAGCCCTGTTGTGTGTAGAAACGCGCATCATCTAAATTCTATTTGTGCTTTCCGACCCATTACGTCAATTTTAAAATCGTTAAACTAGCGTTTCTCAAGTCATACAGGAAAACGAAACGAATTTATTATTTTATTTCTATAGTATTTCCCGCAAGTTGTTCTGCTGTTAATTTTACTTGAATGCAAATGGATGATTGTAAAGAAGGTTTGTTAAAATAACAGTTTGATATTTGAATAAGAAAAAAACAATCTCATATTCTGAATTAGTTTATGTGTATTTTCGTCAAATAAAAAAGAATCGTTGCCATTTTATGTACTTGAAGCTGCTTATGTATTTTGACGTATTCATTTTTTTATTCAAATTTTCCTAATTCTATGTAATGAGTCATGAAACTATTTTTGCTAAAAATATAAAACAGGATTGTCTTGATTTTATTTTTATTAAATGATGTAAATGAAACAAGCATTATTCATTTTAATTCATATTTCTTTCATCTAAATTTTGGCTACTTTTTATCTGCAGCATTAGTATCAACTTGAACTTTATTATTAGATGAAGCATTGTCAAACTTCATTGATTTTTAACTGCTATTTATTTCTGCCTAATTTAGCATTCGTAATATTATCTTGAATGTTATTATTGACATAAGCATTGTTAACAATTATTTCTTTCATTTTAATTAAACGATGTGAGTTCGAGTTTTGTTTAGAGATTATCATTTTATTATTCGAAATAAAAATCGAGAATTGGCTGCTGTAGACTGATGGGCTTAAAAGACATGATAAAAGTAAATCACAAAAAAAAAAAAAAAAGGTAAAAGGAAAATACTATTGCTTTAATTTTTTTCTTCAGTGAATTAAATTTTTCTTTGTAAGAATTGGCACAATGAGTGCTAGGGAGTTTATATAGACTCTTGTTGTCAGTTTTGTAACGAACCAATTGATTTGTTTATCAGTTATTATTTGTTAAGGTCTCTTTACAACAATAGGTTGAGTTTGTTGCTACGAAAGTATTTGATGATTGCTTCATACCAAAGTACCAAGAAAAAGGCAATGAAAATGCGACACTGAAACCTGAAAACGAATTAAGATTGTAAAAGTATCAAATTCTCTAAGCCCTCTTTCCTCATTATGTGCTCTAGAAATTCCAACTGTTTTTTTTTGTGATGTTAGGCATAAGTTTTCTTTTTGTTCCTCTTCTTCTCTAAAATTTTGTCGTTGCTCTTATGTTCGGTTTATGGTATTCTCAGCATCCTTCTGTAGAACCATATTTCTGTTGTTTCAATTCTCCTCTTCCTCACTGAGGAGATTGTCCAGCATTCACTGCCATAGAGGTCGACTGGTATTAAATAACTGTTCAATATTCTTTTCTTTTTTTCTAACGATTTTTTTTCTGTTTCTTAATACTTTGCTTAGCTTTTGGAAGGCACCTTCCGCTATTATTTATGCGCCTTCGTATTTCAGTGTCACACTTTTCGTCCTCTGTTTAAACACTATCCAGATATTTAACTTCCTGGACTTGTTTGATTTATATCTCTCTTAAATCTTGTTCTGCAATCCAGTAGGTAGGTTATGCATTGTTTTCCTATGTGCTCTGTGAGTATCAAATTTCCCATACCCTCTTTTCTTATTATGTGCTCTAGAAATTCCACCAGTCTCTTCTTGATGTTAAGTATAAGTATCGTTTTTGTTTCTATTCTTCTCTAAAACTTCATTGTTACTTACATGTTCTTTCAATGCTATTCTCAGCATCCTTCTGTAGAACCAGATTTCTGTTGCTTCAAGTCTCTTCTTCATCTGTGAGGAGATTGTCCGGCATTCACTGCTATAGAGGACGACTGATATTGCATAGCAGTACGGTACTTTTTTCTTTGATTCTAACAAAATTGCTTAGCTTTTGGAAGGCATCTTTCGCTGTCCCAATACACTTTCTGATTTTTATGTCGCACATTTCATCATCTGTTAAAACTCTTCCCAGATATTTAATTTATTGTACTTGTTTGTTTTTGGCATCTCCAATTTGTAATTTTGCATATTGGGCTGTTCCTTTTGCTAACAAACCATGTATTCTGTAATTGATCCGTTTCGGTGTTTTTTTTGTTGTTTTAATTTTTTCCTTTTTTAATGTGGCTAAAAATTTATTGATGAATTCTGTTTGCGTAGGAACAAAAGAAGCTGAAGGAAGAGGAACTACAAGAACATAATCGAAAGTTTAATCGAGCAGCGGATGACTTAAAGAAACAAGAAGAAATACAATTTCAAATGTACGCACAGAATTTGATTAAACAGTCTGCTCAAAAGGGACGCAACGTCTATCCTCTTCTGGCCGCCGCTTGTCAAAACTCAACACCGCCAAAAAGCGCCCCAGCAAAAAGCATCTCACCTAATGACGACAGAAAAAACCTCGGTTTTATTTGGTAATTTTATTCAGATATACACAGATAACCGGTTTATTAACGGATAATATTATTTCTTGGCTGAAGATGTTACATTTGTTTTCGCGGAATAAAAAAAAAAAAAAAGAAAAAAATCACACTGCTTTTGCTACCGGGATCGTCTCATTCACTGTAGGTTTTGTTAAATTCAAATAAGCAATTTTAAAACAATAAAATTTAATAAAAACATGGTATTCATTTGCTCATTATTTGCAGTCTTAGAAACGTATTTTCCCATATCTTTATTTGCACATTTTTTGTTCCAGTCCGAAACCATTCTATTCAATATAAATTGCCTTCTAATGTTAATACTTCTTCTGCTCTAAGCACCCTTAGACATCTTTGCAAAACTTACATTGTCTGTTGTCGACGCATGTATACGTTTTAAAGACACCGTGAAATGTCGGTCCCTGGCGTTTGTGTCATAAACTAAGTAACGCTTGTTGCTATTTACAAACCCAGAGTATACACATAGTAACGTACAATTGGACCTGTTTGGGGGGGGGTATTTCTTTTTATTATACTGTGAGTTGGAGGTGTTGTTTAGCATCGTTTCTACTGTAAAGCAGTGGTTTCCAAACATTTTTTTCTCTCTGGGTCGCATTTTCAGAATTAAAATTTGCTCGCGCTTCACCAGATTTTATGTGATAAAAAGTACATTACAAAAAATTAAAAAACAAAAGAGATAGGATTAAAGGGAGATAACCACGAATCCGAAGTCAGATAACTCTCTCCTCCAATTTTCGGACCCTAGTTTTATTCTTAAAAGTTGATATAAAGTAAAGATATCACAAATGATAAAATCGGTCAATATTTATTTATAAGTATTTATACTTGAACTCATGAATGCAATTAGAAGTAAAGTAATACATAATAATATTTTAAATTTTGAAATCATATTTATTTTTGGCATATGAATTTTTTGAAACAGTTTTTAAACCTTTGATTCCGCCTCACTTGCTATTTTCTTCCGCCTCACCAATGAGAGGCGCCGCAACGATTTTGAAACCGCTGCTGTAGAGTATCTGATTAAAACTAAAATGGCCGCACCTATGAGAAATCGCCGCCGGCGTTTTTATAGTCATTTATTTATAGTAAATGATAATTTCTTATTTTTCCCAAAACAGGCCAGCACAGCCAGGCAACAATGCTATAACAATGCAGCAGTGAACATGTTAATTATATAAATTTTGAAAATACACGAATGTAATGTATGAAAAACTTTCCAAAGTGCTACATTACTGTTTATATATAGGTTCCAATTAGTATTAATCATTCCAAACTTTGTTAGGACAATTGAACGCGTTTTCGTGTTGTTGATGTAACTACTAAAATTGTTTGTTTAATCTCATCTGCAGTTATTTTCAGGTGTAGCATAGAGTACAATTCCAACGTTCCTAACATTTAATTTAAAAGAGGGTTCAATACAAAGTAGAGCAATATTATTTATTTTAGGATATTACATCGAAAACATGTAATATACTAATATATATATATATATATATATATATATATATATATATATATATATATATATACGTTTACTCGTGTCGGTTTTTTTTCTTTGGGCTTTAAACCTGCATCTGTGCGATTTTTTTCGATAGAAACCTTTATTTTTTTTTAAATTTAAATCTATCTCAATTGCAGAAAAAAACAAATTTGTCCAGAACTGAAATATAAGACTGACAATATTTTATAACGTTTCATTTGTTTAAAATGGTTTCTTGTAAATTTTAAATAAAGAATACGGGACAGTTTTTCAGTTTAGAAGAAACTGGATTTTTTAAAATGTTAGAACAGTCATAAATAAACAATTTTAACCTCATAATTCCTTGGTGATGTCAGTCAGAAAACAACTGCATTCAGAATATAAAAATATGTCAGTTAGAATCAAAAGAGGCACACTGTTGTTAATTGAGATGAAAAAAATATAGACGGAATGGAACCAATTAGAATTAAATGATGGGGTTAAGTAGAATTAAGACAGACACGATGAGGTCAATTAGCAACAAGAAATAAACACGATGAAAATATATTCAGTTAGAATTAATTAGAAAATATATTCAATGAGAATTGAATAATAGACACGGTGCGAGTAATTAGAATTGAGTGATAGGCACGATGTGGCTTATTAGAATTAAGTGATAGATACGATGTGCTCTATTAGAATTGAATGATAGATATGATGGCGTCAATTAGAATTAAGTGTTAGTTACCATGTGGTCTATTAGAATTAAGTGATAGATACGATGTGGTCTATTAGAAGCAAAAGATATACATGATGGGTCAATTAGTATTGAATAATATCACTCAAATGTAATTGAACCTACGTCAATTAGAATTGAGTCATACACTCGATGGGGTCAATTAGAATTGAGTCATACACTCGATGGGGTCAATTAGAATTGAGTGATACACTCGTTGGGGTCAATTAGACACAATGAAACCAAATATTACCAAGAGAGAAATATAGGTCAATTAGAGTCAAGAGATACCCAGCAATGCTTTTAGTAATGAGAGAAGTGAGTCCTATTAAAATCAAGAGATAATAAGAAGACCAATTAAAAATAAAAGAAGAAAAATGTTAGCAAACTGCATGCAATCATGCAGAACTTGACAAATCACTTCGAAGCATTACCGTCTTTTAAAGAACAATATCTGTTGTGAAGAAACGAAGAAGCAGTTTCATTGACAGTGTAAACTATCAATGTGAATGTTTAAGTATTAAAGAAAACACGTGAAAAGTTTATTGTAAACTCACTCATTTTATTCGTCAGCATGTTTTAGGTAAATAAAAAAAAAGAAGGATAGGTTTTGGGGGATCAGTAAAAAGATTTTTTGGGAAGACATGATTAACATCCACCCTGAGTTGAGATAAATAATGATTGGAATCTAAAGAGTCCATCTGGCAGTTCTCATCTCCGTCTGGTCAACAGATAGGAACGCATTCAACACTCACCAACTTGGCTTCAGCGAACCAAGTGAACTTCTTTGAGGAAGTCGTTTCTCTTGTTGAGATTTTCTTTTTGAAGCCTCTGTTGTTATAGTAATCCAGAGAATATGTAGTGTGTTTGGTGGCGCAAAAGAAACCAAAACATCCTCAATGGCGTTGAGAAGCTAAAACAAAACGTCGTAGGAAGGTTTTTAAAATGCTTCTCGGTTCAATATTGGACACGTTTTGAGTTTTAATTGTACAGTCGCAAAGAAAAGTTCCCAACTTTTAGTAGACAAAGAAAATGCATGTCAGAATTTAGTATTAGTACTTAAGCACTTATGTTCACGCATACACACAAATGTAAACTCACACACGCATAATTCTAATGATGCTTATAAATGAAGCTGGTCCCCTCTGTTCATAGAAATTGAGGTGAATGAAATTGCTAGGCCCAGCTCGAGCAAAAAGCAATGCACAGTGGTCCTTTATAAAGACGCGGCAAATCAATCGATGAAGGCTATTAAGTGAAGAAGGTACGTGCGTCGTGGAGGCTGTTAAAATGGCGTTGTACAGTAGACAAAGGTGTTGGTGTCAAAAGGCAGATTAGTCTGGATAAAACAGGAGATTTCTTGATGGGCGTACAATATCTCGGTACTTTTAGTTGAGTTTGACTCCAGGAAATCGCCATTTCTATCCTGAGTATTTATAGAAAGAAATAACCTCGAGGAACGATTCGGGGCCACTTAATTGATCCCGATTCGTATCTGATATTCTTCCGGAAACTCACGAACGAACACAAACAGTTTTTTTCTGTTTTGTCTTCTTTTTTTTTTTTTTTGGTTATTTAATTTAATTTCATCCAATGCTTGAAAAATAAATTTTAACCAATCCAGTCGTAAGTTTCCCATTAAAATCAAAATTATTGCTCAATATAATTGAATATAAAAAGCTTTTATTTTAGTCGATGCTTTATAGCAACAGATCTTTCGAGCTATCATTTTCTAATTAGAAAATCGCATGTTGTTTTCTTGAAATATTTTTCGTTTATAGTATTCAGAAGTTATTTTTAAGATTCTAATTTGATATTTATTTGAATTGAGCAAAAACAAGAAAAAATCACTTCATTAAAAAGAAATGAAAGCATCTATAATAAACTTATTTTGCTCCAGTCAATAACTTTTTTTCGCGATTGTCAAACCAATCCACAAAGGTAGATAGAAAATGTTTTGCAACTGAATTTCAAGAAACTTTTATTTCATTTCCCTATTACAAAACATTGTAATCTTTTTTCTTTTAATTAAAAGCGTTTTTGTATTAATAAATTAATGAGTAATATCTTTCTTATTCATTTGATAGAATCAAAAGTTGAGTTATCCAGTTATTTAATACGAGGCCATATATTTCAGATCTTACTTACAAGGTATATATTTTCAAAGATATTTCTCTTTGGATTGAATACAATCACGTAAGTAGTCTTTAAAATCGTCCTTTTCATAAGCAGGCACCGATTATTTGATCTTGTAAAATAATAGCTTCCATTCAACAACTCAGGAATCTGAACGCATGAAACTGGCAAAAAAATGAGAGAAGTAGCAAGAATTGCAGTTAAGGTGAACTGACATTCTGGAGTTTAAAAAATCGTTTGTAAAATATTTTAACGAAAAAGATCTCGCGAGAATATTCTGGTCCATCTATAAAAACCACTCAAAAGCAGAATCAATACTCAAGGAAGGTGTTTTTTTTCACGTGAAGGCAGATCAATATTCTTCGTATTCATCCTCCGCTCCACCTTCATCAGAATCACCACCAACCTCTTCATAATCCTTCTCGAGGGCTGCTAAATCTTCGCGAGCTTCAGCAAATTCGCCTTCTTCCATGCCTTCTCCAACGTACCAATGCACAAAGGCTCGCTTAGCGTACATGAGATCAAACTTGTAGTCTAACCTTGCCCACGCTTCAGCTATGGCAGTTGTGTTGCTCAACATGCAGACAGCTCTCTGGACGGTGGCTAAATCTCCCCCGGGAATCACTGTTGGGGGCTGGTAATTGATGCCGACTTTGAAACCGGTGGGGCACCAGTCTACGAACTGAATTGAACGTTTTGTTTTGATGGTGGCTATTGCTTGATTCACATCCTTTGGTACAACGTCTCCGCGGTAGAGCATACAGCATGCCATATATTTCCCATTGCGTGGGTCGCATTTGACCATTTGGTTAGCGGGTTCGAAACAAGCATTGGTGATTTCTGACACAGACAGAGATTCATGGTAAGCTTTTTCAGCTGAAATGATCGGGGAATATGTAACCAAGGGGAAGTGGATACGCGGATAAGGGACAAGATTGGTTTGGAATTCAGTTAAATCTACATTCAAGGCGCCGTCGAAACGAAGCGAGGCCGTTATAGAACTGACCACTTGAGCAATTAACCTGTTCAAATTAGTATAGCTTGGACGTTCTATGTCCAGATTCCTGCGGCAAATATCGTAAATAGCTTCGTTGTCTACCATGAAAGCACAGTCAGAGTGCTCCAATGTAGTGTGAGTAGTGAGAATAGAGTTGTATGGCTCGACTACAGCCGTGGAGACCTGGGGAGCGGGATAGACGGAAAATTCAAGCTTGGACTTCTTGCCAAAATCAACGCTCAGGCGTTCCATAAGCAGAGATGTAAAGCCAGAGCCAGTGCCGCCACCAAAACTGTGGAAGACCAGGAATCCTTGCAGACCAATACACTGATCAGTAAGTTTACGGATTCGATCAAGTACCAAATCAATAATCTCTTTCCCTATAGTGTAATGTCCCCGGGCATAGTTGTTAGCGGCATCTTCTTTACCGCTGATAAGTTGTTCTGGATGGAAAAGCTGGCGATAGGGACCGGTACGCACCTCATCTGCACACAAAAAAAGAAAAACAATTGATGTTTATAAACGAAGATAGTTCGAATAGGTAAGAATAATAACAAAAAAGCCATTTATCATAAATTAGACGCGTGAAAATTTTAAGGTTTTCCTATTTAAATTTTTTAATGAATAGTAATTATTTAGTTAATAAGCACATAGCGAGTTCTATGACAATAAAATATCCATAGAAATTCCCCTATCGCATTGTTAAATATTTGAGCTCAACAAATTTAACAAAACTATTGCAATAACAATCATAAAGATGAATGCTGATCATTATTTTAAGAAGTGGGTACAAATGAAAAGATTTGAAATTGACAATTGTTTTCGTTTTCACTGAAACAGTCGTTAAACACTTCTATTTTCTCTTCCTTTCTTTTTTGACTGAAACCAAGTAGCGTATGTTTTTTGTATTTCTACGCAATCAAAACGGAACAGTCCATTATTTATAAGGCAGGAGACGTTAAACACTTCTTTCTTTCTTTCTTTTTTTCTTTCTTTCTTGCCAAATCCCATTCCAGATCGAACGAGAACTAGCATTTGAGCGTGACATAGTCATAAAGGAGTCGACCGGAGTTGGGGCTATTGAGTCAATTCCTTTAGTTGCATATTATGTGCTTCGCCAGGGCTATATACAGTTTTGAATTTAGAGTTTTCCTTCTCCCAGACCGGTTGCCACTCAAGGATATAGAACCCAGTTTGTCCTACTATTTACCCATAGCTTGGGATTGAGAAGAGATGGATTCATACCTTTCCCAAAGGTATTATTATGTAATTGAATGTAATGAACTCGGTTGGAATTCGAATTCGGCTCTCCGATTACTCAATCAGAACCGCAATCCATTACTTTCCTCAGTGTCTCCTCAATGGCCATAACCTAAGGCTAAACTAACGCTCTAATATAAACTCAGTGAATCCAGAAAAAAGGCAAACACATTGATTTTAGCATCAAATAGAAAGCAGATTCAAAACGTTCACTGATTTTACCCGCTGTAATAATATCGTTCAACGAAAAGGCGCGTACAGCTAACGCTCATTCGTACTCATTCAATTGAGCTAATGTTGCATTTCGGGTTGTCTTCGGCTCTTTATGTCGTCTCTGACATCTTTATGACCCAACGCTGCACCACAAACTGAATTGACGACGGACAATTTTCCTAATAGTTTTTTTCTTGCTTTATTTTATTTTGGAGACACAGGAGTCGTAGCCGCGTTTCTAGGAATAAGCGAGAAGGAGAGATAAAAGCTTGGCTAACTACTTATCACCACATGATAGCCTCTCGCACTAAACAACCATGGAGCGGCAAGGTGTCTTTATCTTTTTCTCCCTTTGCAACCGTAATGTGTTCGCGTTTTATTTTAATCTTAAAATTTAAACAGAGTCACTCCATCATTGGCAGAATTTCATCGTTAAGGCGTTCAAACCACCCATCTCAGCCTCGTCAGAGTTCTGACCAGTACGATAGGGATTGCAATTTAGGGCCAAATTATGCATTCTGCAATAGCCTATCAGATAAGATTTACTATCTACTCGTGTATTTACTTTAATATTTTTGTATCTATAAAAATAAACAATAAATTTTTAAACAATAAATTTATTAAAATAATTGTCGGAATTAGTCCATTTCATTATATATATATATATATATATATATATATATATATATGATACATAAAATGTTACTGGTTAGAGTTGAATCAGACCAGGAAACAGCAGGTATGAAAAAGTGCTCAATAGACGCGTGAGAAAATAAAGTAAAAGTAAAAAAAATAATAATAAAATAACGTAGAATTTTTAACTTTAAAAATCAGGCCAGTTGAATCCGCTGCCTTGGTTTCAACCTTACGGTATCCTCAGGTAATTTTTATCAAATGTCCACTTAACGCTTTATTTGTGTATTTTTAAAAAACTAATCAACGATATATTATTATTTTAAAAAATAAATAAGGGAGGTGGAAGATGTAAGGAAGGAAGGAAATAATAATAATAATAATAATAATAATAATAATAATAATAATAATAATAATGTGCGTGTGTGTGTATGTGTGTATGTGTGTGTAGATAGATAGATTGATAGGGACAGACTGAGATAATTAGTTGTAGAATATCAAAAATAACTTTTTTTCATTGGAGCAGTTTTATTTTCTTATACGCATACAGTGTGTTCCACTTTCGATTCTACTAATCAGGCTCAACCATCGGGGTTAATATTTAATATAATGTGCCTGAGCCCCAGTGAGCTGTCCATCCAGACAATACCTGTTCTTAAAGATAGGATTGGGATTCATGTCTGGCCCCTGAGACGTTCCTAAAGTGAAAGTGCTAAGGGGACACGAAATGTTTTTGTCCGTGGTCTCATGCATGCGCTGGACCCCTACTTCAGACTCCTGGACTTACTGTCCAAGTGGACGCGCGATTAATTACCCTTACTAGTCAACTTACCAATGACGGTTGGTTCCAGATCAACAAACACTGCCCGAGGAACGTGTTTCCCACCACCGGTCTCGCTGAAGAAAGTGTTGAAAGAGTCATCGCCGTTCGACTGTGTTTTCAAATCTGGCACTTGGCCATTTTGCTGGATGCCGTGCTCCAAGCAATACAATTCCCAGCATGCATTGCCAATTTGGACGCCGGCCTGTCCAATGTGGATACTGATGCATTCACGCTACAAGAAAAAAGAAAGGAACGAGTATGAAACAAACATATGTTACCATATGGGAAGATACATTTCCATGTAGAATAACTGATTTGACACAGGATCGTGTGTTTTATTTATAGAAACATTGCATGTAGATCTGTTGGTTAGAATTAGGTACCTCCAAAAATAAAGCGATACCTAAATTTTAAAATGCATTTTAAAAATTAAAAATCTTTCTTGAAGCTTGTATTTTAGTTTTAATTCAAAGCTAGTATATTAAATTTAATATTTCCAATAAGTAAAATACTTTACGGTATTTCAAAACGAATTTAAACTGATTACAATTATTTTTGAAATTGCTAAAATCGGTTATATTGATAAATCTGTCAACATAACATAATTCTCTTTATTAAAAACTCTTTCAAAAATAAAATATACTTTTCTGAAACTTTATTTGACGAAGAGTAACTGCTTTAATGTTTAATTAATCTGAATTAAATCAAATATTACTTACTTTTACTTTAAAATATCGCAGTAAATAATCATTTTTAACACAGAGGCGCGTATTTTAGAAGGTGTTGGACACAATTATCGATATCTTAATGTTTGATATTTTTAAGTAAAGTCCACATAACTGTAACAATTACTTGACGAATGCAACGTGAACGTACGTTTTATATAACTGTTTAACTACCCAGTAATCTTAAACTTTAAAAAAAATTATTCTAAGTAAACTAATATTTTATTGAATTTTAGGTACTTGACTTTATAATTTTACTTACGAAGACGCATGTTGAAGAAATGTTAGAAAATAACAAATTTTAAATTTACCATGGTTACCGCTTGAAGGCAAGAAGAGCTTATAATAACATTATATATATATATATATATATATATATATATATATATATATATATATATATATATATATATATATATAGAGAGAGAGAGAGAGAGAGAGAGAGAGAGAGAAACATAAACATAAAAACATATTTCTGGCATAATATATTACTGTTTTTCTCTTTTGTAATAATAGGCAGACACACTGATAAACATATAAGCATTCAAGTCAACTTTGTTCTCTAAAAATTTAAATGTAATGCCAATCCTTATCTTCTGTCTTCTTAATTCCGGTTTATTATATTATTCTCTCTCCTTGATAAAGTATCTTTTTTTCTCATATTCTTTTATTCAGTAATTCCTTGCGTCTTAGTGACTTTATTTCCTTGCTTGTTGGTGAAGTGCTTAAATATATCTTTCTATCAATACATATGTACTCATACACATGGCGGCCAGAATAATGTGTTTTACGAGTTAACTGGCCATGTGCCAGACTATAGTATAATGAAATTAAATTAACCATTTCGACAGTCGAGATTCTGGCAAAAAGCCAATGTGTGACTCATCGTAAGCCAAGACAAAAGTCATTGTTGCCCTCTTGAAAGAAGCGAAGCGATGTTTACGCATTCAGATCATGGCGATGAAAACAATAAATTTGGTCTTTGTCTCTTCATGAAACAAGAGTCATTTCGTCTCTCACTCTCTATCTTATGATCGATCATTTAATGTGTTCTGCGTGTGCGTTCACATAACTGTGTGAGTACATGTATATGGCTGTGTGTGTTAGCGAGTTTCAGTCAATGAGAGAGGGAAATATAGAGAGGGAGAAAGAAGAGCTTGCATATGAGAAAAGGAAGTGGAAAAATCTATATTTAGATTTCAGTTTGCTAGCGCTTGCGCATGCGTATATATATCATGATTCAAATTTAATGGATGTTGATAAGAAAAAAATATACTTCTCATTTGCTTGGTTTTCTTATTTTACGTAACTTGGATGTCTTTTCTTTTCCATTTATTTATATTTTTTACATATTTTTTTTTCTGCTGCATAGCAGTAAGTTGGTTAGGAAATAGAAAAGAAAAGAATTTCTTCCTTTTCCCAGTCCGCTTTCTCAGTTGTGCATTCTTTGTAATATTGCCCCTTGGAAAGGCATGAATCCATTTTTGTCCATTCCATTAGTCATGAATAAAAGTCGTAGGTTAAAATTAAAATTTTAGCTTTAAGAGGTTAACCAGTATAAGGGAAGTAACTCTAAATCCAAATCCCCTACCAACTGGTTGAGTCAACATGCCAGGGTAAGATCATTTGCTCTTCTAGCCTGACAGACCTTAGAGAAATCCTGAATCGTGTACAGAACTGAAAATATAGTTGATACATATATATATATATATATATATATATATATATATATATATATATATATATAGTGCAGTTCAATTTATATTACAATGAATCATTTATACAAAAAGTAAATTAGTAAAGTTAACAATATAAAATATAAGATTTATAAGGTGATTGAATGTACAGTCGAAAGTACTTGTGCACTTAAGAAAGACATTATAATTTTAAAAAAAGGGATCATAACATTCATCGAGTGATTAGTAGGCTAATGTATCTTTAAAATTTTGTTAGCGAAGGGATTTCGCCATTTTATATCGTTAACTTTACTAATTTACTTTTTGTGTGTATATATATATATATATATATATATATATATTGATACACGTTTCATTAAATATTATAGACAAGTGTTGTCTATTTATTTTATGTAAAATTTTTTCGTAACATCTGATAAGTTTAATAACATTATCGTTGAACGAAGAAAGAAATTGACAATATTGATCCATTTTTTTTTTTTAATACAATCTAAGCTTTCGGCTTACATAAGCCATTATCAAAGATGTCAATTACAATATATTAAACAATATAAGGACAAGACAGTGATGATATGCTGTCATTGTTTACATAGATGATTTCTAAGCAACGATAAACACGAAAATCGCACCGCATCTCATGACGTCACACATGACCACACGAGAGTGAATTGAGAAGTATAAAGTATGGTAAGCCGTTGGTATAAACCAATGGCTCTGTTACCAATTATAGACATTTAAGAATATTTGTAGAGATGCCATAATTGATTTTGTTTAGGTTGGGTTTCAACTGTTTGATGTAAAATGCTTCAAGAATTTTTAGTTTATGCCTATTGTTTTCATGTCGAAGTATAATTATGTTTTCGACAAGTATTTTATGGAATTGTGTGTGCGGGCAAGCATGTTGTTTTAAATGCCTAAAAATGTTAGAAAAGATGCTGCCTAAATATATATATATATATATACACACAAATATGTGTGTGTGTAATGGATTAAATCCGACGAATATTTTAATATATTTTCTGTTTATACGTTATTTTTGGGAGTAAATGCTCTGTTCTTTAATTAAACGGTATTAATTACATTTACCGGCTTGATTACTCGAGAAATTTCGGAGAAAATTGGCGTCCTCCGACAGGAATTGAACCTATATCCCATGCAAAAACCGTCATTTAGCCTGACGTACTGTTAAGAGGAATCCGCCAATTAAATATCTATATATGAACAAATGACACACGAACAGGCATCAGATGGGGATGGACAGAGGATGCGACGTCTCCGGGCATCCATATTGCTAGAGTATTAAATAAAAGAGTGAAATAAGAATTTAGTTTATTTATAATTTGAATAAATTATTTATTTCATGTTTCATCTGTTTTTAGATATTATTTCATTTATTTTACATATTACATATGTCTTCCTTTCTCACATTTCTCGGTACTAGGCCCTATAGTCCGTCATACTTGAGTCTTAATAGCATGCAATCAAGCAGTTGGTTCCGAGCATCGCCAAGCATCACCAAATCTCTGCACGTCACTGACAGACACGCACACAGAACGAGGTATCGGAGGAATCAAAGGTTATAAATATCGCTTTATTTATCGGTGTAAGCATTTTTTATAATGTGTAGTCGATATCTAAATTGCTGCCATTGTTTACTTGCTCCATAATGTGTTAAATTTCTTTAGGAAGATCGCGCGGCAAAATTATCATTCAAAGACCAGAAGTCTTTAAGATACTTGCCAATTCTTCAAATTCTTTAGCATTGTTTTCTCTTCAATTGAAAGTCTTCGTAAGACTTGGCAGTGTTCATAAGTTTTTGGTATCAGTTTGTGTTTGGTTCAGTTAGGAACTGATAAACAGAAAATGAATTTCTGCCATTGATGCATGAAATGGAATCAGTTTAGGATACCCCTTCTGAATTTTGGTTATACAAGTTCCCAGCGTGAGACACTTCAAACGGTAGATTTCTTTTTGGAAAACCTCTTGGTCGGATCGTGAAGTTTTCGGTACATCCTCGTATAATCACTATGATACACTTAAATTCAGTGAAATTCAAGATAGCTGGCATCATGGAAGATTGACAGACAAGATAATGGAAATATTTCTTTCTACATGGGTAAATCGCTGACAAAAAAAAAAAAAAAAATCAGAAGCTGTCTTAAGACATATACTATCTGTCATTGTATTTGTTTGTATCACATACACACATACACACACGCGTGCGCAAAAATCATATGTAAGCGTTTACAAATGCAGTATGATGGTGAGCTACGATTAGTTTAGAGGTTTTAGAACGAGAATCACAAATACATCACAATTTCTTAATTAAGTCTCTTTTTCAGCGATATATATATATATATATATATATATATATATATATAGAGAGAGAGAGAGAGAGAGAGAAATAGATAGAGAGAGAGAGAAAAGAGAGAGAGAGGGTGAGTCAACAGCTACGCATTATAGGGATTAATAGATATATTGATCGAAGAGATCCTGTTGAGGTCACCAGATTTTGTCCCTTTGGATTTTTTCTGTGGGCCAATTTGAAATTAGTCATTTATTAGGCACGGACAAGAAATATGAAATGCATTAAAATGACAGAGGAAACTTTCCGACGTGTTAATGAATCATGCAGGCGCGGAATTGAAATGTGTTTTCAAAAAGGGGGATGACATTTTGAACAGCACATATAACAATTAAATAATTAGTAAATAAAAGTTTCATGTGTAATTATACTTTTAATAAATTATCTCTGTGGTGAACTACTTTAGACTCACCATATATATATATATATATATATATATATATATATATATATATATATATATATATATACTCAAATTACCATATTAGTAAAAAACGCAGTCATTTAAATTTTCCAAAAGATTCAACCTTTGCGTTGCGACTGCACGCTCCAAAAGTTTGTATCAATAACACATTTATATATAAAAAAAAACATATTTTGATTCGCATTATATAATTTTCCGTCTCGGATGCTACCTGAATTTTACCAAAAACAAAATAATTTCCATGCCTGATGATGACTGAATGTACAGCCGAAAGTATATATATATATATATATATATATATATATATATGTGTGTATGTGTGTGTATGTGTGTGTGTGAAATACTAAAATGAAAAGTAGTAGGCAAGACTAAAGTCACGCCAATGCCAATGCTTGGATTTTTTTAAAAAGTGCTCAATAAACAATTCAGGAAAATTGAATTTGTAGAGCTGGTAATAAAATATAAAATCCACGCGTAACGCACTACCGGGGTTTCGACTTTACGGTCTCGCCAGCCCAGTTACTTGTGGGTGATTAATTTGCAACACTATTTATGCCCGCTTAAAAATCTTTAAAAATTTTTTTTAGCGGTCATTAATAGTTTTACAGCTTAACCATCCACAAGTTACTGCCAAGACAACACCGTAAGGTCGAAACCCTGGTAATGCGTTACGCGTGGATTTTTCTAAATCTTATATTTTATTACCAGCTCTACAAATTCAATTGAAGTACTGCAAAGTTCTTGGATCGACGAAGAGGGGATCCCCCGCGCAGAAAGTTTAGTTATTAGATTTTGGGAAGTGGATCGCTGTTTGCACATGCTTCTCTTGCAGCCAATGTAGTTTGTTGGTGTTCAGTTCTCCAAACTTTTTAGGCTTATTATGTAGCCCCCCCCCCCAAATCCCAGCTCGTTCTGATTGTTAACAGAAAAACAACGACAACGATCCTCGTTGTCGTTGTCGTTGTTTTTCAGGCATTCTTTTCCTGGTATTCAAAACATTCGTTGGTAGAACCTTCTCTGTGTTATGTCTTGTCTGTCCCATACTTATAATATTGGAGATTAGGGATTAGCTGATCATACAACACGATTATCGATCCCTTAATACCTTTTCTATTCCTGTCAGAATAAATCAATCTTTGTCGTATTCCTCCTTCGGCTTTTGTGTTCTCCCTTAACTCATTCTATATCCAAATACAAGCTGTTTATTCTCAGTATAGATTACAGATTATTTGAATATCTTTACTGTACTGATCAAACTTACCTAAGGTTTTATCCTTGCCGTATTTTATAGATTGCTTTTATGTAGAGATCTTTCGGAATTTGTATTCCTTTCTTTGATAGCATTCTCAGCATGAAAATTGCATTTCTTTTAGTTTCTTAAAGAAAGCCAAATTGTTTTGACTTTAATTCCTGTTTAATTTGACTAATGATTATTTATGTGCCTATTGTTGATGTAAAACCAAAATAGCAGCCACATTTGCGAATCGGTATTCACATACTAGAAAATGAATGATCAATAAATGTAATAGACAAAAAAATATTTATTCTTTATAAAAAAATATATTTATAAGCAATTGGTGCCTATACACACACACACACACACACACACACACATATCTCTCTCTCACTCTCTCTCTCTCTCTATATATATATATATATATATATATATATATATATATATATATATATATATATATATATTACTTCAAACGTCATTTTAATGGATACCCATTTTATTAATAAATATTCCATTTATTTTCCCGGTAGGGGAAATAGATACTGTTTAAAATATGACAGAGCGTCTACTTAAATACGCGTATTCACTAAAAATAACGCTTGAAGTAATAAAATATATCGCATTAAAAAATAAAATACAAAAATTCTTTAGAAATTGCTTATATATATATATATATATATATATCTATTAGGATACTACATGGAAAACATGTCAAAATCGCCATACCAATGCAGGTCGTGTTTCGATGCGTATCAAATGCTCAATAATATTGGGCTAGTTTGTATTGAGCCCTCTTCTTAATTAAATGTTACGAACGTGGGAATTCTACTCTATTCGTTCTCATGTTCCCTTATATATATATATATATATATATATATATATATATATATATATATATATATATATATACTACTACTACTAATAATAATAATTGCACAGTTTGTTCCTCACTGTTAGCGCAACTCTCAGGTGTTGGGTTAGCAGTGAGGAAAAAAGTATATTTATTATAAGTATACATTTTATTTATTGAGTATAAATTTTAGCTCTCTTATATATCTAGCACTGTTTTATTACCATCAGCACTCACTGTGCGCCACTTAAATAAATAAATAAATAAATATATATATATATATATATATATATTAGGAATATATATGTAGAGATAAATGTATATACATTTTACAAATAAATATATATACAATTTATATATACATATATATCTTATTATTATTATGAAGATAAATAAGACAAAAGTCGAACTTGTTTTGCCTCAAGTAATGATGTGACTCAAAACAAAGAATCGTCTAAATTTCTGAAAACATCTCCATCTTCTGTTTAGTCACGTTATAACATGGCACCATGTTTCTTTACTCAGAAAATGAAACGGAATCAGAAAAGAAAACAAGTTTCATTGCATTTTGAAACCGAAAAGAGGCAAGTTACAAATTTCCTAACAGTGTCACTTTCACAATTCTTGTTTTAAATGACCAAGAAGTTATAATCTGTTACAAACTGTTTCATGGATCTATGGGATTTTTAAAGTTCACGACACACTAAAGAAACCATTTACACACGTCAATGTAATCGTTTCCGAGATCACTCATCTGTTAGGGCGACTAACCAATCTCCACTGAAGACGCAGGCTCAGGCACATTAGTATTTGTTCACCCCCACACCTCATAGAGCCCACCTGTGGTTTATACTGCAACTGTTGAGCTGACAGTATTTATAATTTCTAGGAGAGACTGCATCATCAGGTGTGATCAACAGCCGGTACGCTCAAATCCTCGGTCATGATGACTTGTGTCGTCATCCTAGCATAACCATCAACGGTTTCAGAATATCCAATATCGTTTACAAGGCTCACATCAACTCGTGGCATGCTTTTCACGCCAATACGCACACACACACACACACACACACACACACACACACACACACAATATATATATATATATATAGTAAGTAAGTGAGTAAGTACCTGACTCCTCATGCTATACTTTACCTTTAATAAAGCCAGATCAGGCCGAAGATGGAATACATGTTGTCATATTTGTGAGGGAGCTGCCCAGACCTGACTCTCTAGCCTTGATAGAGTTCAAAAGTAGCTCCGAGCCCTTGTGGTTGACGAAATATTCTCCATCCTTCAACCTCTTCCCCAGCGGCGGGATGTGGCAAAAGTCTCTCGTTGCTCTGTCTCTACTTCCACGGAAAGTGCTCCGACGAACAACATTCCTTTGTTCTGACAGTTATAACCTTCACGACAAAGACGCGGCATACACTCACATTGTAGCAAACAACCCACAGTCTCTCCATATAAGTAAGAAGTACATTCCACTCGAATAACTTCTTTCCGCGAAAAACTGCTTTGTGGAACCGAACCCTAAGAGCATGTTTCCCCGAACACTACAATCTCAACTTGCTCATGTGTAGAGTTAACCATCATCTCCCCCTCTGACCAGCACAAATTGCCTCTTAACATAATCCTCTAACTCGAGTGATCCCGGGGCATTGTACAGGGTGAACCTTACTGTAAAAAACATTATGGTGAAATTACTGATAGGAAATATCCGAACAAAGTAGATAAGATGGAATATGTGAAAACTAGTTGGATGTTGAAAATGTTTTAATCTGTTTTTCAACATTTCGCGCAAAAAGAACATCATTATAACAATTGTAAAAATCAGTGTATATATATATATATATATATATATATATATACAGTAAGATATATAATGCGGTGTTTTTATTGATATTTTTATTTTTACAAAATAGTGTTCAGTGTAAATTTACAGATCATAAATATGATAAATTAACTGATTTAAAATATGGTTTCTTCGCTACACAGGAATTAACATGTTTCAAAAACCGAAGCTAAAAAAAACCTAAAAAAATTTAATTGTATAATTATAAGCATTAGTTCTGTTTCATCTTCAAGCGAATAAAATTCACTTGAAGATGAAACTGTTAATTTATAATATATATATATATATATATATATATATATATATATATATATATATATATATATATATATAATTTAAGTTAATTTATAATATATATATATATATATATATATATATATTTTGCATATGCAATGTATGTGCATGCACCTATGTATATATATTTATATATTTTGCATATGTATGCGTATATTTACCACTAATATTAGAAATATATATATATATATATATATATATATATATATATATATATATATATATATATATATATATATATAATGATAAAAATATAGCTATATTTATGGATAAAAGTACTTAATATTAGGAATAGAGTGTATGTAAAAATAAAGGTGGACATGTGCAAAAAGTTCCCCAGTGATTTATACTAGAGACTAGAGGCTGAATACGCAGTTGAAAGCCGATTTTTCCTGGAAACATTTGCGCACATCTAATTCGGCTTTATTTTAACACAGACGCACGCATACATACATACATGCGTGTATATACACATTTGTCAACGAAGACGTATAAGTAGAAGATGGCAGATAACCAAAGAAATGTTAAAACGAACAAATGAAAACCAAGTAACAATTCTTAAATTTTCAAAACGTTAATTGATTGTAAAGGAACCAATTTTTGTTTTTTTTTAAAACAAAAATTGGTTCTTTTACTGTTTGTAACTTGTTAAAAAGCTGAAAGTTTCATCGCATTTAGACAAAATGAAAGTTTTCAATGTTTTAATCGAGATATTAAAACTTTTGTAATTTTTGCTGTTTAAAAAAATAGCTGCTTTGTTCGAAGAATAATTTAATTTTATTTTTGACATATTTTAAAAATTCCGAGTTAATAACCATTGAAATTTGGTTTAGTTTGAGAAATGGATGTTTTGGTTTTGTGCCTGTTACTGTAAGGATGGCATTTACAAAAAAAAAAAGACTTAAAAAAAATGATTTGATGGACTGATGCGCTTATCGAATCAGAAACTCGTGTCTTGTACAAGAGAAGTATTTACTTGTCAGAAGAGCGTTGAAATATCCCGCCAGTTATCTGATGTTGATCGACAAATAATTCCTGATAAGGAAGAAACCCAAAGGAGAGAGGAACGGGCGTGGTCAGACGAGTAAGCAAGAAAGAAGACTGATAAACGGATTCATTAAAGGCAGACATGCGGAAAGGTATTTCAAATAGAATGACAGACAAAATATATAAATTAAACAATTAAAAACCTTTTTAAGATTGATAATAATTCTATAAAGAAATAAGTACGGTTATGGGTTATATTTTGAGCGTATTTATAGTTTTCTCATCTTGTGATAAATTGAATCACAGGTTTTCTTGTAATCCAATGGGAAGTCTATTACTACTATGCCCCTTGATTCCTTAGGGACCATAGGACCGCAACAACACCTTTCCAACGGACACAGTTCCAGACGATCCTCTTCAGCTCGGCCCATGTCGTGCCGGCTGCTTTTACCTCTGCGTCAACACTTCTGTGCCGAGTCTGTTTTGGTCGACTTACTTTTCGCTTCCCTTATTGATTCCAGTCAAGGGCCTGCCTGGTGATATTAGAAGTAGGCTTGTGGAGTGTGTAGCCGATCCATCCCCATTTCCGTTTCTTGATGTCAATCTCGATTGGGGCTTGTCTGGTCCTATCCCACAGTTGGTCGTTGGAGACGACTCCCGGCCACCTGAGATTGAGTATGTTCCTGAGACATCGGTTAGTAAATGACTGAAATTTGTGGGTGTTGATATTGGTTACCCGCTAGGATTCTGAGCCGCATAGTCTATTACTGAATAATAATTTAATAATTGCAACTACAGGAATCCGTCGATTAGTGCGGCTAATTTGTACATCGGTAACCATAAAAAGTCAATGTTCAATTGCTATGGTTAACAGATCGCGACATCTATCAGAGAGATGAAATTTAAATTTTATCATTGCATTATTCCAGAATTTTAACACATCAGCAGATAGCTATTACTGTCAACAACAGTGCATAAATAGTTATTAATTAAAAGAATTAGTAATTAATGTATAATTTTAAATTTATAGCCTTAAGCAAAACAGACGTCATACCTAAGGTACCTTTCGGCCAACACTTTTTCAAAGATATTCGTTGACAATATAAATGAATATAAAGACACTTAATAAAATAAATGAGGAAAAGGTGGAACGCCACTAAAAGGAAAATTTTAATTACACAAAATTAAAATTGAACAAGGGGTGGGGGATGAAAAATAAATAATTCCAGAAGAGTTTAAAATAGAAAAAGAAGAACTCATAAACCCTCCAAAAGACGTAAGGAACGTAAAAAAAGTTCCTTTTGTTTACACAGGCCAGGCTGTTGACA
>OZ010594.1:67592438-67627438 GCA_963932145.1 Acanthosepion lycidas | reverse complement strand
AAAAGAAAGAACGGGATGGGAATGAAATTCTAAGTAGAAGATGAAGAAAAGTTTTAACGAATGATAATACACGAAAAACAAGAGGGAGAGAAAAAGAAAGCGAGATTGAAATAAAAACAAAATCAATGAAGAAGAATTGGGTAGGTAAAAAAAAAAAAGAAAAGAAAAGAGAAAACGTAGAAAGAAAACGATTAGGGTAAGAGTAAAAGAAACACAAAAGAAAATAGATAAAAAGTAAGAAAGAAAAAGATTATAAACGGATAGAAAGAAACGGAAGATGCAAAAAGGAAGACAGGCAGAAAAGAACAAGAGAGAGAAAAGTGATAGAGTAAAATTGAAAAAAGAAGAAGCGTAAGAAAAAGACAGCAACAACATTGATGTTTAAACGAAGAGTAATTTAACATCCGTTTCCCTCGGTGTCTTGTGTGAAGAAGCAGTTCGTGCCAGGTTGGGTGAATCTCTGTGGAGGTAAGAGCGAGATGCGTCGGTTGGGACGGATAAGAAAAATACAAAAGAGTGGGGGAAATAATCATGGCTGTGTTAGAGTTTGGCTGTTATAGGTAAGAAAGCGGTGTCTGGGTAGGGACTTGAAGATATGGAAGAAGGGGCCGGCCTAGTAACTTCGGTGTTGCTATGCAAACAGCCTTCACCTGGGACATCTCAATGCCTGCGCCTTATATAGATTCTTTTTTTCATCCACAACGAGTTTGTCTAAATGCGCGTCGGCCTCAGTTGAGAGGAGAGGTGTCGGGAGATATGGGATAGTTATGTTGGCAGAAGGAGTGCAGTGAAGCTCGTTTGGGAAGATTTTGGCGTGTTCCAAAGCCTACATCCATATCTAAAGGAGGCTATATAGATACTAACAGATTTATATGAGTAAATAGCGATGTACAATAATATTTAAATGTTTGTAGATTAGGCCCATGGCCAATATGGCTCGTAGTCACATTTTAAAATAGAAACGTAAGCGGTTTCTTTTATTGTTATTTCCCCATAAAAATGCAGCAAGTTACCATATAGTGTTTATAATTATTTCCTCTAGTTTCGTCAGAATATGGTATTTCCTATGATTATAGGCAATCCATGAAGAATGATAGGAAATACACAGATGATAGGAAATATACAACAGGCGACAATAAATGTAGGAATGACGAAAAGAAACGCAAGCGAAATGTATTAGGAATGACAAGAAACACGATGATGAAATATAGGTCACGAAATGCACGGATCATGGGTAAAGAAATGATTATGAGTAATGAAAGAGAAATTATAAGATATGTACGAGAAACGAAAAGAAGGGCTTAAGGCCATAAGACTTTGAAATACCCGATCCTGTACAATCAACGAAGTTAAGCAACGTCGTACCTAGATGGGTGAACGCTTGGGAATATCAGGTGCTGTAAGCTTTGATATGCGGGTGGTTTAATGAATAATGGCACGAAATTGTTAATCGGAGAGCCGAGTTTCAATTCCAGTTGGGGTCGTTGTATTCCCTTACGCGCAAATACCTTTGGGAAACGTATGATTCCACCTCTTCTACCAGCTTTGGATTAACTATTAGGTTGGTGCAAAAAATAATGACGTAATAATGTCGTTTTTTAACGTTAAAAATGCGTCAAAAAACGACATTATTACGTCATTATTTTTGCACCAACCTAATAGTAAGAATTGTATCACTAAATGATTATGATTTCAACCCCCACTAAAAACTTTTTTGCAATCTAAAAATATTTTCTAGCTTTGAATAGCCTGTAAATTGTTGATAAATCGTAGAAAACGAATCAGTCAATGAAAAGAAATATTGGTTTCTTCTACTTTTACCAAATTATGGTATATAGCATTTCCAATGATGATAAGAAATGCAGGAATGATAAGAAATATAAGAGAAATGATGATGGGAAATGTAACAGATATGAGAAGAAATATTTATTTTCTTCTACTTTTTACTAAAGTATGGTATGTGACATTCCCATGATAGGAAATGTACAACGGATGACTAGAAATGTACGGATGATGAGAGGAAATGTACGAAGAATAACAAGAAATTCATGGATGATATTAAGAAATGTAAGAGACATGATAATACGAAATGTAAAAGAAATTACAAAAATATTTATTTCCTCTACGTTTGCCAAAGTAGGATATGTGTAATTTCCAATTATGATAGGAAATGTATGACGGAAGACAAGAAATGCATAGACGATGAGAGTAAATATATGAGAAATGACAAAGAAGGAATAAATGACGATAAGAAATATATGAGGAATAACAATAGATGTTTGTTTGAAGTGTATGAAAAATGACAAGAAATGCATTGCCGATGATAGGAAATGCATGAGAAATGACAAGAAACGCATTGCCGATGATAGGAAATGCATGAGAAATGACAAGAAATGCATTGCCGATGATAGGAAATGCATGAGAAAGGACAAGAAATGCATTGCCGATGATAGGAAATGCATGAGAAATGACAAGAAATGCATTGCTGATGATAAGAAATGTACGAGAAATTCAACGCATATTAAAGGAAATATACAAAAAATGAGAAGGAATATTTGTATATGACAGTCTTTATTTTTTTTAAATAGCGGAACATCTTTGTTGAAAGGAACTTTTCTATAAGAGTCTTTTTACTAAAGCAAACAGAATGAGTTATTGAGAAATCAGTTCTGAGAATATGTGTAAAATACTCATGGGTATACATGCTTACAGCAATAATTACGTCGCCTAAAGATGAAAAGAACATTTATTTTGCACAAAATTTTTTCAACATAATATCATCCCTTGTCAATTCCCATAACCAAACGTTTTCCCATAGATCACAGGGATCGAATATCATACAGTAAAAAATACCAAACTTAAATTTTATTTACTATTTATTTACTTATTTTAGCTCAGTAGGAGTAGATATGTTCCTCTGTCGTCCGTTTCACACTCCTCCTCATTCTTTTGAATAGGAATAGAGGTTTATCCCTTGTTTCCTGTTTAGGATTGGGTTTCCGGTTCTTTTCATTATCTTTTACTCCCAATACCCCTTGTATCCTAGCTGCATTATCGGCTTGCTGGGGGTGAATTGATTAAAAAAAGCAACATTCACTTAACAGCTGTTAGTACTTGTTATTTACTGATTGGTTCTTTTAATAAGAAATGATATGAAAAAAAAAAGCTCAAGTAATGAAATTTGAAAAATAAAAAAATATTACAAATGCAACCGAAAAAAAACAAAAAAACATCATTAACTTTCCTCATATACAAGCGAATGCTACTTACGTAACTGTATATTGACTGATACAGTCTATATAAACTTACATTAGCAGTAGAATTTGACACTTCGAGAAAGATAATTCATTCACATACGTACTGCTTAATTGCTAATTTTCATTTTATATATGTTGAAAATTTCTCGTCCTGACCGACTTTTCAAGAATCACCAAATAATTTTTTTTCTTTTTGTAGGGCTTCTTGGTTGGGCAAATAACTTTTCAGTATTTCTTAAGCGTATTCAACTTTATTGAGCTTATTCTCATGCTTATTAAGCTTATTCAACTTTCAAACCAGATATTGGTATTCAACAAGGACATGTAGATGAGCCTGGCCAGGTGAAAAAATTACCCAGCGATCCTAGGAATACGCACTTTGGGGGCACCCAGTGAGGATCGAACTCACTATTCAGTCGTAATTGTGCTTGCGAGACAAGCTTGCTAACCATTACAGCACGTTGAGGTGCCCCTGATGATGACGATGATGTAAGTGCGCGTATATGTAGGTAAGTCTCTAAAAGAGAGATAAAGCTTTGTACATGTGTACCAGGGAGAAATCAGAGAGAGGGATAGATAGATAGAGAGAAAGAGAGAGAGAGAGAAAGAGAGTGGGGAGAGAGATCATTTATTAGGCTGGCGAAATTGATACGTAGTAAAATACGTGCCTATAGTCTTGAAAAGACATAGAACACGGAAGAAAAAGGTTAGCATCCTTATATCGCATACCAATTGTTACTGTCATAAGTTCGATTCTCACAGGATGCTAATGCGACTTTGGGCCAGACTAAGCTAAATTTAGTAAGTAACCTTTAACCTTTCCTACTCCAACATTCGTAGTGTTCGTACCAATTTCTGCAGTAGGGAATCGTCCCTCATCGAAAAGTCACCGGAGACCCTAATTCTATGCGAAATTAACCTAAACTCTTGAATACCTGCCTCTGATTTCTTGATTCCTGGCTACCTTCCTCTGTTTAAAATGGACTCTAAAGTCTACATGTATGGCCTGGGAGTTTATGTCCGCTAAGGAACACTCTTGAATCTCCAGACCATTCGTGCATGTGTCTCCATCTCTCTCTACTTAACTCAGTCAGCTATATCTTCTTTCTCTATCGTTCCCCTTCCTCTCAAAACTGTTGCATGCCAGATTGTGTTACCGATAATATAGACAAAGCCATCTTCTTACACTCGTTTGTAAACATATTTGCTTTCGGTGACTTTAATGTCCGCCATACCAGGTGGCTTAAACACTGTCACTGGCCTTGTTGGCATCTAAACTTTAAGTTTTCAATCACTCAATCTCTCACGCAAGTGGTTGATTTCCCTACGCGTTTCCCCAGTAACAGTGACGGAAACGATTCTCCTCTCGATCAATTTTTTACCTTTATTCCTGGTTCTTGTCGTACTACGCAGCTCTGCCCTCTTGGAAACTCTGATCATGCGGTAGTGTCTGTAAATATCTTCCGCTTCCCCACTAGTCAAGAACCTCTTACCAACAGAATGTATTTCTGTTATCAATGAGCAGATTGGGACTCGTTCCATGATTTCCTTCGTGACGTCCCATGTCAAGAAGTTTTTAATCATGTTCAAAAATGGGCGTCTGAGGTCTCCTCCTGGGTGAAAGTCGACATCGATGCTTTCATTCCAGCAAGAAAATACCAAGTTAAACCGCGTTCATCTCCTTGGATCTCAATTGCATGCTCGACTGTTATAGCCGACAGGAATAACTTCTACTGTCTGTACCCAGAGCGACAAGTTTGATTGCAACAGACGTCTCTTTCTCTCTGCTCGTAATGAGTGCAAGTGTATCCTCAATGAAGCAAAGTTACGGTTTGCTGATAGAATAAAACAACGTAGAGCGTCTCGCACGTTCGGTTCTAGAGATTATTGGCGGCTCTGCAAGGAAGTCCTGAACAACAGCAAATCCCCATTCCCTCCCCTATTCAATTAATCCGAGGTCCTAGAGCAGATAAGGTGGAATGCTTTGCTCGGAAATTCTCTTCCAACTCAACACTCGACTTATTTGGAGTTACCCACACGGGATTTCCCATTAGAACTTAGGCCGCACTGAGGAATATGCGTATAAGCCCGTCGAAACTCTACAACTCTTGCCTCGCTTCCTGCATTCTAGCTTGTTGGAAGTCCTCCTATGTAGTCCCTTGATTTTAAGAACCCTGGAGAACCTCCTAACTCCTCTAACTATCGCCCTATTAGTCTCCTACCGATTTTCGGCAAGGTATTCGAGGCTTTAATCAATGCAGAAGTGTTTAAGCATCCTACCTATCACGACATACTCTCTTATATACAATATGGATTCTGTTTTACCTTGTTTACTACTGAAGTGCCTACGGCCATCACTGTATATCAAGCACTTGATGATAACGGGGAAGCACGTGCTGTGGCTCTAGATATCTCAAAGGCATTTGACAGGGTTTTGGTATACGTAAGCTTCAGGGCTACGGTTTTACAGGACGATTGTTTGATTCAATCCAGTCATTCCTATCAAATCTTGTAATGAAGGTCGTCATGAACGGGCTCGATTCCAGATCCTTTCACACGAACGCTGGTGTCCCTCAATGCTCATAGCAAATCTGCCAGAGCTGACAAAGTTAACATGGCTGCTGTTATGAAAAAGGACCTTCAATCAGTGGTTAACTGGGGCAAGAAATGGCTTGTAAATTTTAATGCCTCCCAAACTAAACTGTTCTCATTTAACCACTATAGAGAAACTTCCCTGTCCGCCATCAGCATATTTGTTGCTCGACTCTAGGAGAGATCTCACTGTACCCTCTTGGCCTCATGTTTTCAACTGACTTGAAGTAGAACAACTACATTGAATCAATAGCTGCATCTACTGCAAGGAAAGTTGGTCTATTGTGTCGTCCCAAAAAGTTTTTTCTCGTCAGAGTCCATCTTGCACATTTACAAATCTACCATTCGTTCGTGCATTGAGTACTGTTGCCATATCTGGTCTGGTGTCCCAGCTGTTCATCTTGAGGTTCTTGACAAAATTCAAAGAAGGATCTGCAATGTAATCGGTCTTGACTTGGCATCTCGACTTCAGTCACATTCTCACAGACGTGATGTGGCTTCCCTCTGTCTGCAAATGGAAACTGTTCTGACAGCTTTTTTCCCTGGTACCCCAACTACATGAATTTAAGCGTGCTACTGCTTTGGCATCTAGATGCCACCCTTTTACTGTTAAAATAGTTAAATGTAACCGCCACTTTTACTCTAAAAGTTTCTTTTCTCACAGTTCCCGACAATGGAACTCCCTTCCGCTTACTTGCTTCCCTGATAATTAAAATCTTCAAAAGTTTAAATGCAACGTCAATCGCCAACTTATGTTGAACTCCGTTCATCTTTTTCCATTTCTTAATCCCCCTATATACAGAGTCTTTTCTTTCACTTTCACTCTCTGCAACACTCTGCATACTAGTGGTACTCCTGCTTTGCTTGGGATGAAAAAAAAGAAGGAAAAAAGGTAACCATTGAATACGTATCTATAATAAATTTGAAATCATCTAGCGTCCAATCTGATTTTGTGATAATGTCGCAAGTTGCATTTTACCTGATATCACTTCTCTCTGATAGAATAGAAATTAGTTTTTAACAAATTTAGCAACAAAATAGTTAGGGAAGCCATTCAGTGAAAAATACAGATATTGCGACGAGTAAACTGAAAATAACTAAAATAGTATAGCCAGAAAGAACGACTTTGAAGCCAATATAATGTCGGATTTTTTTTTTCTTTTTCACCTTTTTTTTATTGTAAATGCCTCTTTCCTCCAGTGTAAGATATTTTGTTCCGATACGATATAAAACTTACTTTAATAGAGGAAAAAAAGCATAAAACGTACATTGTAATTCATTGTAGCATAAGATATTCAGGAACCAAAATTATGTTGAGAAATTTCATGGAACTAAATTGTGTATGTATGTATGTATGTATGTGTGTGTGTGTGTGTTCGTAATTGTGTAGAGTGGTTAGATATTTATATGTACTCGTGCACTGGGTGTAGATGCTTTGAAGAGGGATGGGCTCCACCAGGTCTGTTTGCCCAAGACAATGAATTCCACTTCAACATTCAACCCTGTTATTAGGAAGACACATATAGATCGAGCTGGTCAGGTGCTCAGCGACACTATGAACACACACGGTCATGAGGCTGCTGCTGATGATGTGTGTGAGGTGGGTGAGTGTGGGGTGAGTGTGGGGTCCTTTTTTGAAAATAGATAAAGTTAGTGCGTATGTACAAGGGAAAGGCATGGGGGAGAGAGAGAGAGAGAGAAGTCATATATCAGAATGGTGAATTAAATAAAAACCTGTCTCGTGGGCAATGTAGCTGTGTACTTTCCACGATTGTCGCTAGTCAGTGCTCAAACCTGGATCCTCTTTTGTATGAGATACAAGTGCCTTATGTGTTAATAGAAAAAATGCGAAAGAATAAAATAAAAGAAGGCACTATTGATTTTGTATAAGTAGGTCAACTGAATCCAATTTTTGCTCCCAAATCATGACCATGTGCCAGACTTGAGAATTGAAACCGATTCATTTCAACTGGTAGATTGCAACGGAACAGCTGGACTCGGCTAACAAACCAGAAAATCTGACGCTCATCATTGATGATAAGAGTTTGCACTGAAAGGCAGGCAGATTTTATCTTCAACGCCGACAGATGGCGACTGGGAACTTTTGAGAGTTTGATGGACGGAGACACGTGCAAGCCGATCAAAAAGCTGTAAACCCGTTTGTATTGTTCATTTCTTCTAGAAAATATCAAATGAACGAAGAATAAAATAAAAGAATGATTAAATCGCAAAACATAAATGCGCGAAATTTGGTTGAAATCAACTGTGGCTCAAATCTCATTGGTTGAAGGTCACGACATTCACGACATTCTATATATATGCACATGCACACACGTACAGCTCCTGCCCCGCACACAAAGTAGAAAAAAATTCCATTTTAGCTGTTTCTGTAAGTTTTCAAGTGGTATGGTTTCTCTTATTTGGTAGTTTTTTTTTGTGTTTCTGTAGCACCAGTCCATGATATTTGAAGAAGGTTGTTCCTCGTGATATCTACAGTTTTCATTTGCTCAAAGCCATTGTATACATCTGAAAGTTTACATATTTCTGAACGAGTCTCGCGGCGTTCATGGTATCCATAGAAAGTCTCGTCCTGACGAAGTTATTTCAGAACATGACCTGAGTTTACAGGTTAATGTTTTGGTTTTAACCTAACTTGTTAAAAAAAATAACTGAAGTGGGTTTACGTTATTTTTATGGCGTCTTTTATTGTTGTCAGTCAGTTCCTATAAAAATGAAATATAGTTGCATTTTTTTTCGTTTATCTTTTATTCTCAGCCGTAAAAAAATAATTTTATTTCCCGCTAACTGACCTACATACTTTACAACTGCATTTTTTAAAAATAAGCATCCAATTGGTCCGAGATTTCAAGACAAAAGTCATAAATTTGGATAATTCTAAAAAGTAGAGACAATAATAATAATAATAATAATAATAATAATGATGATTTTTGTCTTTTTGTACAAAAGTGATCAGTTTTACACCATGAAACCATTTCTGGCATTAGTTCTATGTTTGGGACCCGGAAAGAAATGGGTATGTAATGACAAAAGTACGCAGGTGTAGGCTTTAAGAAAGCTTTATCCAACTGAGAATAGAAGGTTAGCGTATAGTGTCCTTTTATAGTCCCAGTAAACAGAAATAGCTCTCTCAAAGAGGAGAGTAACAAAACAAGGGAAGACCACTCTTAATTATTCATAACACAGTATACAACAGAAATCAAAGGAGATAATAATAATAATAATAATAATAATAATAATAATAATAATAATAATAATAATAATAATAGATACTTAATAAAATGTATTGGGTAGAAATAGAATAATAAGGAGTAAAAGTGCAGTTATTTCGAATGCAGAGACATTCATGTTGATCTGGGATTATTTAGAAAAGAAGAAAGAAAGAAGATGTAGAAAAAAAAAAACAATAGAGAAAGAAAAGAAATCCTGAAACCTTCTATCTGAAATGTAAAACAAGAAGATAAATCAATGAGCAACTTAAAATGAATAGATTCTAAATTGTCTGTTGCACGCCGAAAACGGCCATCTTGTATGTAGATCGGATTTTTAGCTCGGCTTTTTTGAAACGAAACTATTTGTGCCAGCTAAGTGAAAATATTTTGACCATATGGTCTCAAGTAGCAGAAATCAGATGTTGAAAGAATGGAAGAATTAGACAGTATCCAAAAAACAAAACAGAAAAAAAATTATTCTTTGTTTAATACGTTTTCTTATTTTGATGCAATATTTTATATGGATAGCCAAGAACAACCGGCCTAGAAATTACAGATTTTTATATAATAATAACAAGAAAAAGAATAGAAGAGATTTTATCACCGTTAATTGTTACTAGTTACCTTTGCTGTTAAGATACAAATAATAATAATAATCACGTTCAGTACCACAAATAACCATATGTGCATCTCTGGTCATGTGTGAGAGTGGTAGAAGAGCATCATGATTGGATGTCGGGTAGGTTGATTTTTTTTTTACGTCTGAAGGATTAGTCAGCCAAAGCAACTTGGTAATCACATGTAGATACTTGGGGACAAATTCAATCGAAGACCATCTAAACGGATTGAATTACTCAACTTGAAAGTATTTTCAACTGGGCCGCGGCTGCAGTGTTACACACTGCTTGTATCAAAACCTGTCACCATATCTCACACACATTAGGCTGTTATGCAACTGATGTAGTTTATGTTATTTTTTACAGATCTTTGTGATTCTGTTACGCTATGATGGATTCAGAGTATGTGCCATCATTGCTTTCATTCCAATTCCAGATCATAGTTTCTGTTTTGGAAATGTTTGTCTTGAGTCCTGTTTCTTGGAACACTTGGTAGAAGATATTGGTTTTCTGTTCAATATCATTATCCTAACTATGAATATTTATGTCATCGTTGAGGGAAAACAGGGACGTTGTATTCCGTTGGTAGATTCGTTTTGGGATGTGGCATGGAAAATTTAAATAACCAGTGCTCATCTCTTCACAACTGTGTAAATGCGCAGAACATACTATTTTATATTAAATAGACTGAGGCTCTCACTTCCCTATTGTCTTACTCCTGATGAGGTTTGAAATGGTTCCATATTGGAATTCTTACCTGACATGTCAGGTAAGAATTCCAATATATAACCATATTAGATAGATGCATTCACTTTATCCGAAGCTTTACTTCGGATCGAGATTCCATTTTGGAGGTAATAAAAGCCCATTGAAAGAGTTTTAAAGAAGAGAAAACTAGCAAAAACTTGTTCATGAATTGCAAAACTGCTAGACATGAAATTGATAGTAGTACCCATGATCAGTGACATACTGGAATCAGCCCAGAAGCGTTTTGTGGAGTAATAAGGTCGCAGAAATCTCAAGATTGGCGAGAATATCAAAGAGATTTTTGTAGATTAGAGAATGCTTGAAGATCTCCATCGACAACCAACGGAGGAGATCGATTCATCAAATAACGGGAAAACTGAAATCGATTCATCAAATACGGGAAAACTAGCCTCCCTATTAGTCCCGTGACGCATTAGTGGCGTAGGTTCACCTCATGTACTGCAGCTGTAACAGCAGTAGTTTTTGTCTAGGGTAACAATATCTGACGGAGTTCATCCCTCTTCAGGCTTTTATTAAAATGCAGAGTTGTCCTTTTTCTAGACTGGTTATCACCAAGTCTGTCGTTCTTTTGAACCCATATTTGGCGAAAGGAGGACACCTAATCTGCCCTGCTCTTTTAAGCCATCACTGGGGGTGGGGAAGAGACGGATTCATGCCTTTCTGTGCAATTTTTTGTGCAAAAATGAACGTAATGTACTAGCCAGGAATTTGAACTTATTATATATAGAGGGTTTAAAATCTTTGGCAAGTACAAGAGGGAATTGGCAACCTTAATACAAATGGTCAGAATCTTCAGCCTTGGAATAAAATTTGGAAACGGTATATGTGATGCCCAATGGGCAAGACAAGAATAGAAGGCAATGAATTGCCCAGGCGCAGGAAATCATCATTATAACTGAATTGGAAAGACAATTACAATTATTTATAAATCTTTGGAGGTAAACTGATTTCGATAGAATGTGATGGAAGAAAGAGTTAACAAAGCAAGTAGATATTTGGAACAAGACACAATATTAGAAATAGAATTAAAAGAAAAAATACGTGAGCAGTATCAGTGTAATGTGTTCAAGACAACTTTACTGGAAAAAGAAGAACTTGGAAAGATGGATCATAAAGCACGGAAATGGATGAAAATGCATAAAAAACTTGCACCTAAGTGATGACGTCGATAGACCGTGTACGAAATGGAAAGCGGGAAGAAGAAACCTCGCCAGTGTTGAAGATTGCGTTGGCACTGCTATCAAGTGACTTGGGAACTACATGGTAATAACAAAAGAATAAGTCCAAAAATCTGCAACAGAACAAACGGTAGGTCGAATAAACGAATAGGAACTCTAAAAGGAGATGCTAAAAATAAGAGATAAAAACTATACGAATATTTCAGGATGCAAACTGAGAGACTTACAAAACAAACATAAACATGGCAGAGAAGAGCACATCTAAAGAGAGAAACAATGAGAATCCTTATAGTGTCCCAGAACTACATAAACAGAACCAGTTATATAAAGGTCATAATAGGTAAGACCTGAGCAAATGTACAACGTGTGAAGATATGCATGAGACTCGCAACCATCTTAAGGTCAAATACAGCTCAGAAAGTCTATAGTAATAGACGTGAATGGATAGGAAGTGTTAACCAATAGAAACTGTGCAAAGGAATGGAATTTTATTAGCTATAAACAAGAAGCGGTTTAAGAGAAAAATGTCCCAGGAAATCAAACTGGAAGATCGGATGTAATTTTCGGGAAGAAAATTTACCAAAATGGTGGATTTTACTGCTCCATCAGATCAGAGTAAAATCGAAAGAAAGTGAAAAACTGAACAAATATCAAGATTTAAAAACTTTTGTTTTACTGATTTTCAGCCAATACAAGGCTCAAGATCCACTCAAGGTAGAGGGCTACTTTGTGGCATTGTATAAGCGTAAGAAAAGGCAAGAAGTGAAGTTCTTGCAGGCTATGCAGGAAAGATAACGGCTAACTCTATACTTAAAGAGGTCAAGATTTAATTAGTGAATAAAATTTCATAGTTTAATCGGAGACGTAAGAAGCATGGTGTGGAAGTAGATTTTAGAAGGAACCAGAAATCCAATCCTAAACAGAAAACAAGGGATACGTCTCTACTCCTAGTCAAAAGACTTGTGATCTTGTGAGGCACCTGAAACAATTGTGGAACATGTATGTGACAGCTGGACGCATTGGTGCTGAAGGGGGGGGGTCAAAGAGCAGGACAAAAATGAAGCATGAAACTTTTATGCTAAATTTCACTCAGTACACAAGGCTCGAAGTCGACTCAAGGTAAATGTCACTGGAGAACGAGATATGTGATATAAATCTTCAATTCATATCACACATGGCTTGTTAAGAAATGGAGATTGTGAAGATAAGAAAGAAAGACGACGATTGCGCATTAACTTGTAGAGATTAAAACTGAATCGTCCAGGGAAGATATCACGCGGGAGCCTGTTCCGCGAAGTAGCAGTTCTTGGGAAAAAAAGGTAAGTGGATCTTTTTTGTATTTGGTACACGGAGGAAATGAGAATGAATTGATTCCGTGGAAGTGGCAAGGCGTGTCCTATCTGTGCGTGAAGTGGTAAAATTAAAGAATGGAGCTCATTGGAACATTTGCCATGGAAATAATGATAGAATAGCTATAGGCTTTCAACATTGTGTCTATGGAGAAAGAGGTTGTAGAATGGAAGATAAGTCATCCGTCACATTCGTAGACTAATCGAGGCCACTTGTGTGAGAGCAATACCGAGAGGAACTAAAATATTAAGGAGAGTTCTGGAGTATTGAAGAAACTTGCTTTCACTTAATCGTCAATGTAAGGAGCCAGTTAACGACTGGGGTAAACACTTAGGGAAATATACAAATCGTATTTTAATATCTACATATGAATGGAAAAGAATTTGATGCGGGTGTTCTGTTGATTCAGAAACATTAAGACACTGTTTGACATAGAAATATAAATACAACGATCTCACAGCCAAGAGGAAGCTGGAGTCAAATGGAATGCATAAAACGGCTGCAAGCCTGAAAATAATAAATTCTTCATAGAAATTACACGGTAAAAATGCAATTAAAAATGTATACGCCAACCTAGACACATAAAAGCAAATTACACTTTAATGCATATGATAACACGATAACACGCACTTACACAGTGTTGTCCTCAGTGTTCACTAATATATATATATATATATATATATATATATATATATATATATATATATATATCTATGAGAGAGAGAGAGAGAGAAAATCATAAAAAATGCCGGTCCAGATGAGAGACATGGAAACAGATGGTGATGAAGAGGAAGAGAAATTTCACCTGAGAAAGAAAGACTCGTAAAAGAAAGAATGGATTCCCTTAATTAGTTTCTTGAATGTGTAAATTACCCATATATATATATATATATATATATATATATATAATGACTGTGTATGTGTGTATGTAGCAATAACAGCGATTGTATTAAAAAAAACAATGACAATGGATGGACCCGGGTATTTCTGGAAGTCAATGATTTTAAAGCAAGCAGACTTTGTAATTAAAGTACCCAATATAAAAAAAGTCGTGAATTACTAGCAAAAAAATTACAGAAATGTATTTCATTTATTAGGTTGATGCAAAAATAATGTTTTCTGGCGTTAAAAAATACGTCAAAAAACGATATTATTTTTGCACCAACCTAATATTACTATATATATATATATATATATATATATATATATATATATATATATATATATATATATGTATGTATATATAAGATGATGATAATACGACGGAGACTTTAATTATCCATTTCGTTTATAATTTTTATTTCATGAACAATAGAGCGTATGTAAATATAAAAGGGGGCACTGAGGTCAACACCGAGTGGCGACAGTCAGTTTCATGCTTGAACACAATCTTCAAGCCATTGCGTTCAACCAGGAAAGAGACTGTTGCTGCTCGGTGTTGTCCTCAGTGTTCACTTACATCTATCTATCTATCTATCTATCTATCTATATATATATATATATATATATATATATATATATATTAAGTAATGGATATCAAACACTTAAAATACCATAGGTAATAATCTGAAAAAAAAAAAATAATAAATAAAAGTAGCCTTCACTCTTTCAGACCTGCAAATCAAATATATTTGGTTTGCAGGTCTTTCAGACTGAAGGCTATTTTTATAGCTTTCATAAAATTAAGATTATTACCTATGGTGTTTGAAATTCATTAATTAATAATTTTGCTCTGTCTCAGACATAAATCTCTTTTTGGATCTTTATCCTCTTGGAAATTCCATATAGATTACCATTTTAATCTATTATATATATATATATATATATATATATATATATATATATATATATATATATATATATAGATAGATAGATAGATAGATAGATAGATAGATAGATAAAGAAATAGAAAGTAGAGAAAAAGAAATAGAGAGAAGAGAGAGAGAAAGAGAGGGAGTGAGACAATCCTACAAAATGCCGGTTCAGAAAAGAAGGAACGTTTCACCTGAGAAAGAAAGAAAGAAAGATAGATAGATAGATAGATAGATAGAAAGAAAGAAAGAAAGAAAGAAAGAAAAAAAGAAAAAAAGAAAGAAAGAAAGAAAGAAATTAGGATTCACTTAATTAGTTTCTTAAACAGGTAAATTAACCATGGACTCTGTTGCTGCACATTTTGCATTGAATCATTTTTATGTTTATATGGACGATCATGGGACGTCATTCTACGAATCTTAAGCATCTTGTCTAAATTATATACATCGTTTTAAAAAGATTAAAAAAAAGATCAAACGTTACATTTATGTTTTAAACTAGTCATCTATTATGTTTGTATGTAGGCATTTAATAAGTAAGTCTTGTGACTATCACTCACTCTATGACAGATGTACCATATAGACTTTATATTCGGGCAGCTGCAAATATATTCGGTTAAGCAATGAATGTCAAAACGAATTTGTATTCTGAGTGAATGATGCATGTGTCTGTGTGTCCAAGTGCGTACCTGTATTTGAGCATCTTATCGAGCATCTTAGTTGAGCTCAAAATATTAGCAGCAGACAAATGATTGGGTAATCAATATTTGGCATTGGCGTCATCGTTTTGTCCGGACCATGTTGCAATATGGTGCAGTGCAACAAACGAAACAGTAGCAACAATAACAACAATGTTGAGTCGCTAGTGTCAGAACATACTAAATCATCTTTATTTAATTTTTTTGTATATTTGTTCAAGCGTGCTTTTTTTCTTTATTTTCATCTTGTTGCAGAATAGCTAGCACCCTTTCAGCATTCTACCAGATGGCCTGGCTCATAGCCTTAAATAGTCTGCGATCAAGAACTTCAACAGTTGATTAATAAGGTGATATTAAACTGATTAATATTCGGACTGATGTTTGACTATACAGCATTTGACCCTCCTCTATTCCTTGTAAGTTGTCTTGTTAATTGTTTTGTAACTTATTGTTCTGTGTTTTTTGTATGTATTCGTTAGCACTGGATACTGGTGCTGAATAAATATATTAAGCACTCATTCTTCTCTATGTATCCTTCACCTCGACGATACAACACATCTCTTTCGGAAACAAAAATGAACACCCGAAAAAGACAGTTGAAATTTCTAGGGCACATGATGAGAAAAAGATCTTGAACAATTTGATAATCACAGGGCAGATTGAAGGCAAGTGCGCTTGATTAAATGGCAATAGGGATAAAAAGATAAAATTTACTAAAAGCTACAAAGGAAAGGGAATTGCGGTGAGCCATGATCGCCAAAATCCTGAAGAAAGGCATCTCTGTCTCACCAGTGTACGATGTATTATTCTCCCATTACTTCCACACTACAAACTACTCTTGAATTTGTTAGTCTTTTTAAAAGTCTCTCCCCAGCATTTCATCTCATCTAACTTTACTGAGCCAGTATTTCTGTCTTACGAACAAATCCAGCTGGCAAATCCAAAATGATGCCGGTCACGTGATGTCTAATCTCCTATTTTAGTGATTTAGCGATTTGTACATGGAAACCGAATAATACAGCCGCGTCAATTTGGATCATTTATAGACCCCATGCACCTAAAGATAAAGATGCTGAATAATACAAACTTGACGAAAACTAGTTCAACCAAATGGAAATGCAAGCAATCGCACGATAGGCTGCTGATATTATCGCACATTCACACGCATGCTCACATACATACACGCGTTTGAATTTAAATTCAGGAAATTTATGCAAAAGAAAATATTTATTGAGCACATTTCGCGTCTAAAGCATTATACGGTTATTAGCGTTGCATTCTAAATCAAAGTAATCTTCGAATAATTTTAAGATTTTTATTGTCACGAACATTACAATGATTTTTGAAAAACTCGAGAGAATTCTTTTCTTAAAGTTTATAATTTGAAAACATTTTTATTTATTAAAAGCGAGATTCATTTCTTATTCTTATTCATTTCTCGATAGAAACTAAAGAATTTGATATGGTCTTTTTAATACCTTGTTAATTCAGGGCGTAAGTAATCGTTACCTTCCTGAGAATTCCTTTTCTTTATTATCTGCTAATTAACATGAATTTTGGGAAAAGCTAGTTGATTCCTGGTGCCTTCTTCATGATTTGGAATTCAGTTTTACTTCATTTAAACTACTTGTCACCCAAAGATAGATATCCTAGTCTACCCTACTGCTTAATCCATAGCTGATCGGAAAAGGAAACGGACTCAAGACTTTCCCAAGACTATTAAGTGAAAGCGACTGTAAAAGACCAAGACGGAATTTGAACTCGGCTCACTGACTTGCCATTCGGCGCCAATATCTGCTGACTTATACGCAAATCCTATTTTACATCTCAATAATATGTTTGTGTTGTGATAAGAGCCAGTTACCCACCTTAATATTATGAATAGACTGATCTATTCATGATAAGTAGGCTTGTGTAATTGTCAAAGGGAGATAATACTGTTGCCGTGACTTGTCTATCTGAGTATTGAATACTGTTATCATAACTGATCATCACAAATGTCGAGTTAAGTGTTATGTCTTGACCCCACATCACAGCAGTTTGTTTAATGGTATATCGACTCCTTATTGGTCATTTAATGCCGAAATTTAATTTCTTGCGAGCTTTGGTAATTTTTAATTTTTTTATTATTAAAATCTATTGCTGGAAATCTATTTTTTACTATTAAATCTATTGTTGGAATTTTTTTAAATATAAAAGTCTATTGCTTGTATTTTTACACTTTCACAGTGTTTTAACCCCTGTTTGGGGGTTCACTATTTGCCTATAGCTGGGACCCTAACAGGTGTAACCACTTCGAGTCAGGGTGGACCTGGGAACAACGACAATTAAGAGATGATTCTGCGCTTCTCACAACTTCCTCATCAGAAGCTTTGCTGCCGGATGTAGTTTATCGTCATACACAGAACGGACGAATAATGTAATCTTTTGTATAGAATACATTAAGCTAATGTCACTTTTCTTAAATTTAGGTTGAAGGTTCGAGTTTAGATGCAGTTTCTATCTTTATACATTTTACAATTTGGTTGATTGTTCATCTTTCACTAGATGCACACTATATAATCATTTTTTTTTTGTTCAACACTCTTTTTAATTTGTGATGTTCTCCTCAATACTTAATCAATTCCTAATTGACGATTTCTGCACAGTGAACGTGTTGAGCGTTAATTCATAAATCCACGAGGGATTTAAAATATTAGGTTGGTGCAAAAATAATTTCGTTTTCTCACATAGTAACATATGTTAGAAAACGAAATTATTTTTGCACCAACCTAATAGAAAGAATTAGTAGCAAAACGGATAAGCTGGATCATGAGTTTTTGTGAAGGTTTCTGACTGATAAAATATTTCTTAGCAATCGGAAGAATCCGCACCCACCGAGCAACAGGCAATTCAAATGAAATATTATTGGTTAATCCTTGAAAGCATGTCAAAAACAATGTTACATGCATTGCCCTCCTCTGTTTTTCTGTACGACAGCGAATCTTTGAGATTGACAGCGGAATTAGAGTGAATAATCCAAGTATTAGGAATGAAATGGTACAGAACAATCCTACGTGTGTCGCATTGTGTCATTTGTGATGCGGTCTACGTAGAGACAACATTAGAAATGACGTAGTGCGAGACTCTATCAAAGAAGAAACAGACAGATCTCATAATCACCGTCAAGAAAGGACAGTTGAAATGGTATTGATACATCATAAGAGCCAATGATCTGTTCACTGCCATCATGCAATGTATAACCTTATGCAAAAGGAGAGGAGGTGAATAGAGGAAAAAAAAAATAAGTTGTCAACGTCACTGAGGGAACTGGAAGGTCAATCACCGTCTCAGGTATTGGCTCGCAACCAAAATATATGGAAGGAGCTGATCCGGCGCCGGCCTTCGAAGCAACTTTACGACCACAAACGGTCATGGGATTGATGATGATGATGATGATGATGATGATGGTTGTTAGGGGAAGCTAATGTCCTTCCCTTAAAAAGGACGAAAGCTCAAAATACAATCGAGTTACTTCCCTTTTCTGTTAAGACAAGGGCGCTACTTCTGAATTGAACATAGCGACCAGCTGACACACACATAGAATTCATTGTTTCAATCTATACAATCCTTGCTGTCCTCAGACAGGGAATGAATAAAAGTTGTTTATTTACGTGCTAGAATAGACTTTTTTTTATTTTCATTCGTAATAGAGATTTTAACAAGAGCTGCGACGATAAACTACACCCAGCAGCAATGGAGGTTTTGAGAAGCGTGGAACCACCTCTTAAATGCTGTTGTTCCCAGGTCCACCCTAACCCGGGGTGGTAGCACATGTTAGGGTTCCAGCTATGGGAAAATACTGACCAAAACAAAACATGAAAGTATAAAAATACTTTTTTATAGTAAAATTATCAGCAATATATTTTTATATTAAAACTACCAACAATACAATTTCATCGTAGAATGACCAGCAATACATTTTGTCTCTAGTCGAAGGCATACAATTACGTTCAAAATATACTTAGTTGAAGCCATAAAACTGTTCAAAATATTTTGATTTCGGCATTATATAACCCATAGAGATATTGGTATGTTGTTAAAGAAAATCAACCAACCAACAAGAGCTACAAACATTTTAGCGAGCAAATGATTTAAGCGATCCTTGGCAAATATTTTAGGCCGTTCAATATATTAGGTTGGTGCAAAAATAATTTCGTTTTCTCACATATGTGAGAAAACGAAATTATTTTTACACCAACCTAATAACAGTAAGACGCAGAAAAACAGCCAATCAAAATGGAAATGACTTGAATTTGACAAATATTGAGGGTGTAAATACTACCAAACATTGTCTACAATGAAATAATTTCTTTGGTCGAATTTAATTCCAAGAAATAAGACTCAACATAAACCTTCTCAAAACAGAAACAATAATTTGAAATTGGGATGAAAGCGGTGATGGTAATTGCCCTAAATTCATCATAAAAATTCAGGATGTGGAATCAGGTAATACTAAAGACTTCAAAAATCTCTCTGTATAGATCAGTATAACAAATTTAGTATAATAGATAAGGAAATAAAACATAGGATCAATTTCTGTGCTAGGATCAATTTCGACAAACACCGCAAATTGCTACAAAATCAAATGATTAACCTGAAAATTTGTCATGAATAGCCTCGTCAGTTCGAGGCATTCATGTAGATGTCAGGCATGGTGCCAAACTAGTTCAAGGATATCTAAACTGTCAGTTCTATACACCCGCTTTCTATGATCAATCGTTAAAAATAGCTTTGAGCAACTGAAGCCTGTAGGTCTTGACAAAACCACGCTTCTTTGAGCATTGTAAACTGGGGCTACAGAATCACAAACAAATAATTGTACCAAACAACGGAAACCACATCACTTGAAGACTACAAACAACAGCAAAAACTAAATGGATAGCACGTGTAACTCGAAGAGAAAATAATGACATAATCTAAATGCTGACATTCCACACGACTTCAAATAAAATGTTAAGAACAAAACCCCCATTAATACTGGAAAGAGCGATAACAGCTAATGGACTTGAGGAACCTATTTCCCTGAAAAATTGTTTTAAGAGGAAGATTTTATAAATTTCCATTGGCAGTAGTACTGGCTGCTCGGTCAGTGAATACCGAATATTTTTTTTAAATAAGTAAACGGCTAATATTACCATTACCGTTGGGTAGAAAACCAAAGTTGATGATAAAACAATTGAAATGCAGAATACTGTGATGTGCTTCCAAAAGTGAATGGTTGTCTTGGATTTAAAAGAAAAGGGTTATTTTTTCTCATATGAATGTTGAATTGAACTTTCTCCAAGTATGTGACAATTCGTAAGAAGAGCCTGTAATTGGCAATTTATCAAAACTATGCTACGAAAAAAACAGGGATGAAAAATAAGCGGATGAAAAAAATTATGCAATGGAAATATATATTCAAAAAAACTCGATGAAACCAACACACCAAATATATGAACATTTATATAGGATAATGCAGTACTTCACACTTGCTCGTCGACGATAAATTATTTAAACGAAAAAGGCATTGACTATTTTGAAAATTTGCCAAATCAGTCTCCTGAATATTATAGAAAATTGTTGGGATGCACTATGGCGATATGTGAAAGATTAATATCCAGTGACAATTCATCAACTCAGGCAGGTCACAAAGTTTGAGGGGTCAAATATCGATCATTTCTTTACTTTGAATTTATATTCATTACTAATGAAATGAATTCCGACTGTTTTAAAGAAAGAAGTTAGTAAGAAATACTAAATAATTATTATAATTACAATGCATATTACTTTTTGAGATTGGTCGAATTAAAGTTGTATTAGGTTGGTGCAAAAATAATGACGTAATAATGTCATTTGTTGACGTTAATAATACGTCAAAAAACGACATTATTACGTCATTATTTTTGCACCAACCTAATATTTATCATTCTAAACTGCCTAAAACTTTTACTCGCTAAATTTTTGTAGTTCTTGTTAAATTTTCTACTCGCCATTAAATATTGAAGATATCTAGAAAAACAAACATAAAAATATGACGTTTTATTTGTCAAAATTAGAATAACAGAAAATTCTATTTCTACTACATCATCAAAAGTGTTAGAGAGATGGGAAATTCTCTATATAGTGTTTTTATATATCGATACGTACATACATATGTGCACACAAATTGAAAACACCCGTCACCGTACAATCACCTAAGTTAAGCAACGTTTAGCCTGCTCAGTACCTGGATGGGTGACTGCTTGGGAATACCAGGTGCTATAAACGTGGTGGATAACGGCTTGAAATCGGAGAACCGAGGTCTGATTCCAATAGGGTTTTGTTATAGTCACTTACGCTCAAATACTGTTGGGGAAAGGTGTGAATCCACCTCCCCTACCCCAACAAGTAATGTTATGGTTTAATTACTAGGACTTGTATCAGTAAATTATTATTACAGTGTAACCCGGATATAAGAGACCCTGATATAAGAGAAATTTTCTCTGGTTCCGAATTAGAGCCCATGTTAAGGTATATATAATAGACCAAACCCGGATATAAGAGAAACCCGGATATAAGAGAGATTTTATCTGGTTCCGAATTAGAGCCCATGTTGAGGTATATATAATAGACCAAACCCGGATATAAGAGAAACCCGGATATAAGAGACTTCGCCGATAACTCTCTTAAATCCGGGTTACACTGTATCTCCCAAATATTCTTACAATCTAAAAACAATATTTTCTGACATTAAGTAGCCTGCGAAACGTTCATAAGCCATAAAAACAAATCAATAAAAAAACAAGTGTATTGATGGTGACTTTCTAAACATAGCTCAAATGTAGTACAAGGACGAAAGTTTTGGGGCACTCAGTAAGGATCGAAATCACTTTTCAGTCGTAATTGATCTAACGAGACAAGCTAGTTAACCATTACATCACATTGAAGTCCCCCCCCCGCGAAACAAGTTTACTTATGTTTGTTTATTCATTTATTTAGACCAGTTTGTTGAAACGTTACAAATGCCATACAAATCTTTGTTGATGACGCAATATTTGTTGATTTTTTCCTTTTAAGACATATCTTAAAGTTAGCATATCAACTGCCTTCAAAATATATTGGTAGCGTACGTCATTAGTAATAAGATTTTCCTTTCTTTTTTTGTTCTGTTCTTTCATTTCAAATCATTCTCATAAGATTTAGTTGCGCATGAAAATAACTGCGTAATTCTTATGGATTCTTCTGCAGCGAGACGTGATGACGGAATTAAGTATATTCATCATGCTTATCAGGAAATGTTTTTTGCTAGTTTGTCTCGAGACACAAACTAATCGACAAGTTAACCGCGTTTTTTTTTTTTATTTTTACAAATTAATTTCCGTCTTGCGTTATCGATATATTTTGTCTCTCTTTGTTGCTCGATGCAGCCACACAGAACTTGTTGTACATTTATTCTCCCTTTTAAGAGCTTGTTTCTCAATATTCTACACAAGCAGAGCTAGTGTAAGGTATCGTCCCCTCAATTTATCGTATGCTCCCCAATCTATTACACTGCTCCTCCCGAATCTATGATACGAGCCCCCCACCACAACACTGATACATCTAAATTTTCATAAGGTAGTTTTTATATAAAATGCACATTTTATCGTAATCTAATTATGTACAATAATGGATCATATACAATATAGGTGAACAATTCAAGTAGAAAAATTGAAAACAAATAAAATAAATCAAAATACAAATTACATACATAATAAATCTTTCAATCTTAAATAAATCAACAATGTTTTGCGATGATTTTTTACATCAACTTGAGATTTTTCTTGTTAAAAAGTTAAATAATTTTAACACATTCAACATTATGGATAAAAATAGCGAATTTTATATAATGTGTATTTTTTATTATCGAAAATTAGCATGAGCAAAACAAAATTCATGGATCTGGATGAAAAAAAGAAGACCTTAGAATGACGTCAAAATCTGCGAAACTTTTTCATCCTTTCATAGTCATTTGCGCTTAATTTGTAACGTATATAAATGTAGATAGAAAAAAGCTAATGTTGATATGATAGCGAGGGTCATAAAGCACTGCCCAGAGCCCTTAATCAAGCATGGGCCGCTACCCTGACAAAGGATTTCGGGGGTAGTACGCTCTGTAAGCAATAATGAACAGTCAAAAGATTGAAAAAGCTGAGATTAAAACAAAAGTGATGTCTTATCGTCAGTCCAGCATGAATAACGGAAAGGCTGCTTCTAAAAATAGAGTCTATGCCCGTTTTAACGTCTACATATCATTGCCTTGTTCCGACAACTGAGCTCTTTTTTGCTGTTGATATTGTTACTATAACTTTACTACCAACCCATTAAATGTCCACTAATATATCAACGGATGCGATTGCTTTTAGTTCTTGTTTTATAAGCAAATTAGACGCCTAAACATACAAAAAAGACTGGAGAATATATCTGCTAAGTTGTATTTGGTAGTATCAACAGTACAAATAAATTTACTTCTCAGAACAAGGTTTGGATTGTTGATAAATTGTCTCAGATTTATAGACAATATATACCTGTCTCATTCAATGAGTATGGATATATACTTGTATGTACGCGCTGTGTATGTGTATCCGCATTTGATCTTGTGTCATGCCAAGTCGAGCGTTAATATACTTTAAGGGGAGATAATACTTCAAATTAGACAAAACTTTGTGCGAGAATTTGAAAAGAGTCTTTGAATATTCCAGAAATGATTATGAATTGAATAATAGTGGGGATAAAAGTATGTGATGTTAGTTGTCATAACAAATCTGAACGGATGAACAAGCAATCGAAAGAATAAAGAAATGAATATGAGTGACTAATGAGAGAATTAACGAATGAGAGAATTGACGAGTGAGAGAATTAACGAATGAGAGAATTAATGAATGAGAGAATTAACAAATTTGAGAAGAGTTCTATGTGAGTAAATGAAAGGCAGAATGTATTAATCAATAAAGGAACAAACACGAATTGACGAATGAGTGGTTAAGGAGAAATGAATGAATGAATTTAAAACATAAATGAATAAAGGCAAATTACTAGATTAATAAATGAGCAACTGAAAGTGTGAATGAATGAATGAATGAATGAATGAATGAATTGGTGAGGCGTTACAAATTGTGACTCACCAAACAATAACTATTTTTGTTCGTTAAACATATCTTCAGTATTTAATTATTCCGAGTCTCATCGAAGTAAATGCCAGCCACAATATTCTGTCGAATAAGATTGAGGAACGTAGAAGTAAGCTATGAAAGACAGATAAACGTTAAAACGGGTATAGCGTCTATTTCTAGAAGTCGTCTTTCTGTCATGCATCTTGGAATGACGATAAGACATCACTTTCGTTTTGATAGACTAAAAGTTTTAATTTTGTTAACTCATTTATCCAAAAGCAAGCCAATAAATATCACCTTAGGTGTAAGGGGTTACTGAGACTGAAAGAAACGGTGAGAATAATAAAAGAAGAGAATGCAAGGAGGCATATGACGTTATAATGTCAGTTGATCACACATTATAAGTATAGAGAAACAACAATACGTTGATATAATAAAATCAGATGATCACGCAATTATATAGTACAGAATAACAAACATAACTCAATGAAATGAAATCAGTTGATTCTAATTATAGTACAGAAGAACAACGTAATGTCGACGTTATAAACTCAGTTGATCATGCAATGCAAATACAGAAGAACAATAAGTTGATATAATAAAGTCAGTTGATCCCACAATTATAATACAGTAGAACAAAATTAAGTCGATGTTATAAAGTCAGTTGATCACGAAATACATGTACAGAGGAACAATGACAAGCATTTTTAAAGAATAACTTTTTACCAATTTTGTAAAGGAATTCCTAAATCATTTATGGAACATGTTTTAACTTTTCATCATAATGTTTTTAGCATCTCTTCATTTCATATAAACAAGTCATTTATAAGATAATAACCCTTAACTACAAACGTTGTAATTGCAATGGGGTGTCATTAAAGTGTGTTATTTTTTGACCAATGGTAACCATTGTTTATCTGAATTGCCGATGATTGTCATTTCGCTACATTAAAGCCTTACCTAACAAGACAATCATTTTTAATTCCGTTTTCTGCTATTTTGCTTCAAGGTGCGTCATCTTTGTAGGATTTTTAATAACAAGGTGTGTTTTACAAAGCCCAATCCCTACAAAAGAATACATTGAATTATCGCAATTTATCTTGCTCTGTAGATTTTAAGGCAGGGTTTGTTTGACATTCGATACCTTTACTCACTGTGATTGTCAAAGAAAAGAAAAAGTTACAAGAGAAAACTGATGGGATCGTTTTTATCAAAATTGTGGATTCCCCAAAGCTTTAAGGTATTTTTAATACCTTGAAGTGACTGTGTGCCAAGATAACACAAAACCAACCGGTGGAAAGCCAATCCTGTTAATGAAATTTTCAAACACTAAGAATGTAGCGATAATTGTTGATAGTTTCCCTTGTTTTACAAGTCATTTTGGCACAAAAATGATTTGAGCCAGGGAGTGAGCATGACTTTCTACTATGTTCTGTCTACAGTAAGATAAGAAATATTTATGAAACATCTTTTAAGTTTGCATTCCTAAGAAGTAACCCAGATTTTATAAGAATATGTGAATGAATCGTTCTTTTTTTTGTTTTTGTCGAAACCGTGAGTTTTTAGTGAGTCTCAATAAAAATAAAACGAAATAAAATATAAAAATAATATATATAAACAAAACAAAAAAGAATGCATATTAAAATAAGTCATTTGCGATTTTCTTTAAAAACCCTTATCTCTCTCTCTCTCTTTCTTTCTCTCTCTCTCTAAACTTCTCTCTATATTCTTCTCTCTCAACTAACGAGAAGGCAACTCTAAAAGAAAAAGAGGAAAAAGAAAAGATGGAACCCGGCCGATAAACGATAGGTAAAGATGTTCAATTAATTTCTTTTTTTTAGGCGATCATGACTCCACCTCCCTCTATCCCTTGTAGCTCTCAACAAGTTCCTTCCCTCTGCCACCACGTTCCCTAGACCACGTTCTGTTATCCACTTGCTTAAGGCCGCCAGATATATCATGCATTGTTTTCACTTGCCTCTTTTTCCCTATATTCGACCCGTGAGTATTAGATTCTCCAAGCCCTCATTCCTTATTATGTGTTCCAGGAATTTCAGCTGCCGCTTCCTGATGTTACGCTGATTTCTAAAGAACAAATATTGCCGACATATCAAATACCTTTTGTAAACAGTTATTATCAACACCTGCCTATTTTGTTTTATGATATATTGTGCTGAATGTATTTGCAATATTGTTATTTCAAATAAGAGGTTTTTTAAGCTGGTTAAAAAATTTCTAAAAACGTGCACTCGTGTATAATACGATTTTCCTTTTTTGCATTTAATTTTCGTTCAAAATGTTTTGTATTATACGCAAGAAAATATATTATGCTTTGGGTGAATGTAATAAGACAGACGTTACGCACGCTGCAGCTATGTAGGTAAGTACAAATAAGTGCTTTAATATAAAAAAAAGTATAAGTGTATGAAAATAAAATAATGTTATTAACTATCCGCTTCTTGATGAACAATTTTTCATTTCTGACAAATTTCCAATTGCCCTAATTGAGTAAGGTACGGCTAGCCCATCTCCATTTATGAATCAATCGCAATGATGTCACTTTGCCAAGCCTTAGATAACTGCGTCCGGAAGCAGAAATGACGTAATTATGAGTTAGGCGCGCCAAGGAGAAGTTTTAACAGGATATTATGTAACTGATTAGAACTTCATTTTAAAATGAGAACTCGGCGCGAACTAACACCTATCAAGGTTTCTCCATTAAGACTGATTAGTCAAATGTCTGATGAGTTAATTAGAGGAGGTGACTCAGACAAAAAAAGACATTTTTATATACGCATATAGACACTACATAGGATTAATGTAAAGTGATGGAGAATTTTTATTTTTCTATAAATCAGTTTACGAATACTTTTACGATGAGCTGCTTTCGCTGGTTCCCAGACTTCATGAATTTATGCTTTCAACTAGGCTGGCATCTCGCTCTCACCCTTTCCCTGTCGAAACTTTTAAATGTAGCCGTTTCTTCTACTCCAATAGCTTCATGTCTCGCTCTTCTCGCCTGTGGAACACCCTCCCATTTTCCTGTTTCCCTGATAGCTATAATCTCCAATTACTCAAATGTAATGTCAATCGACGTCCCAGATGTCTTGATCTATCCTCTATCCTTCTCTTCATCCTTTCCTCTATCATTCCTATTTGCTCTCACTCCAACTCTCTGTAACCCCTTGCGTGCTAGTGGATTCCCGCCTTGCTTGGGGTGAAACGCTTATATATATATATATATATATATATTTATATATATATATATATATATATATAAATCAGTTATGGTTAAAACGTCTTTGATTGCATTATTCATACAATAAAGGAAAGCGGACTGAAATATCGTCTGATGTCGCCAGATTCAGTAATATTTTTTTAATCAATCTTTGTCTTCATAAAAGAACATTGCATTAAAAATGAAAAGAAGATAAATGAAAAAATAAGAAAATTAGCGTTGCATTTTAAAAAGAGTGGCGGAAATTATTATTATATCCAAATCCGCGTAAGGTTAAATGATCTCTATTTGTCAAAACTGCCAGTATCGTTAACTCATAAACAATCATTTCGATATCAGCCTTTTAAGCTGCCTGGACGTTGCGTTTACAACATAAGCAGTAACATTTAATTTTCATTAAAAGTCTTAGAGGCATATTTTAATAAATATCCCGTGTGAGATATTTATTTATAATTCAATTTTTTTAATCGCTATATAGAAGCAATGTTTTTTTAGTTGTTTTTTGAAGTGGACACAAATAATTAATTTAAAAACAATATATATATTCTAAAATTTCAGGTCCGGTAAATTTTAGTTACGATCTTATTTTCTGCAGCGTTCATAATAACCATTGTTGTTGTCTGCCATATGAAACATATTACTGCAAATTAGTCGATCGGAGCCTAAAAACTAAGCCGAATTATATAAGTAGGTAAAAAAAACAACATTTTAATTATATTTGCTTAAACCCATATGTCTTTTATGTCTTTAACCTTTACATTCACTTACGTGCTAACACCCTTGGGAAAGGTATAAATCCTCTTTTCCCCACAGCTATGGGTAAATATCAGGACAGACCGGGTTCTATAGCCTTGGATGGTATCAGGTCTACTGCAGAAAGAAATGGCAACCTCCTGAGGGAAAAATCTGCCTCGTCAGTTATGTATCGAAAGATACATGATCGCCTACGCGTGTATCACGCATGGTACATAACTGACTGATCTTTTATTTGAAAAAGTCTATAGAATCTCATTCCAGAAAACAAGTATAATCGTAAAGAAAAATATGTATTTAAAAGCAGAAAATGTTTGCAGTATGAGTTTTCCTCTATGTGTCGTATCAAGAGGGACAGAGGAAGGTAACGCATAACCTACCTAGCAAGCTTGAGTAAATGGATGGCGGAGCAATGTTTAGGAGAGATAACAAAAAGAGAAAAAAAATTTTTAAGAGCTACAAAGGAAAGTGTGTAGAGTCATGATCGGCAACGTCATGAATGAACACGGCACATTGAAGAAGAAACTGGTCATTACGAAAGAATCTGATCCATTCTTGTGACCTTTTGTCAAACTAAGCTAAGCTTAATAAATTTCTTCATTCAAATTAAGATAGATTCTTGAGATATTTCCTTTTCAGTCAGTTGTGTGCCTTGCGTGATACACGCGTAGGCGATCAAGTATCTTTCGATACATGACTGACGAGGCAGATGTTTTCGCGCATTAGGTTGCCATTTCTTTCTGCGGTAGATCAGTTGCCATCCAAGGCTATAGAACCCGGTCTGTCCTGCTATTTATACATAGCTAGGGGGAGAAGAAGAGGATTCATACCCTTCCCAAAGATATTAGCACGTAAGTGAATGTAATGGATTCGACTGGAATTCGAACTCAGCTCTCCGAGCCGCTATCCATTACTCCACCGGAGGCAATTGAAAATATATTTTGTATAAAGTAAGTGAGGAAAGCTGTCACTTGTCAAAGCACGATTCAACAAGCGAAAGAAGGAGAGAGAAAACGTTAATAAGTTTTTAAGTTATTTTTTAAATTACTTTTAATTACACTTAAAGAAAGTAGCGTTCCATGAAATTGTTTTTTAGATTAAAAAACGAAAATAAATAAATAAAAAAATACCCATGTGTTAATATCATTAGCGCCAAGTCCTTCTTTGCCGTTAATTATAAATTTAATAGTTCCCTGCCATTAAAAATGACGGCTATTGTTAGAAAGTTTTAATATCCAGATGCAATAAAACAAAAGGATTGAAACAATGTATTAAGATTCAATAAAGTGGAGATAAAAAAAATCACAACCAAAATAGCGGGCCAATGAAGCGTTTAATTAATCCGTTCCCTTTATATTTTTAGGCGTTCAATGGTATCTATGATTTATTGATTACTCTTGATATTATATAAATCGCTTTTTGCTCAAGATCTTTTGATGCTAAATATTGCATGTGTTTAATATAACACTGAAATGGAAATATCTCTTGGAAGAACAACATTAGAAACATAACGGCAAAGGTGCAGACAACTTGACAAGATCAAGTTGAAGACGATCATTTAATGGATAAAGGTATCTGAGTACTTAACATGAAAGATGAACAAATAAGATTGCAATCTAAGAAAGGAAACTGGTTAATTAAACGGTTTATTGATAAAGGAACTGGTTAATTAAACGGTTCATTTTGCTCGGGAAGTAATTTTGTCTAAATGCAGATAAATATTTTATTTGTATAGATTATTAAAACGACTAAAGAAAGGAATCAATCATAAATTTATTAACTGAAGTCGATCTATCACCTTCCCCACTACAGATGGGACAGGAAATATAGAAATATACTTCGATAATTATTATATGGTCTGACTGAAAGAAATTTAGAAAGAGTGAGAGAGGTTTTTAAATCATTTCACCCCCAAGCAAGACGGAAATGCTACTCGTACGCAGGCAGTTAAAGTGAGAGAAAAGACTGAGTATAGGGAGGATTGAAGAAAGGACAAAATATGAACGGGATTCAAGAAGATATAAGATGGCTATTGACGTTGCATTTAAATGTTTGCAGATTCTAGATAACAGGGAAGCAAGTAAACGGATGTAAGTTCCACAAGCCGGAAGTACGAGTAGTGTTGGAGTAGAAATGGCGGTTGCATTTAGCTATTTCAACAATAAACGGGTGGGACCTAAATGTTAATCTAGTAGCAAGCTTAAATTCATGTAGTCGGGGAACCAGGGGAAAAAAAGCTCATCAGAACAATTGCCATGAAAATATTTGTAGAAAAGACAGTAGGAAGCCACGCCACGTCGGTTACTGATATCTAGATGCTAAGTCAGGATTGATTACATTACAGATCCTTCTTTGGATTTTGTTAAGAACCTTGAGACGAATAGCAGGAACAGCATACCAGATATGGCAACAGTATTCAATGCACAAACGGGTGGTTGATTTGTAAATGTGCAAGATGGATTCTGACGAGAAACATTTTCTGGCACGACACAGTGACCCAACTTTGCTTGCAGTAGATGCAGCTATTGGTTCAGTTTAGTCACTCCACTTCAAGTTAGTTGAAAACGTGAGGCCAAGAATGCACAGTGTTGCTCTCAAAGAGACTAGCATCAGCCATGCTGTAGACAGGTAGAAAAGTTTCTCTATAGTGGTTAAATGAAAACAGTTTTGTTTTGGGGGCGTTAGAGTTTGGAAGAAAATGTGGATTTGTCGAATGAGTGCAGTTCGGCAAATCGTTCATTTGCAGATTATTTGTAGTTTAAAATGAGGTAGAAGAAAAACGTTGGCTGATGCTGCCATTTTTTGGGGTCGGCTTTGTAAAAACGTTTCTAGCAGATATCATCTAGAACTTATAGATTTATTTTTGAAAGATTGCGTTGAAGTAAAGAGAACAGGAACAGCCAATTATCACTGAATTGCTGCTAAGTCACGAAAGACTAGCGAAACACTAAACGACTTTTTTTCTTTTCCTGTTTTTCTTTTTTTTCTTTTAAGTATTGCGTATGTTAACAAAATAAGACAATATAAGATTTTGATTTGAAAAAATTCATCAAAAAAGGAAGAAAAACCTCTACCAATGGATATAGTTTTAATTTTGGAATCGCATTTTTTTTTACTTGTGGAACAAATCAAATTTCTCCAAATAAAGAAAGTCCGATACGAAATATTGACAAGAAGATGGTTTGGTTTATTTTGTTTTACGACATTTTAACCTTAATCGGTTATTTAAGATTTTTAGAATAAGTTTATATGAATATAATATGTATTATTTGTAAAAAAATCAGTTTGTAGAGCAGGTTTCATTGATGTATTTTTGTAAAGAGGATTTTTGTCGCGAGTATTGCTGATATTTTTTTTCGAAAATGTATTGCTGGTAATAATTCTTTTTTCAAAGATGTATTTATGCTAATAATTTTTCAATAATGCATTGCTGGTAATAATTTTTTTCGAAAAATGTATTGCTGGTATTTTTACCATAAAAAAACAATTTTTACACTTTCATAGTGTTTCACCCCAATTTGGGGGTTAACTATTTCCTCATGTCTGGAATCCTAACAGGTGCTATCACTCCGGAACAGAGAACAATAACATTTAAGAACAATAACATTTAAGAGTCAAAACCTCCCGATCAGAGGCCATGCTGCCTAATGTAGTTTATCGTCATACCCAGGACGGAACTAGATGATGGAATTAATATTATGACAAACCTTTTGACTTATTTTCATATCTTATTTCACCAATGGAATGGAAGAATCTCTAATAAATAATATCATATTGTTTTTAAAACTAAGCAAAAAGTTTTACAGCATCATATTGCTTGGTGGAGATTGAACAAAAGACGGGTCTTGATTCTTTCAAGTTTCATCGAATCCTTCTCAGATCCGAACACAAGACGAATATTTTTTAACAGACTGATGGCTGATATTAAATAAAAGAATTTAAACGTTATTCTCCAATAGTCTTAATTATGAACAATAGTTTCTTCTGGTGTACATACACATTATATATATATATATATATATATATATATATATATATATATATATATATATATATATGTAATGTGTATGTATATAAATATATATAAATATATGCAATTTTTTATATATATTATATATGCGCGGCACTTATTGGAAAGCGCTCAAAATCAATGATAGAGCTAACATATTTAGTTGGATTGATGTGAGTTTGTGACTCTGGGTTTCACGTTATTTGCGATCGTCAGAGGGTCACAAACTCACATCGATCCAACTATATATATATATATATATATATATATATATATATATATAAACGCATTTTGTCGTCACCGGTAGCATAACTCTGAGTTTCATGCACAACACAATCGACAGGTGCTGATTGAAAAGTTTTGTGTATTTATCATTGACATAAATATACATATATATATATATATATATATATATATATATATATATATATATGTGTGTGTGTGTGTGTGTGTGTGTGTGTGTGTGTATTAATCCGATATTTTTAATACTTCAAACTTTATCATAGTGGACACTTCTTATCTGAAGTAGGCGCCTCATAATAAACACTTATAAGAAATAAAAATGAGGCGACTAATACAGATAAGTGTCCTCTATAGTAACGTTTGAAGTATTAATATATATACATGCATACATATATATCTGTGTGTGTGAGTCTGTGTGCTTATATATATATATATATATATATATATATATATATATATATATATATATATATATATATATATATATGTATGTGTGTGTGAGCACGAGGTGAGTACGTGCACGGGCATCTCTTTGTATGCTTACTTTCATTCTTTTCCACTCTCTTTCTATAAAAATGTTAAACATTTTCTGAAAAACAATCTCTCTCTCTCTCTCTCTATCTATCTATCTATCTATCTATCGCTCTCTATATATGCATTCAGGCGTAAATATTGACACCCCATTATATATATATATATATATATATATATATATATATATATATATATATATTCCGTTATATATTTACTTTTAAATCTATTTCGTATTATTATTTTTGCAAAGAGCCTGCCAGGAGAGGAAATTCGAGCAAGGAATTTTATAATAAAAATATACTATTTTAGGGGAAGTTTTGACTCGTTAAAACCTAACGTAAAATCTAACGTAGACATTATTTTTTCCTTAAAAGGAGGTGGGCTCGTACTGGTCTACCCCCACCAACCGCCAGCTTGAGACTGAAAATGCATACATTTTGTTGATACGAAACCACTTCTCACTCCAAAGTTTAGCCATCATTCGTAAAATGATACCATTCGTTTTGAATAAAAATGAAAAAGCAAGCAATTTTCCAAAATATTTTAGTTTATATGCAAGTTTTATTTCTTTTTCTTTCTTTTTTTTTTCAGAACGAATATTTTTTTTTCTTTTCTTTTGATTCTTTCTCTTTAAATAAATATATTTTCAGAGCGAGACATAATATTTCAATCCAAAAGTGCCCCGGTAAACATTTTTAGGATTTGCAATCTTTCTATTTTTTCCTCTTCTTAAATAAATTGCAGCAATGAGAAACTTTCTGCTTTCTTTTTTCTTCTAAAAGTTTTTTTTTTTTTTAAAGAAATAATTTAAACATACACACACCCAACACACCCTAAAACTGTTCATTTTTGTACAAGTGATCATAATCCAGTTGTAGGTTACAGGAAAGAAGAAATAAACATTTGATATTACTGCAAAGATACTCAAAAGCCTCACCAACACAAATGTTGTTACGATTATTGCGAATCTTCTATTTTTACGATGTTTGAATTTTGGTAATGGATAGGGAAGTGAAGTTTTCCAAGATTTTCGAGAGACCCTGTTTTGTGATTTATTTTATTTTATTTTTTTTGAAATAAATCAAGTTTAATGAAGAGAAAATAGATGTAAAGAGACGAGTTCAAGCAAAAACAGGCAACTCTTTTTTTTCTTTTTCAGGTAAATCACGTGATTATAGTGAGTGCAAATCTTTTGGCATATGACGTCATTCATGTATGCGTTAAACACGATAGCGTATGTTTGATTTCGTATTGTTTTTTGATTTTTTTTGGTTTAATACAAAATACTATATTTTTTTCAGTGATAATCACTATCGTCGAAAAAAAAAAAGATTTGTGAAATAGAATGAAACATTTTGTTTAAATATCAGGCGTAATAATGTGAGTAAAAATGAAAAAGCATATTTGTTCTTTAATTCATAGACTTCTCTTTAATTTGCTTTGTTCGACTGATACCAAATCACAGATATTATTAATCTATCTTCTAAATAAATAAACAAGTTCTGTCCGTTCGTGTGTCTGAAACCCCTCTAACACGGGACAGACTTACTCTACATAGACATATTAT
>OZ010594.1:67564938-67587438 GCA_963932145.1 Acanthosepion lycidas | reverse complement strand
TACCATTTTTTTTAATACTGCCTTGTTGCTTAGTTGCTCCATCCTTGGAATTTTCAGTGTCCATGTGTATAACCATAATTCTGCTGTCTGTAGTTATTTTTCCCATCCATGGGAAGATTTGTTGAGTGAAAACAGAAATAAACAGCAAGATGGTTGAATGTCAAATGACAAAAAATGGTTTCTGTGTCGAAGGATCTGCGCATCCTTCAGGTTAGTAAATAATCCTTTGCAAATAAATACTTGACATTTTTCAGCCAATTGGGTCGCGTTCTCGCCGACAATAATAAAAAAAACATGCTTCGTGATCCTTTTGAAGAGTATTTAAGTAAAGTCTCTAGACGTACAAAACCAGTAAGGAAAAGGAAAGGCAACATGAGACACGAGTTCACGATACTACGGCTTAAAAGAGGGAATCTGTTCATTCACCCATCTTTCTCACCGAACTACGTGACACTTACACCCTTCCTCACCAAGTCATGTAACATTTACACTCTTCTTCATAATGCTACGTGACACTTACACTCTTTCTCGCAAAGCTACGTGACACTTACACTTTCCTTCTCGCTTTCTCCATTGCCTCTTTTCTCGCATACACGCGAAAAAATCAAATTCCTTTTCATCTTAGCAAGCAACTACAAGCAAAGACTATAAGAACACTCATACACGCTGAGAAAAATTTAGTTGCAAAAACACGAAAATAAAAATATTTTATATTTAAAAACCTTTTTCGCCTATTTCTTTGTTGGTGGTTGATTCAAATCTGCAACAGATTGTCCAGCATTCACTGCCATATAAGAGGACGGATATCACATAACAATCCAGCACAGTTTTCCTTGTTGCTAGCGAATTTTTTCCGTTATCATCATCTTGCTTTTAGAATGCTTCTTTCGCTAGTCCAATCGTGACCCTTACTACTACTATTACTAGCAATAATAATAATAATAATAATAGCTATTGTCGTACTTATTATGATTATTATTTGATCCTTTAGTAATTATACTATTTGTCTTAGCATAAACATTTGCACACATTTGATGAATCTTTGCAGCATTTTCGCATAGCCTTACTAAAAGAATCAAATTCGTTTGATCTTATTGTCATTCTATATTAAAGAAAGTGTTGCTTATTCGACCTAGACCACTGCTACAATTGCTAATACAGCTAGTGTTTTCTTTTGTTTACTATTGGTTTATACTGGGATGATGAGGGACTTCAGGGAGTGACATTTGGACGGGGCATCTTTGTCATGCCGTATCTCACACAGGAATTAACCATTAACCAATGATGGTCTACTAAGGGCATAGTTATCGCCCCCATGTGCTGTAAGTGTAGCTGTGTTTATCCTCATTTTAGATGGGAGAAGTTGCTGATCTCCGGGGATTCCAAACCTGCGGCTGCACCTTCCTCATCGCACTAAAGAGGTTGGGTCGGTGTAATACTGACACCAACGTGACAGTAATCGCGGAGGATGGGCAAAAAAAAAAAAAAAAAAAATGTCCTTGACTCATATGCGTAAGTATGCGTATGGCACTGTTCACGCTAAAACGACTTTGTGTCACATCCAGCCTTAGTGGAAAGACCGGGTAAATATGTCTGGCATGCCGTATCTGGTTCCTTTTGGCTGGGTGGGCGATGTTCGGTGGGGGAAGGGACAGAGTGGTTTTCTTGTATTGTTTTCTTGCTTAATTTTATTCTGTTTGTTCCGTACTTGACTTTGTTTATTTTTGAATAGGTAGATGTGTGTTTTGTCTTAGTCTAGGCAGTCTAACCAAAATTTGGACTTGTTTATACGTCGTTATATTTCTTGTACATTCCCAAAAAAATTAAAGTACTGGTCATCGTGATTTGCTTACTTAACAGTCTTTTAAGGGGAGAGATTCATATTGGAAGAAGGAAAGAAATGAAGGGGTTAAGGGAGTGAAATTTAGACAAAGCATCTTTCGGGTACCATATTTGATTCCGTTTCGTCGAATGGTCGGGTAACGTGGACGAATTTCATTCGAGGAGAAGATCAAAGCTTTATACAGGTTTCTTCTTTAATTTAATTTAATTTATTCTGCATCTGATTTTATTTAAGTGCATTAATTTTTGAATTGCTCAGCCAGTCAGTTATGTGCTATGCGTGATACACGCTTAGGCGATCATGTATCTTTCGATACATGACTGACGAAGCAGATTTTTCCCCGCAATATGTTGCTATTTCTTGCTGCGGTAGACCAGTTGCCATTCAATGTCCTGCAATTTACCCATAGCTGGGGAGTGGGGGAGAAGAAGAAGATTCATACCTTTCCCAAGGGTATTAACACGTAAGTGAATGGATTCGCTAGTCCAATCGTGACCCTTACTACTACTAGCAATAATAATAATAATAACTATTGTCGTACTTATTATGATTATTATTTGATCCTTTAGTAATTATACTATTTTGTCTTAGCATAAACATTTGCACACATTTGATGGAATTCGAACTCGGCTCTCCGATTCCGCAATCCAAGCCGCTATCCATTACTCCACCGTATGCATATTATGGCTTGTAATCATCTTTTGCTAGCGTAAATATCTGACTATCGCTATTCAAAAATGTTGTCAAGGTCCACAATAAACTTACAAATTACTTACATCTCAAAGTAAAGAAAGTACTCACCCACCCACCCACTCACTCATATATCCATTAACACCTATTTAACCATTTGCTTCCTGCTTCATCTACCATCCATTGACTCACTCAGACACTTTCGCTCCCACACCAATTCAATATCTCTGCACACCCTCATTCACCAACCCACACACACATCCATCTATCCCCACACTCACTCACTCACTCACTCATTCATATATTCACTACTGATTTACTGCTTGTCATAAAACACGATATACTTCAGTTTAGGATAAAATCATTCACAGACAACTTTACTTCATGGCTATTCTAAGCCATGAACGGGTTCCATTGTGTCACACTTATACCAAACTAGCAGCATGGCCCGGCGTTGCCCGTGCTTGATTAAAAAATCGTACGACAAATACAGCAATCGTTATCACTTGACTTAAAATATTTTTGCCCTTCCTTGTCTTTAAAGGAGTGCCCTTTGCCGTGCTGATGTTGCTACATGCCTTACTTCTTGCCTATCTCACACTGCGAATTTTTTCTAAGCTCTATACTAAACATTAAATCTGTTACGAAAAAAGAACTAAACAAAATGAACACAAAACGATCAGCTTTAAAAAAGGACTCGTAACTAGAAAAACCGAATGAAAAAAGAATGTTAACAACAAATACTTTTTCACACCCAACCCAGTTCTGCGGAATCAGAATCAACGTTGAATTTAAGCAAGTGAATGAGCCAATTGGAGTAAAGTGCCATGTAGATTTAAATTTTTCCCACTTGTGACGAATGCAGCTATCGATTTTTTTTTGCATGCTAGCATGCTAGTTAACATTCGTGTCAGTCAGCTGTTGGTTCTCACACTGGCCAATAGAATCTTCCTGTCTATTCGTGGCAGCCAGCTATAGGCTCTCACTCTGGCCAGTAGAAAATGGCCGCAAACTACATGAAAAGTGCCGGAGAAGCATGAAAAAAATCGATTATTTCCACTATTGAGGTGAGTTGGGAAATGCAAAGTCTGTCTTGGCCATCCCGCTAACTTGGAGCATGTGCATGTAAATTTTGGTGCAAATCAGTTGAAAATTGCGGCCGTGCATTCGTTACACACACACACACACACACACACACACACACACACACACACACAGCCTTTTATAGATAGAGATCAATGCGTAGAGTTGACAGGCGTCTGTAAGCACTAATCCTAGATAACGAAATAAATAATTTTCACCGCTTCTCGTATGATTACTGAACTTAAGCAACATCGAACCTGGTCAGTACCTAGATGGTTGACCGGTTGAGAATACCAGGTGATCTAAGCTTCGGCATGCGCGTAGGGTAGTGGATAACGGATCGGAATTGGAAATCGGAGAGCCGATTTCAAATTCAAGTCTGGTTCATTAATAGAATTTATATCAGTAAATCATTATTATCTCCCAAAAGATTCTTACAATCTAAAAATATTTTCTGGCTTTAAATGACCAACAAAAGGTTGATAAGTTGTACAAAATAAAATCAATAATAAAAAAGTAATTTTCTTTGATTTCTTGAGCAGAGAAGACAGATAATATAATGTCATTGAAACTACCTTATCAAGAATTTTACGATGATTTATGAAAAATATTTTGAATCATTGATTCTTCGTTTTTATTAGTTTTTTGTTGCCAAACGTTTAAATTTTTAAAAATTTGTTTAAGCCTGAGCAAAGCGGGAATACCACTATTACGCAGAAGGTTAAAGAGAAAGAAAATGAAAGATAAGACTGAAAATAGGGAAGACTGAAGAAAGGACAAAATATGAACGGGATTCAAGAAGACGGAAGATGGCGATTGATGCTGCATTTTTGAAGAGTGTAGTTATCTGAGAAGCAAGTAAACGGATAGGAGTTTCACAGATGGTAAATACGAAAAAAGAAACTACTGGAGTAGAATTGGTGGTTGCATTTTGCCATTTTAATAGTGGGACCTAGATGCCAATCTAGTAGCACGCTTGACCAATTGATTTGTAAATTAACTAGTTTAAAATATCAACAATAAAAGAAAGTAATGTATGTTTTATCAGTGTTCCCTCCAACCTCTTTCGATAGAAGACATAAAAGAAAACAATTTCTAGTAAACAGATATCAACATTCTTATAATTCTGAAATAGTAGAACTAAAGAACGGAGACCATCTGAACATTTACCATGGAATTGGCGATAGAATAGCAGCAGACTTTAAGCTCTGCGTCTATGGGAAATAAGTTACAGATAGATACAAATGAGAAATTCCTTAAACCTTCAAGATGCAGAGTGGATGAAACAGTTTTAATTTTTTTCAAAATATTTTTGTTTTTACCATAATGTTAATCTTGTACAAGGTCCAAAGACCACTCGAGGTAGTGGGTTACAGATTAGTTACAGGATTATGTAGATTTGTGGGGAAGATAACAGGATGCTTCTATAGTATGATATCTACTCTTCATTTCCTATGGTATGATATTTATCAACTGTTGGAAGTATGAAATATGTTAAGGCTAGAGTTAGGGTTTAGGATTAAAGGCAGCGAACTGGTTATGTACTAAAAATCATTAACAATTTTTTATACAAAAAAATAAATAAATAAAAAATCATCAAATAGTGATTTTAATGTTTTTAAACTGATTTGGTGTCATTAAAAAAAAACAGTAAACAGGTCATCGTTTTTCTGAGCATTTTCCAGCAATAATAAGTGCATCGTCATTTACGGTAGGTCGCAAATACCTCGGTAGATATCATACTGATAACACTTATAACTGATAACAGTTAACTGTAGACATAAACAGGTTAATATTGTATTGATCGGGGAAGCATCTACTTGGGAGTAACACGAGGCAGTGGTTCGTGAGAAGAAGCTGCTCGAGTGGAACCTACATCTCAACAATGGAAGGAAATGAGAATGTTTTACTCCAATGGGCGTGGCACGGTGGGTCTTAGGGGGTGAAGGTTAGAACTGTTGGAACTGAGGAGTGTAGTTCGTTTGAACACTTAATTTTATTTGATAAAAAAACAAAAACGTAAAACAAAATTATGTAAATATTTACCCTCTTTCACTAGCAACGACACCTGGAGTTGCACGGGACAAGTACCTTTCTGTTTTATTTTTTATTTATTCTTCATTCAATTATAAAAGCAAATGAAACACCAACTGCAATTTATCAATGTAGGCGAGTGGCCTAAAACGGTCGGTTTACATCCTCTTCAGATGCGCATTTGAATCTTGTCATTGTTATAACGTTTACTCTCACTTATTTTATTTTCAGGCTTTAAAATGGATATACAATCGCACAAACTTATATAAAGAAGCACCACATTTTAAATCAGATAGAAGAAAAGCAGTATTAGATAAAAAAAGGAATTTCGTAAAGTACATCTATTGGATGTTTTGGTGCACATCATCAGTGGTGTTTCTAGCTGAGGTTCATTAGGGGTTTCGGGTCTTTCAACATTATACTCCCTCTCTGTGCTGTCCCAGCCGATACTCTTCGGGTATCGACTTGTGTACCTTCCGTTAGCTATGATTTTTTCTATCCTCCACAAACTGCGACTCCTCTTGGAAATTTATAGTCCAATCCCAGATAACTTCCGGTTCACCAACAATAATCTTTATTAACAAATTGATCAAGGAAAATAATTTAGGGTGGCGGCACTGGACAACACAGAAGTAGTTGTTAAATATCATTTAAGCCAGAAGGTAACTATGACCAGGTGGAGTATACGGACTTTTCTTTATCGATGGAAACATTACAAGTACTTGAACATGTCGGATCGTTGCTTTCTTTTTTACAGTTCTCCAGTCTAAACAACAATCTTTTAGAAGTATGGTGCATTTTCATATAAGTCAAATATTGTCATGATAGAAAATTACCAAATCATTGGCTTGAGAGAGTGGGACTATAGATTTACACAAGGTCTGCTGGTATCACACCTCTAGATTTTCGTGTTTTGAGGTTATCTTTAATATGATAATTTTCTAACTATAGCTTAGAAGTAGCACAAGGCCCAAAGTATGGAGCACCCAGTGAGGATCGAACTCAGTCGTAATTGATCTAGCGAAACAAGCTGGCTAACCATTACACCACGTCGAGGTCATCTTAACAAGGTAATTTTCTAAGCTTAGGTGTGGCACAAAGTTTGGAAGTATGGGGTATCCAGTTCGGAGTGAATTCACAATTCAGTTGTAATTGATCTAGCAGGACAAATTCGCTGACCATTACACCACGTCGAGGTGCCCAACGTTTTAGCTTACATGTGGTATAAGGCTGAAAATGTGGGGGCATCTAGTGAGGATTGAACTCACAATTCAGTTGTAATTGATCTAGCAGGACAAATTCGCTGACCATTACACCACGTCGAGGTGCCCAACGTTTTAGCTTACATGTGGTATAAGGCTGAAAACGTGGGGGCATCTAGTGAGGATTGAACTCAGAATTCAGTTGTAATTGATCTAGCAGGACAAATTCGCTGACCATTACACCACGTCGAGGTGCCCAACGTTTTAGCTTACATGTGGTATAAGGCTGAAAATGTGGGGGCATCTAGTGAGGATTGAACTCAGAATTCAGTTGTAATTGATCTAGCAGGACAAATTCGCTGACCATTACACCACGTCGAGGTGCCCAACGTTTTAGCTTACATGTGGCATAAGGCTGAAAATGTGGGGGCATCTAGTGAGGATTGAACTCACAATTCAGTTGTAATTGATCTAGCAGGACAAATTCGCTGACCATTACACCACGTCGAGGTGCCCAACGTTTTAGCTTACATGTGGCATAAGGCTGAAAATGTGGGGGCATCTAGTGAGGATTGAACTCACAATTCAGTTGTAATTGATCTAGCAGGACAAATTCGCTGACCATTACACCACGTCGAGGTGCCCAACGTTTTAGCTTACTTGTGGCATAAGGCTGAAAACGTGGGGGCATCTAGTGAGGATTGAACTCATAATTCAGTTGTAATTGATCTAGCAGGACAAATTCACTGACCATTACACCACGTCGAGGTGCCCAACGTTTTTGCTTACATGTGGCATAAGGCTGAAAACGTGGGGGCATCTAGTGAGGATTGAATTCACAATTCAGTTGTAATTGATCTAGCAGGACAAATTCGCTGACCATTACACCACGTCGAGGTGCCCAACGTTTTAGCTTACATGTGGCATAAGGCTGAAAACGTGGGGGCATCTAGTGAGGATTGAACTCACAATTCAGTTGTAATTGATCTAGCAGGACAAATTTGCTGACCATTACACCACGTCGAGGTGCCCAACGTTTTAGCTTACATGTGGCATAAGGCTGAAAACGTGGTGGCATCTAGTGAGGATCGAAGTCACTATTCAGTCGTAATTGATTCAGCGATCATCATCATCATCATCATCATCATCATCATCATCATCATCCCCACCTTGACTAATCGTAGGGATGATCGGAATGCAGAAGCCACACTGAATTTCCTCCACAACGGTCTGTCAACGGCAGCCATCAGCAATTCTGGTATAATCATACCTGTGAATTGTTTGACATTGTCCAAAGAGTTTTGGCGTTGGCGTTCACTCCTACGTGCCTTGTAACGTGTCCAAACCACGTCATTTTTCTGCGTTTGACATTCTGTACTTTGTTTGAAAGCTGATTTTGCTTCACCACATTCTTGCCAATTTCGCAATCGCTCCCATGCAGGTAACATCTTTAGACAAGATCCGTAATATGAACGCGATTTACGAAAAAAGAAAAAAAAAACAACACCCCCCCCCCCCAAAAAAAAGTAGGTTCCACAGGGCAGTAGTCCACGGGAAGAAGCTGTTCCAGTGGAACTTACATCTCGCCTCGGGAATTTGGATGGTTTGCTAATATGCAGTGTCAAGGTGGGTAATAGCCGTGAAGCTTAGACCTGGCGGAATCAAGTAATGTAGTTTGTCTGAGAACTTTCCAATAAAGTGGCGATTAGGATTCAAATAAAAACTGTGTTCAGGCACATACAACCTTCAGAATATATAGTAAAAAATTCTATAAGTTTAAAATATATGGAGTAAGAAGCAGAGCAAACCCATTTTTTATGAAAATAATTCAAGCATTTGAATTTCTTAGATGAAGCATGGTCACTTATCATCAATTAGTAGTACTCCTGAAAATTTCAAGGCTTTCCTAATTTAATTTTGTTTTCTTTCTTTTTTTCTTTCGCCGAAATCAAACAGCGTCTCTAATATGTCTTTTCTGTTTTTCATCGCGATCAAAAACAGGAACAGTTCATTATTTATAAGATATTAGCAGGGTGTATCTTTCTTTCTTTCTTTCTTTGTCTCCCTGAAACCAAGTAGCGTCTCTGATATGTCTTTTCCGTCTGTCCACGCGATCAAAACGGAATAGACCATTATTCCTGAGGAATTGACATGGCGTCACGTATCGTACGTGCTAACTAAGGAACTAAGGCAGAGTCAAGTAACATTATAATAAGCTTTTTTTTATTACTATTTCTTTTATCTTATTTCTCTTGCTTGTTCTAAGACCTTATATAAATAAGATGTAATAATGTAAAGTATGTTAAGTATTTATTTGGCGTAACATTTTCAATTATTAATTTTTTTATTAATATTTCTTTCATTTTATTCGATGATGACATTATGCTAATGTTGAAAGTACTCGGAATAAATGAATATGTATCAACACGGTAATTTTCTCTCTTCCTTTAATAAGTATACTAAGAAGCTTGTTCGTGAATATGAGAGGATCCTATTGAAAATAAGCAATTAAAACTTGTCTAAATTATTCAATGAGACTTGTCTTAATGAAAACATACTGTCAAAATATACGCAATGTGTGTGTGTATGTATGTATGTATGTATGTATGTATGTATGTATGTATGTATGTATGTCTTATATTTTATAGTTTTACTTTCGCCAGTAGGTAAAATACTAATAGGGATTTTGTAATCGCGTTCGAATGTTCATATTGCGGATACGATACTCCCAGAGTAACAATGTGCTGTCCAGACTAACAGGAGATCGATAGATATGATTTTCACAGCGCGACAAATCCATGAGAATTTTTATGAACAACAAGAAGGCTATTTTCAAGGCTTTCGACACCGTAAATAGAGAACTTATGTGGAAGATCTTGAGAGGCTTAAGCTGTCGTCACCATTTCGTAAATAGCTTTCAATTCTTTCATGATTAAATGGAGATATCTGTTAACGTTGTTAGATTACTTTCAAAATCCATCAAGGTATGAAATGGCGTCAAATAAGACGACCTTGTATTAGTACCTACATTGTTCTCCATTTTCTCTTCTTTTTCTCATGCCTTTAAGGACTGTAACCAGGATATATATATATATATATATATATATATATATATATATATATATATATATATATATGTGTGTGTGTGTGTGTGTGTGTGTGTGTGCGTGTGGGTGGGTGGGTGTATGTGTGTGTGCGTGTGGGTGGGTGGGTGTATGTGTGTGTGCGTGTGTGCGTGTGCGTGTCCCGTTAAAAACGATTGACAAGATGCTGTGGTTAAGCTTTTTATATAATTTTTCATGAGTTTGCATAGTTTTTTGTGAATTTTATTTTACTTTAACTGAATATATGGATTGTTTTATATATGTATCTAGAGTTATAGGAATGTTTTACTTTCTAAACACGGTCAGCACATTGTGGCCGTGTTCATAGTTGATATTATTGAGGTTGTTTTTTTTATTAATACGGCTTCCATTACATTTAGTCTTTTTGTTCATGTGGATGATGTTATTATATTTGTATTATCAACGAATATGTTACGGATAGAGTTTGGTAGTTTGTATTTAAATAAGACCTAACTGAGCTATAGTCAGAGAGATGTAACGTGATATATATCCATATCTATCTATCTATCTATCTATCTATATATATATATATATATATATATATATATATATATATATATATATATTCGTATAAATGATAAACTATTCAACATCCAACTATTCTCTGCTACATCGAAGACATTCCAAGCTTTTGTTCGAGACCTGTATGTCGATGACTGTGATATAACCGGAAATGCTGGCTCTAGTGGATGGCATTTCCACTTTCAGTAATGCTTTCGACCTTATTATCAGCCTGGACAAGACAGTGATCGTATTACAACCCACTCCGGGTTCATCTTACCTCGAACCATCAATATTTGTGGGTGGCCACAAAATGAATCTAGTAACAAATTCACATACTTTGGGGGCGTTATAAACAAACACTGCATTCTTGGCGATGAAATATCTACTCGTTTGAAGATGGCAACTGATGCTTTTGCAATTCTAAAAGATCGAGTCAAAAAGATGGGACAGGCCTGTTGTGCTCTTGTGAGATATGGGTTGTGTGCCGCAGATACGCTCTGAAGAAATTCTGCAGTGATGATTAAGATCGAATCCTAATAAAAAAAATGGATAACGCATATACCAGGCAATGTGGTCCTGGAAAAGGCCAGTAAAATCAGAATCGAAAAGCACATTCATCGATACAGGCTTCGCTGGGTAGACCTGTTGGCATCCCTCTACCCAGGTTTTTGTTGTTATCTGAATGTCGGGATTCCAAACATTTAACAACAACACATCTTTTAAATTAAACATAAAAAAAGTTATTTTCTGAATGAAAAGTAGAAGCAGAATGTCAGCTGAAATCACATCTACATATTCTTTTCAGGAATATGCAATAACAATAAAATGTTCAATTTTCCTTGCAGTGAAGTTAGTTTTATAAAGTAATTAAATATTCAGATGGCGATATGAAAAATGTAGACAGACTTACTTTATGGCAGTCATCCTAATGTGTTTGTAAATTCGCAGACAAAAGGCTTAATCGGCGGTTGCTGGATAATCCCTTTTATTGTGTGTGTGGACAAGGCCGTAGTCGGCGGCTGTTGGCTGTCGTCTCTTCCAATGTGTGCATATGTGTAAATTCATGTGTGTGTGTGTGCGTGTGTGTACGCAGATGTAGATCAAATTGGCCTCTGAAATTCTTTTTGAACACTGAGAAAGAATATGCTTCTATTTTTATATCTGTTATAAAATAAAATAAGACATATCTCGGCTGATTTGCAGGCAAATAAACTAACATACAACGAGAGCCGGATGTGAACGGGACAAGGCCCCGTCACAAAATGACCATTATCGTCGTTTGCGTATAGACCCGACGCACGAGTTTCGGTCGAAAAATAAAATAATATTTTAAAGTGTTTCTATTTTTCGACCAATAAAAATGCTTCCCTCCTAATTATACTCGCGTCGTTTTTCGAGTCTGTTAAGCCATAAAAAACGCCATAAAAGGGGTCACACGGGGAAGTACTAGCAGTCAACAGAAGTCCAGGGAAGAGATCTGTCACGGTCAGTCTGGGCAGTCAGCAGCAGTCAGCAGGAGGAGCGCCACGCCAACCAGTGAGAACTACTATGAGAGATCAACCCAGATCGGCAGCCGGCTTATGAAGTATACCACAAGGTAGCTGTCCCAAACCCACACCTTCCTATTGAAATATTAGGTTGGTGCAAAAATAATGACGTAATAATGTCGTTTTTTGACGTTAAAAAATACGTCAAAAAACGACATTATTACGTAATTATTTTTGCACCAACCTAATAAATCACGTAAATCTATTTCTGCTGTTGTATTTCTTTCTTGCAACCATACGCTTGTCTATAACATATCTTTAAAGAGATTCAAAATCTAATTTCACATAGAGGTGTAAACTTTTTTGAATACAAGATTCTCATTAGTTAGAAAATAATTTCACACTGGCTCACAAAAATCTTTTTCGCGAATTTGCAGTAAAAGGAGTTATTTTTACTTTTTAAATAGTCCAAAAATAATATGTGATAGGTTTACAAATACGTCAAATATATTTTGCGGTATTTGCCCTAGTAATTATTGTTTATCAAACAAAAGTTTCTGATAGGATTTTATTGGTTGAAAAATATATATGAGATTTGATTCCTATAGGTCTTGTCTTTCGCCTTGACGACAGCAGAATACACAAACAAATGCACTATGGCGAGTCACTCTACGTCACTTGACCCCAGTATAAACCAAGGAGGCGTCTGAAGGATCTTACAGGCTTCTATATAGAAGATCCTGAGTGGGAAACGGTTGCTTGTGATTTAGATAAATGGAGAACAAATGAGTATAATTCTTAAAGATACTAAGATCTTCCAAGAACATGCAATGAGTCAGGCAAATGTCTTGAATGCTACGAAAGAAGAAATCATTCATCCATTAATCCATCAATTTACATGTGATAAATATGGTAGAGTATGTCTCTTCAATGCAAGGTTTCGTAATCCACAAGAAGAGTCATATTAGTAGACCTTCACAAATTACAATCAGTACTACACTATAAATAATGTAGGGTGTGTCAGAGAGATAAATAGAGGAGGAAAAGGAAAATGGAGGTGGGAAAGAAAAGGGAAAAGCGAAGAACGGAAGAGGCAGAAAATGAAATGTAGGAAAAGAAAGAAAAATAAAATAAAAATGAAAGTAAGGAAAACGTATAAAAAGGAAAGGAGGGAAAGGGAGAAAAAAGATAGAAAGTGTAAAAGCTGGAAAGGAGGAGGTAAAAAATGAAGGTGTGGAGAAGAATGAGGAAAAAGAAAGAGAAAAAGAAGAGAAGACGAAGGAAAGGAAAAAGAAAGGAAAATGGGAGAAGGAAAAAGAGAGAAAGTGAAAGAGAAGGAAAAAGAGAGAAAGTGAAAAAGAAGGAAAAGAAAAGTGAAAAATCAGAAAACGAATTGAAGGAAACGAAAATAAAATATCGAGGGCGGAAGGTAAAAAGTGTGAAAATAGTTGTAAAAGTGAAAAGAGAAACAGCGTGGAAGTGAAAAACAAAAAAATTGTTTGCAATAATTTTACTGTAATAATATAATAACGGAAAGTTATTAGAAAATTGGATTGAATTACCAAAAGCATATGGACCTGGTGGTATTCCTGTAATAGGCCTTAAGAAGTGTGCTCACGAACTGATTTTGTTCTCTCTAAACTGTTTAAAAATGTTTCGCTTCATCTTGTTTTCCTGCTTGTTGTAAATCCTTATTTGTTGTTCCAGTCTTTAAGAACTCTGTTGAGCCGTCCAACCATTCCAACAATTAGCCTTCTACTTCTTTTTGGTAAACTACTAGACGTCCTAATCAATGCTGAATTAGTTAAGCATCTCACATCGCACGGTTTTCTTTAAGACATGCAATATGGATTTCACTTTTCGAGGTCAACTTCTGATGCCCTGACGATTATCGCGGAAAAAATTTATCAGGTTTTAGCTAAGGATGGTGAAGCTTGGGCTCTTGCTTTGAACATTTCGAAAGCGTTCTACAGGGTTTAGCATAAATATTTTCTTTACAAATTGAAAAGTTACGGTGTCTCCAGACAAATTTTTGAACTGATCCAGTCTTTCTTATGAAATCGTGAAAAGAAAGTTATCCTGAACAGCCACTCTTTTATATACTTTTGTACTAATCCAGGTATCCCCAGGGTTATATCCTTGACCGTACTTTTCATTAATAACCTTCCTGGTGGCATCATCACTCAACTTGGCATTTATGCTGATGGTACAATCATTTACTTCTTTCTCGATATGAAGTCTGATCAATTCGATAAGGTCAAATTAGCGGCTGATGTTAAAACCAAAAGTCTGTTGTTAACTGGGGCGAAGAATGACTTCTTTTTAATGTCTCAAAAATAAAGCTGCTCTCTTTTAATCATCTGAGAGACAGCTTTCTGCATTCCACCAGCATGTCTCATGCTAATCTCCAGCAGAGTGACTAGTTGCGCTTTCTCGGGTTAATATGCTTGGCTGACATGAAGTGCAAAGACTATATTGAATCCATTGCTAGGTCAGATGCTATGGAAGTTGGTTTACTGTGTCGGGCTAGACAATTTACTTTCCAGAATCTATCTTACATATCTATAAGTCTACCATTCGTCCATACTTAGAATATTGCTATTACATATGGTCCGGTACTATTTAAAGATTCTTGATACACTGCAAAGAAGAATCAGCAATATTATTGGTACTGACCTGGTGCCTCAGCTTCAGTAACTTTACCACCGCCGTAAGGTTGTCTTCCTGTGTCTTTTCTATAAATACTTTCATGGTAATTGTTTGAATGTGCTCATCGCTATGGTACCGAGACTTTATGAATTCTTCCGAACCTAGTAACCACTTGTGTCTTAGTGGCTTTACTGCCTTGTTTGGGGCGAACTCGATTAAAAAAAAAGGTAGAGAACGAAAAGCAGCAAAAGTGAGAAATCAGAAACGAGAATTGACAAAAAGGAAAATAAAATGTAGAGAGCGGAAGATAAGAAACAGAAAAATAGCTGTCCAGACGAAAAGAGAAAGAGTATGGAAGGCAAGAAACAAATAATTTGCTTGGAATAATTTAACTATAATAATAAATGGATATGAGAAAATAAAAGTTAGAGAACGAAAGGAGGAAAAGTAGCTGTCATGGCGAAAAAACAAGGGAAATAATAAGCAAAATTATTTTGATTGTAATAATTTTGCTATAATATTATAATAATAATACGAAGGAAAGTTAAAAATTATCCGCACTCTTATATAAAGATATGGTATGACGAAAGTGTGGATAATAATTTTTGTCTTACTGTCGTAGTAAGTTATTAGAAAATAACAAAAAGTAGCGGACGATAGGCAAGAAGCGGGAAAAATAGCTGTAAAGACGTAAAAAGGAACAACAAAATGGAAGACAAGGAGAGAAATATTTTGTTTGTAATAATTTTGCTATAAAAACATTGATAGAAGTAGAAAGCAAAATGTAAGAAGCAAGAAAATAGCTGTAAATGCGATAAAAACAATATGGAAGAAACAAAGTGTTGATAGGAGAGACTAAAATGTAAGAAAAGGGAGGGAGTAGAGTGTCAAGAAGAACAGTAATAAAGCAGGAAGAGAATAAGTGCAAGAGGAAAGTTAAAGTACAGTAATGGAATAAATATACAGAAAAGAAAAGAAAAGAAAAGAAAAAGGGTAAATAGTGTTCGGCAGATATGAGAGAAAAAAAGGAAAAATGATAGAAGGCACAAAAATATGAGAACAAAAGTAAAATACGAAAGAAAAAAGAAAGCCAAAATAAACTGTCCAAAGAAAGTGAAAAGAAATGAAAAAAAAAAAAAAAAGTGTTTCTTTACAATGTTCCTTTGCGTCATCTCATTTGTACGTAAAGTGGATTGACATAGTTGACTTTCTTCATTATATTGTAAATTAACAGTACAACCAGTCTTCGACCGGGTCTTTCATTACTGGACATTTTTACCGTTCAATTGGAGCAGTTTAAGTTTAAGGTCAGCACACAGGGTTAACAAGTTGAATGGGGGGGGGGGCTGAAAAGGGCCAGTTTTGCGTTCTCAATCTTGTTTCAGCCTCACGCACAGCAACAGTTGAAGCGGCGTTTCTCCTCAGCCGTTGATTCCTTTGATCATCATTTCAGCCTCGCGCCTGTTTTGGAAAGACGATGGCTACGTTGATCTTCGGATTCAGTGACTCTGATTGGTGCATTCCGAGAGGCATTTTAAGACAGGCAAACTGATCGATCGTTCTAAAGACGATTCGTTATCCCTTATTCGCATGGCGGACCTGACGGCAGCCGTTTTGCGACCTAGTCAAGTTCTTTTCTTTGGTGGCATGTCTTAGGCAAGTATAAATTGTCAAATGGAATCCGTGGGCCAATACCAGAAGAGAACGCTGAAAAACCACAGGAATCACTAAGCTCTAATAGAAGGGAAGGTTGGGAAAATAAATGTTGAGTAATAAAAAAAAGCAAGCTTACTTATTACTAAGGTGAACGAAATGCAAAAAAACTGGCAGGACAATAAAAAAATTAAATTGGGAATGACTATAAACGACAATGAAAGCAACGCCTTAAAACTGTAGTAGTAGGCTTTATGCAACGGAAAAGGTAACCTTACTTGAGAGTGATTGAAAGTTTGGCCAGGAGAGGGGAATGTGTTATTTGGACTCAAAACCAGCACTGAAGAATTATCTATCAAACAAAAAAATTTAATCGGATGAAAACTGTGGAAACGTATAAAAAACACCCGATCACACACACACACACACACACACACACACACATACATGCATACATACACATATTTTGAGAATTATAGATATAGATAATATTATTGTTATAATTTAAAGTATTTATTTTTATTACATTTTTTATGAAAGATATATATCCAACTTGGACTCAAAACCGGCACTGAAGAATTATCTATCAAACAAAAAAAATTAATCGAAAACTGGTGTAAACTGTGGAAACGCATAAACAATATCCGATCACTCACACACACACACACACAATATATATATATATATATATATATATATATATATATATATATATATATATATATATACACATACACGTTTTGAGAATTATAGACATAGATTGCAAATTCTCTGAGAGTATTTCTTCTTCCATGTGCTGTGTCCCTTCCGAATGTGACTCTCCACAACCTCCTACAATCTGTGGCCCTAGTTAGATGTCTCGCTGTCTTTCCCTGTCACTCTTGCCCTCGATAAACTTTGTGAGGGGTTTTCAAGCACCACCTCCTCATTATGTGTCCATGAAACTTCAGCTGTTTTTTTCTGATTCTGATTATAAGTATTCTAGGGTACAAGGGAATCCATAATCTCTATAGAAGCATGTTGCAAAAAGGGTGGAACAGTAAACGTTAACAATTATTCTAAGAGCATTTGGATGACATCCTATAGACATAGAGACATCTGTCTTTCTCTTTCTTCCCTCTCTCTCTCTCTCTCTATATATATATATATATATATATATATATATATATATATATATATATATATATATATATATGCACACTCGGATAGCTAGATTGATAGATTTCGATAGTTATATATATATAGATATATATTTATACATGATTGTATATAATATTAATAAAATATGATTTTAGCAGAATTGTTTAAAATTTGAAATGCTGTATATATGATTATATTTTATAAATTTGACGTACATACAGGTACGCGCCAGTGAGCACACACACATATACGCGCGCACGTACGCACACACAAACACACATATATATGATTAAATGATCGTCTGTCATTTAAAAAAAAATCCGACGTTATACGTTCTGGCGTTCGAAAGGACTTCTTCAGGCGTCTGAAGAAGTTATTTTTTAATACTAATGTTCACCAAATACGTGTTCCAAGAGCCACTCAAAGTACATGGTTACTGTATAGTGTTGCATAAGCGTACAAGAAGGTAAGATGTGTACTTTACGAAGTTTATGTAGGAAAGATAACGGTTAGCCGTAGACTCGAAGACGTTATGATTGTAGTGATTGGGAAAACAACCTCCCAGGAGTTCGGAATCTGCTCGGTGATGAGTTGGACCGTTACTAGTTTGATTTTGAACACGACAGTTTATCCGCCATTGAGCTACCAAGGCTAAATCAGATGAAAGATTAGCTGCCAGGTTCTGGTCAACAAGATTTTCGGAGATACACCTCTAAATTGTTGTATTTAATGTAAATAATAATAATAATAATAATAATAATAATAATAATAATAATAATAATAATAGAAGCAGAAAAGAAGATACAGAAGCGATGGCAAGATAAACCGCTTCATGGCCAATACTCTGCCCGTATCAAACAAGCTGATGTAGACAAAACCCGTACCCATCAGTGGCTACGCAGTGCAGGGTTGAAAGCGGAAACTGAAGGTTTTATTCTTGCTGCGCAGGACCAATGCTTGCTAACTAGGAATTATCAAGCACATATACTAAAATATTGTGTCAGTCCAAAATGCAGATTCTGTGATAAATATCCAGAAACGATTGATCATCTTGTATCAGGTTGCACGATGTTGGCACCCACTGAATATAAAACCCGACATGACAGAGTGGGCCAATATCTGCACTGGAAAATTTGCAACTTCTACGGGAAGGAAACTGAAAGAAACTGGTACCAACACCACCCAGACCCGGTTACGGAGATAGGACCTGTTACAATTCTATGGGACTACACAATTCACACTGACAGAACAATCAAGGCCAACCGCCCAGATATTGTTATTAAAGACCACAAACAAAAACGGTGCCTCCTTATTGATATGGCAGTTCCTGCTGACTGCAATGTATCTTTGAAGATATTCACAAAGCTGTCAAAATACAAGGACCTTGAAATAGAGGTCTCGAAAATGTGGCATATGGGAACATCAACAATCCCTGTTGTAGTTGGAGCCCTAGGACTGGTTGGAAAAGATTGCAGTAGACTAATTGCAGGGATTCCTGGAAGCCCATGCCTCAGGGAGATACAAAAAATTGTTCTGACAAGTACAGCCCACACTTTACGAAGGGCTCTATCTATGTAATTTTTTTTTTTTTGTCAGTGAAAAGTGTCAGGATGCCATTTCTAACCTTAGGTCCCTGGGTGGGACCCGGAAAGAAATGTGTAAACGCCAGAAAGCAAAGAAAATAAAAATAATAATAATAATCAAAGCAAAACACGCATAACCAAGCAATAATTCTGCTATTCAAATTTAGAGACATACCTTTGTAGTTACGAAGAGAGAAAGAAGAAGGTTTTGAAAGAGAAGACAAGGAAGTTTCTTTTTGGTTTACTTTTCTTTATTTTGCTTTCAATTGGTCATTAAGAATCATGCATCTCAAGTCAAGTCTTCTATCTCAAAAATGACGCTGTACTTATAATATAAAATCAAGGAAAAGATCATTTTTAAAAACTTTGAAACGAAATGATGTAATTCAATGCAAAATAAACGAAAAACAAAATGTGGGATTTTTGTTTTTGTTCTCTCTCATTTTGTTATTCAGTTACCCAGTATAATGGTTGTTTGCTAGGGTGGTTAGCTAATTCCTGTTGTAAACGTTCGCACCTTTGTATTTCTTCAACAGAGAAAGAAAGAAGGGAAAATAGAACAACAGTTTCAATGAAATGAAAAAAGTTATCAATTTTAAATCATTTCATTTGTACCCACTTCTTAAAATAATGACCAGCATTCATATTTATAATTGTTGTTTTTGGTGAAGTTGATGAGCTCAAATATTAAGGATGAATTTCTACGGATATTTTATTGTCGTAGAATTGGCCATGAGCTTTTTCTTTCTTCTTTTATATGCCATGTCGCTTCCGGACGTAGGGGATCTAGCTCTCCATATCTTCCTGTCCCCTGTAACTCTTATTAAGTTTTGTCTTTTTGTTATCAAAGACAAACTTTTAGTTTACCTGGAGTATACTAGAGCTATGTTGAGCGGACTGTACTTACATCTAGGAGGGTGTATATAATCTGGCATGATCCAAAGTTTTGAACAAAGTCACTACCCTCAAACACTCGACCACGGTGACTTGTTTTTAGACACTCTTTTAAAAATACACAGTACTAGACTAGCGGCAAGTTTCATGATTTTAAAATTGAAATGGCTAGATATATATACTGCAAGTTCTATGCTATCAGTTTATTCTCTCGCACTTCTCGCTTGTGGTACTCTCTTTCGGTTTCTTGCTTTCCAATCAACTTTGATGTTCAAAAATTTAAATACAATGTCAGTCGTTATCTTCTGTCTTCTTAATTTCTGTTCTTTTGTTGTTTTCTTACCTTAATGATTTTTTCTCATATTCTCTCACACTCACTAATCCCCTGGGATCTTATTGGCTTTATTGACTCGCTTCGGGTGAAGTGATAAAAAAAAAAAAAGATGGCGAGTAATTTTGATAAAAGAATTTTTAAGACGTTGAACAATCAATAGTTTAATTAATTTTGTATTTTTTTTTTTGTCGCTTTTTAAAAAAAAGAAAAAGAAAAGAATAGCATCTTGATAACTAATCGTAACCCTAACCCTAACCTTAATCTTAACCTTAACACGAAATCCTAGCCCTAACCCCTAACCCTAGCCCCTAACCGTAACCGTAACCTTAACCCTGGTTTATTTTATGTTATTATTACTATTATTACTAATTTTAACCCGTGAAAATTTTACGGTTTGCTTATTTTAATATTTTGATGAATCTTAATTGTTAAGTTAATGATTAAGTAAACTCATGACAATTCTTTATATTCGGTCAAAACTTCATCATCCAAACACACCTGCCTTTAAATGTACGTATGCTGTTAATTTCTTGCCTACACTTTTTGTTTTAATTTGTTAATATTTTTTATTCTTTCGAATGTTTGCTCACCTTTGCTTCAACGGGTATATATATATATATATTAGACCGAAACGTCCGACGTTGACATTATATTAACATTAAAGCAGCATAATTGCATATTAGGATTTTTGTTTGTTTTTCCGTATATCTTTCTTCATATATATATATATATATATATATATATATATGAAGAAATATAGTCTTAAGGTGTGCTATATTTATGGAATAAAGTGCTCAATATCAGAGATAGAGCGTGTGTAAATATAAAAGTGAACATAGAAGTCAACACTTAGAGGCGATATATATATATATATATATATATATATATATATATATATATATATATATATATATATATATATATATATATATGCGTACTGATAATGTGCTTATTAATGTAATGTTAATTGTTGGGTTCGCAGCATTTAATAACGTTTTTGAAGAAGACTGACTACTAATATGAAAACGCAATTACAAAGGGTGGGTATTCGGATGAAGTTAAAACGCAATAATTATTTAATTATCTTCTCTCACCCTGCCCCACCTTACTAATTCCCATCCTTAAACCCTTTCCATGTTAACAGATGGGGACGGGTTCAAAAACACTTTTTTTTATCCCGGCGTATATGTACGTATACATATGTTTGTGTGTGGGCATATATATATATATATATGGAAATATGAATGCTACTATTGGAGTGTCGGCGACTAAGCCGGCTATCCCTTTCCATAGCAACCCAGCAGAATGAAAAATAAGACCTATCAAAGGGTGAAAGAATTCTCGACGAGTCAACGGTCAGCTTAGAGATGGTGTCTCAATAAATCATCGTGGAGAAAGGCAACGGAAAACCACTCCACTATTAATCCCAAGAAATATTATGGCAATTATCAAACGAAATATGAACGCTAACTGTGTGAAGGAGGTTAAGTCTATGAGAATTAACCCATCGCCCGGTAGGTGAAGGCAACTCGTTTCACCTGACCGTCATCCAGCGACTGTTAGCATAAACAGCGTAAAGGTGATAAAATTTTTTGGAACTGATTGCTCACCCGGAAAGGAGTGATCTGGGCGACAGTTATCACCTGACCGTCATCCAGCGACTGTTCGCATGAAACAAAAATAACTCTCGGAAATGGAACCTTTGAACGTTAAATAACTGTGGCCAGTTGGAAAATGTAAAACAGGAGATGAGTAGGTTAAATGTCAACATTTTAGGATTATGTGAAACGGAGATTTTGTCAGTGACCACCACAGGATTATATATGTTGGCGGAGATAAAAATTAAAAGTGAGTTTGATTGATGCTAGATCAAGACATGAAGAAATGCATTTTGGCATACTGTTAGTTATCTGAAATAATTCTTGTAGTTAAACTGAAATGAAAACCTTTCAACCTATCTATTATAATTGTGTATGCACCGACACTACAAATCACGGAAGAAGAAATCGAATCTTTCTACTCCATGCTAGACCACGCCAAGGCTCAGTGTAAATCACAAATTATGATTATCATGGATGACCTGAAGGAGAGGGATGGAGAAATAACTGGTAAATTCGGACTAGGAACCCGCAACGAACGCGGAGAAAAATCGGTCCAATGGTGCACGGCGAATGACAAGGTAATAGCCAACATCTGATTCCAAGAACATCCAAGACGATTATGGATATGGGGCAGCCCAGGAGAAGGAAATAAAAACCAAATCAACTACCTAACTATGA
>OZ010594.1:67407438-67562438 GCA_963932145.1 Acanthosepion lycidas | reverse complement strand
TTAAATACCAGAATAGACAGATTTGTCTAATCTTGGGTGGTAACCAATTTAAGAGAATGACAACTCTGAATTCTAATCCGTACTGTAGAGTATTGGATAGCGGCTTGGATTGAGGAATCAGAGTTCGAATTTCAGTCGAATCCATTACATTCATTTACGTGCTAATTATGAATCCTCTTCTTCTCCCCTACAGCTATAGGTAAATAGCAGGACAGACCGGGTTCTATAGCCTTGGATAGCAACTGGTCTACTGCAGAAAGAAATGGCAACCTACTGCGGGGAAAAATCTGCCTCGTCGGTCATGTATCGAAAGATACATGATCGCCTAAGCATGTATCACGCATGGCATATAACTGACTGAGAGAAGGCAACGGGAACCCACTCTAGCATCATTTTTTTTATTTACAATAAGTTTCACCCTTTACAAGACCACTCGAGGTAGAAGGTGACGTGAGGAGGCAATTTGTGCGGATAGGAGTGGAAGATAACGGTTAATCCTAGTCTTGAACACTCCAAGATTGTAGTGATTGTGGAAACATGGGGGATCGGTTCCACAGAGCAGTGGTTCGCCGGAAGAAGCTGTTACAGAGGAACCGATGAAACATAGAAGAAATGTAGGGGCTTTGCTACAATTGTAAGTGACATGGCGTCTCCTTGCCGTAAAGCTTTGAATTGGTGAAACCAGGGAATGTAGTACGTCTAAATACTTTTCGGGGAAGAGGGTTTCACAAGAGAGAAGTGCGAGAAAAGGAGATGTTAACATAGAACATACAGTTACATTTAGCCAGTTAAGCTGTAAATGATGAGACCTTGTTTCTAATCTAGTACTGCGTTTAAATTCATAAAGTCTATATGCCATAGCGAAGAGCTCATTCAAGCAAGTACCGCAAAAGTATTTATAGAAAAGTCACAGGGAAGCAACTTTACGGCGTTGGGAAAGTGACTGAAGTCGAGATGCCTTGTCAGTACCAATAATATTGCTGATTCTTTGAATTTTATCAAGAATCTCTAAATATATAGCAGGAGCTCCGGATTATATGTGATAACAATATTCGGGGTATGGACGAATAATAGATTTATAGATATGTAAGATAAATTCAGGAAAGAAACTTGTCTAGCACGACAGACTGAACCAAATTCCTTAGCAGCAGACCTAGCAATGGATTCATTGGAGAAATAAGTAGAAATTAAAAAAAAAAAAACGCATTTATGAGCACAAAAGAGACTTCACAAAAAACAACTTAGCTAATGCACTAGTCATACATAGAAATAAATTCAACCATAATTTTTATTTCAAAAATGCTACACCCATAAAAAAAGAAAATAATTCACACAGAAGGAAAATTCTAGAGAGTGCCACCATAGAATATTACCCAAATATTAATCTAAGCCCAGGCTTTTTCCCTATTTCACCTTTCTTAACAAAATTACTGCTCTCCCAAACAAACGTACACAACAATATCGTAAAATCAAAAGAAAATGGTTGAATCCGTCAACACGGCTATAATGACAATATTCTCCACACGTGACAATAACTGACGTTATTTTCAGTTAACAATATGAAAATAGCGTTCTCTACATTCCTCCAGTTGCTAAGAACATTCTGTTTTTTTTTGTTATTATTAGTTACTTTCTTTAATTAAATTCATTTCGTTTTTTGCTTTGAGAAAGTCCACATTGGACGAAACGCGTCAGCAATAACTACAGTTTTCCTATTGTCATTTATATTTATAAATAATGGATTTAATATAGTTTTTGCATTTCATGTCATCCGAGAATGTTAACCCCAGAAGGTGCAACGAGTCACTCTCCTAGAAGTTAGCACCAGTCATACTGATGGAATGAAGAAAGATGAATGTCAGTTGAATTATAGAGAGAAGTTTTGTTTTGGAGGCGTTAAAATTAACAAGTCATTCTTTACCTCAGTCAACAGCAGACTGAAGATCGTCCTGCCAATTTGACTTTATCGAGCAGATCAGTTACTATCAGGACAAAGTTAAACGGTTGTATAATCAGCATAGAGATACCAAGTTGGGAGCTGTTGCCAGCAAGAAGGCCATTAATGAAAATTAAGAATAAGTATGACTAAGGATATAGACTTGGGAACAACTGCATTGAAATGCAAAAAAGAATAAATACGATGAGAAAAGTCCCACCCAAATATGGCAGAATGTCTAAAATATCTAATATTTCTTATATGCAGACATATGAAACTTCAGCTCGGTTTAAATGTCAAAACACCCGTCAATTCCAGAAGAGCATGTATGGAAAAGAGGAGAGGAGACTCTCCTTAGTGAGACAATCCACTGTAACCGGTGTATAGAATGACATTTAAAGAGTTAACTATTCAATGAGAAAAAAAAATTCCTTGACCGAATAACATCCAATTTGGAAAGAAACAAGAACCCACAAGATCTTGATAAGTTCTATAATCAGAAATGTGAAAGTCTCAAAGCATGCCAAATAGGGAAAATACAAAGGTTGAAAGGTCACAGTTCGACTCACTTTTCTATCAATCCTTGAAGGAATCTGCCAATATCAGCAAATACCAGTTAAGAACCTCTGAAGAAACGAAGCTAAGCAAAGGTTTCCAGTTTACAAATGTTTTCAAGCGAGTTGTTTACTTGGCTTCAATAACCCAATTGAAATCGTCATGGCCCTGGCAATTAAGGAAAGAATGGTCATTAAAGTAAAGCGGAGTAATACTAATATGATCTTAGTGTTAGCAGACAAACACAATGAAGTGTTAGTGATGGACAAATTGGAATAGTCCCAAAATAGTCTCGTTTGGGATAGTAAAAACTAGGAAATTCCTGCTGCAAGCTCAGAAGGAACCAAAGGTGAAAATAAACACCGCGGAGAGAAATGAGGACACGGATCCTGTTTCCAATATATTTAGTTGCTTAATTCAAGGATTCTCTTGAATCGGTCAAGGTGATGGCAGGTGACACTTGCGACAACTTCTGCCATGTCAGAATAACAGCTGAGCTCTTCCCTTCGACTCTCCCTCTAACCACTCTCTGCCTATCCCAACTTCACTACGTACTGTTGGCAAATCGAGTGGGCAGCATAGGAACAATCTCTCCCCGATAATGGGAAGTCCAGAACTCACTATTTCAATCTCAACTGTGACAGCAAATGGAAATCCTCAGTGTCGGGTTTGTGGTCACTTGATACCAAAAAAATTAATTTATTCTTTTATTTCCTTTCGGTCAAGTAGATGACCGCTTTGAAGACCATATCTGTCACTGTTCAAAAAACGTGAAATAGCTGAGATAAAATATCACCACATCCCCGATATGTGTGGGGTATCTCATCAGTAGAAACACACTAAAAAAAGAAGAGGAAGCTGTTGCAGATCCTGAATAGAAATCGAGAACTGAATTGAAACAGTTGAATCAATGAAACTGTAAGCTACCATATTCAAAAAGACGATTTTTCATTAAAACCTGTAACTTATTGTGCAGATTCCTGATAAATACAGTCAACCTACGAGCAATAAGTTATCGTCCTATGTAAAGAGCTCTGCACACTTTCTAAAAACAATTCAAGTTATTTCCATTCACTACAACAAAATAGCGAGTTTGGATACTGTGAATCTGTTTACCAAGGCTCACACAGATGAGACACTATCCAGGATTTATTATAAATGATCATTGCTTGGGGAAACATAACAGTATTCCGACGAATAACTTAGTAGAAATACACATGCTTTACACAACCAATATATTTCTAATTAGGGTCAAGCATAAATAGCAGCAGGCAGAAAGCATGGCTACTTTATCGACATTGTTTCGAGTGATGGCGATTATACGAGAAATGGCTTTGAGAATGACACTGTTGAAACCAACCATCTGGCTGAGACACATGGATGACAACTACATCTTGTCGCCTTCCTATGAAGATGTATTAGTTCTGTTGAAATTTTTGAAGTCTTTTTTTTTTTTTTTTAATTCTAATCAACCTTAAGAAATATAGCCAATAATTTTGCAAAGTATTGCAAATATAAATATGTCAGGTTGATTTCAAAAGTAATGTCCAATTTCATGGTCTATATTGAAAATAAAAAAGCCCATGATTATGAAAATATTTATTCATCAACATAACCTCCTCTACTTTCGAGAACATAATTCTATCAACAAATGCCACGCCTGTATGAATCCAGCTCATTTTCAATCTCTTCTCTTGATGTCAACCTAATACCATTCAAATGATTCTGTAGTCCCCAAAACAAATCAAAACCAGGAGAAAAGTCAGGAGAATATGGTGGATGAAGCAATATTATCCACCCCAGCTCTTCCAAAAGATTTTTAGTCAGCCGAGCTGTGTGAGGGCGAGCATTATCGTGATGGGTGATGACACCCTTTCTATGCACTGAGGAAGGCCATTTTATATTCAAAGATGTTTTCAAACGACGAAGTTGATCACAGTACAGATTAACTGTAATTGTTTGATTGTTGTTTAACATTTCGTAATGGACAATTCCTTCAGTATCCTTTTATACACTCAACATGATCTTCTTTGGATGAAGTTCTCCTCTTGGTTGTTGAACAGACGTGATATACCACTCAGCTAGAGAGAAGCGTCTAGTTAGCAATATCGAAATTAGTGTTTATAAACAACAAATCTTCGACGATCTTATCCGAATTATCATATCTGCTTACGAAACGTACCTTAATTTATTTGTTTATTTAAAAAAAAGCATTTTACTTAAATAAATTGTATCCATTAAATAACGTATAAACAGAATATATATATATATATATATATATATATATATATATATATATATATATATATCGAATGCGCAGGCCGGTAGACGAAATAAATACTGTTTAAAATAAACGGGGCGTCTACTGAAATACGGGTATCCACTAAATATAATGTCTGAAGTAAAAAAAAAAAAAAAAAAAAATGGGGGTTTCCACTAAATATAAGGTCTGAAGTAAAAATAAATTTACGGGTATCCACTAAATATTAGGTTGGTGCAAAAATAATGTCGTTTTCTCACATATGTTACTATGTGAGAAAACGACATTATTTTTGCACCAACCTAATATAAGGTCTGAAGTAAAAGTGTATACGGGTATCCGCTAAATGTAAGGTCTAAAGTAAAAAAATTTACGGGTATCCGCTAAATATAAGGTCTGAAGTAAAAAATATACGGGTATCCACTAAATATAAGGTCTGAAGAAAAAAAAATATGTATGTATGTATACAACGTTAATTGAGCCGACAATTTCTTTCATCTTCTGATTAACGCCAGCAACCCAAAACATCATAATTATATATATATATATATATATATATATATATATATATATATATATATATTTGTGTGTGTTTCTAAAAAAGTAATGTATTTTTTACATATGCTTTCGATAGATTTTTGTCACTTAAACGTATTTTTTTACTGGATACACATATTTGAATAGACGCATTTTTTTAAACGTTTGAAAGAAAATATGTGTAGGATGCATGTTTTTCTTTAATACAATTTCTCTAATATTCAGACTGGTTGATGATAATAGAGTTTAAAAAACAGGGTGTCTACTCAAATATGGGTACAGACTAAAATAACGTTTCTGTGATAATATATAAAAATACAGTATATATATATATGTGTTTGTGTTTGTACAGTATATATAAATATGTGTTTGTGAGTAATTATTTTCGATTTTCACAAACTAATCTCTTGTTTCTGAATTTGCAAAATGCAAATAAGATTTTAAAAAGTGATTAGGAAATTGACATTACGCTTTGTAGGTGTAAATCTATTTAGTAACGCTGTGTACTTAAGCGAATTCGTCTATTGATCTATCAGAGACGATCTTGTAGCAGCGACAGAATAATATGGCGCCTTCATCCGATGAAAATTGTCGCCAGCCTGACACTGGGAAAAGGTGTTCCATATGTATTTTTCTTGACAAGAAATCTACTGTGATATTATTTAACCGGAGAACATGGACAGGTTTCTTGAAATTTGTAACTAAATGGTAAAAAAAAACTTGGAAGATCAGAGAAAAATTGTAAGAAATTTAATCGGGGAAAATGAACAGGTGAATCCCAGAGATGCTAATCCCTGTGAAGGCGGGTTTATCAGATCTGTTATGCCCGATTTATAGACAGACAGCTGCCCCTTAGTCGAGAAAAGGTGGGAAGCAAAATAGCACGGTAATTATAATTTCATCCACTAGTTGTGTGTAAATAAATGATTCTATTTTGAATTATTTTATGTGTTCAATAGATTGTGCAAGCAATTAAGTGGTCACATTTAAAACATTTAAGGTACCCTAAGTTGTATAAAAATCTATAAAAATCAGGTAAATTTCCGAAGTCAGTTAATGATTATTAACTAGTAATTAGTTATTCATTAATGAATTAATTTCAATTTGTAAATTAATTTTATGAAAACACTTAGTGAGGAATATTTTTCAGCTCAATTACCACACCCAATTTACTGTAATTTTCGCACAAATCTAAAATAAAATCGTGCATTTAGCAAATACAGGGTGTTCGGAAAGTTACTTTTCTAATCATATTTTTTATGATTTCAGAATTCATCCCAATATGTTTTTAAAAACTGAAGAAATTGCATTTCTTGTTGGACATGAATTTCGAAAAGCTGGTAATAATGTATGTTCATAAAAATATAATTGCTTGGTGGCTTTTCGAACAACCTGTATATGTAAATACATATGTAAATTCTTGGAATAAAAACTCACAGTTGAAATTTTATTCAATACTACAAGTTCTTAGCGTAAATTGCGACGTACAAGTCGGTCTCTAGCTCAAAATTCTGAGATAGACCTATACCTATCGTATAGGTCGACTTCCAAACATACGGTAGGCTACCAGTAGCCCAAAACCTAGGCCTAACGGTACATGAAGTTAGCCTACAGTACACGATAACCTGTGCCAAAGCTACATGATGTTTGAATGGTCGCCTGACTAAAGCAGCGCTTCGGTTAGTGTTTACACATAGTGTATCAACGGTTGGCCGCGATGTGTTCTATAGCATTAATAGAGTACTGAATTTGTGTTTCCTATTTCATTTTATATTAATTGTTGTGTTTTAGTGGGATATGTTTGTGACAGCGTGCTGCAGGTATAGCAAGTATTGTCGACTTTGGAGACGTGGTATTGCACTTAATTTGAAACTTGTGGTTTGACATGATAAATAACGACACAACATATTTTTCCAAACCATTTTCGTTTTTTGAGAAGACGAGCTTAAAGATTACATTTAGGTTCAAAATCGTAGCGTTAGAATTTCATTCTGGTGATCATTGAAAACATTATAGCATAGTTTTATAAAATTTATAATTTACCGAAGCTTTACAAAACGTACATGGACAAGGTGCATGGCACAAGTACACTATTATTAGGTTAGTGCAACAATAATGACGTAATAATGTCGTTTTTTGACGTTAAAAAATACGTAAAAAAACGACATTGTTACGTCATTATTTTTGCACTAACCTAATACTAAAATGATTGTGTCATCAAATAAGACTTTCATTTACTTCAAAGGAAAGTTATACTGAACAATTTAGCTATATTATGATGCAATATGTTATACATTGTAGTAGTGTTAGCGTGAATTTCAATAAACAATTCAAATTTAAAATATTTTGTCTTATAACTTATGCCCAGCAGTATTATGGTTTTACACACACTTTTATCTATTTTTTGCTTTTATTAATTATGTTATAAGAAATAATCTAACAAATCTTATTGATTGAGTAACCTTTTTTGTAATATTTTATAGTTTCTTTTACATTGTTTTTAATTATAGAAACTGTAAAAAATATATATTTTGCTTGTGATCATTCATAATTAGAATACTGATTTAAGTCAATTTAACAATCAATGTATTAGGTTGGTGCAAAAATAATGTCGTTTTCTCACATAGTAACATATGTGAGAAAACGACATTATTTTTGCACCAACCTAATATCTAATATCAACTTTATTTAGATTTATTCTTGAAACAGTAAAATTTTGAAGTCAGTTTGTAAGCAAAGACCTGCGGAAATTAGGCATTACTTTTCACATTTTTCCAGACGATATTTGAAACTAAATTAAATTAAGTTATGAATCTAATTTTTTGGTATCAGTACTTATCACATCAAATCCCAGCTTTCATACCAAGGGAAATGTTGCTTTTCTGCAGAAAGTGAAAAATCAATCTGTTACACTTATTTACAACGCGGTGGTAAGAGTTTGGATTTTATACCTGCCATATAAGTCGACCACTAGTTTTGGAAAGTTTTTTAGGCTTGAAAACTCAACTTGTACGCCGCAATTTACAGTAAGTATAAATGTACCCTTAAACAAAATATAAGAGCCACTCAAGGTAGAGGATTACTGTGTATGAGCGTAAGGAAAGGCAAGAAATATAGTTCATGAAATTATGTAGGAACGATAACTGTTAACCTTAAGCTTGAAGAGGTCAAAATTGTAATGATTGGGAAAGTTCTTGCCAGAAGTTTGTTTCACAAAGCATCGAGTGGAACTTACTCCTTACTAATGGAATACGAAGGGAATGAGGATGATTCATCCTTGTGTACGTGGCATGGCAAGTCCCATATGCAAAGCTAAGAGCGGGTGGGACTAAGGAATGTAACTTGTCATTACACTTTCGATGGAAATAACGGTAGAATAGCGAAAGACTTGCGATGTTTCGTCTATGGGAAAGTGGTTGTAAGGCGGAAAATAATTCATCACCCACGTAGACGCATTTGAATTCTAATGCATAAAGTTGTTAAATAATGTATTCAGTAAATAATTAATTGCTTAATGCACAACAGCGGGGAGTTTGTTACTGACTTTCTGCTTCATGGTGCGTAAAGGATATAACAGTGCAGCTAGATTCAAGAGAGGTGGATTCAATGAGGCCAGCGTATGTACCTTTTTACAGATCAGGGGTTACTAGATGTTAGAAACAGGAATATTGCAAAGGAACGAGAACAGAGGAAAAGTGATCAGCACGACAGCAGATAGCGATTGATATTGCATTTAAATTTTTGCAGATTAAAGTTTGTGGGAAAGCATGGAGCCGGAAGGAAGTTCCACAAGCGAAAAGTACAAGAAAAGAAACCATTAGCATAGAATTTACGGTTACATCTAGCCAGCGCAACTCTACTGCGCTTAAACTCAAAAAGTTTAGTCAACATAGCGAAGAGATCATCCGAACAATTACTATGAAAGTATTTATATAAAAGGCACAGGGAGACAGCTTTACAGCTGTCCGAATATGACTGATACCGAGATGCCAGATCGGGACCAATAATATTTCTGATTGTTCTTTGGATTTTATCAATGAACTCAAGCTACATAGCAGGAGCACTGGACCCTATGTGGCTGCAATATTCTAAGCATGGACAAATGGTAGACTTATTGATATGTGAAGTCGACTCTGGAGAGGAAAAATAGCCTAGCACGAAACCGTGAATCTCATATACAGAGTTATGCAAGTATTTAAGGATGAACAGTTACTGTGTTGCTGCTCAACATGACGAGGAGCCGGATTAGACGCCAACTATACGTCCATGCGGCAGGTTGTACTGGGTGACATGTTACCAGTAGCAGGCCTGTCTTGACCTGTCAGTGTGGAAGAGCTTTTTATAGGAGTCAACGGCCAATATGTATGTTTAAATATATATTGCGCAGAGAGGTATCTGAATACCTGGATTAGAGCACTAGGTGTGAAGGACACCTAGTCATTCTCTTTTCTCTTCCATATTTCATTTTCTGAGGAAGCTCAAATAAAAGCGCAACATGTGAAATTTATAAACGTTTTCTATTTGTTTGTTATCTTATCATATATACATATATGATAAAAATATAGTTTTAAGGCATACTATGTTTATGGGTTAAAGTGCTCAATACCAGAATAGAGCGCTGTAAATATAAAAGTGGATATTGAAGTCAACATCCAGCAGCGACAGTCTGCTTTATGCTTAAAGGCAATCTTCAGGGAATGACATTTAACCGTTTAACCATGAAACAAAATGTCACCACTAGGTGTTGACTATAATCTACAATATTATATTTGCATACGCTCTACTCTGATATTGAGCACTTTAATCCATAAATATAGCAGAGGGATATTGAAGTCAACACCCAGAGTCGACAGTGTATTTCATACTTAAATTCAACCTTAGGACCATGACATTTAAGCATGAAACAGACTGTCGCCGCTACGTGTTGACCTCAATGCACACTTATATATATATATATATATATATATATATATATATATATATATATATATATAAACATCTCAACATTTCTAGTTTATGAGTAGAAGCCAGCAACCCGGATCAGTATGCTATAACGTCTGCTAATTCTATGACATTTCAAGTTTGTCGTATATATATATAAATCTACAAACAGAGAAACAAACGGAGGAGCAGAAAGATAATTTAACAGATATTCCTTATTGAATAAGCAAACGCCCATATTTTACACGATAGAGTAATAGAATGCCACCCGCTTTAAAACCTTATTTCGCACATTTTAAAAGCCTTCAGCGTTAATTCCAGTCACTAAATACTTTATGCTTTGCTTTGTCAAGATATCATCTGAATTATTGCCCCTAAAACATTTTAATTGCATTTACTAGTTTCCCTTAGCCTTTAAGCGAAGGTCTGTGGTCACGTGACAGGATCAGAATTCCTTGCCTTTTCAGCTGCTACTTTCTGTTTTAATTGGGGCAAAGAGCATTGCAGGAAGGAGTAATGATCAGTATTTCAGAAAAAAAAAAAAACAAAAAACAAAAAAAAAACACGGGGAGGGAAGAGACGTTAGTAATTTCTTTTTCGCTTTCTAATTACGTCGTCGTAAGAACAAACAAGGAAAACATCCTTTAAATGGTTCTGCACAAGTTCTGTATGCTCGTAGATGCTCTCGCACATGCGCAGAGATGCATTGACATACTCTAAACAACGAATACAAGAAGGTGCTTGAAAGTTCTGTTGATTTCGATCTCGAAAGGGAATTACAAAACATTTCGCCCTGCCCTTTTATAGGCAGAAGTCCACAAATGCATGCTGGGGTATTTTTCTTAGACAATTCCGTCTTTAATTATCCTGTTCAAAAATACGCTTCTGAGGTCTCCTGGGTGAAAAGCTGGCATCGAAACGTTCATTCCATCATGGAAATATCAAGTGAAATCACGTTCGTCTCCAGGGTTCTCACCTGCATGTTCGGTCGCTAAAACCGACAGGAATCACTTCTTCCGGCTGTATCAGAGTGAAATTTTTGATTGCAACTGGGAACATCTCTGCTCATGATGAGAGCAAGCGTGTTCTCAAAGAAGCATAGTTACTGTTTGCTGAAAGAATGAAACAACGCATAACATCTTGCAAGCTCAGTTCTAGAGATTATTGGCGGCTTTGCAAAAGTGTGCTAATCAACAGCAACTCCTCAATCCCTCCTCTGTTCAATCAATTTGAAGTCCTGGCATCTATAGCAGATAAAATTGAATGCTTTGCTCGGAAATTCTCTTCCAACTACACACTTGATTCATCTGGAGTATGCATGTATAACTGGCCACTCGTATTCGAGGATACCCGTCTACTAGGTCGGCTAGCCAATCCCTATTAAAGACGCTTGCTCAGGCGTATTTGTGCTTATTCAACGCCCACGGTGCCCACCTGTGGTTTATACTGCAAATATGCTGAGCTGACCTTAGTTACAGTTTCTGGGTAAAAGCGTGTTATCTAGCGTGATCAACAATTTGAACAAGGTCAGCACGCTCAAGCTCTCGAACACGATGACTCGTGACTTCGTGCTAGCACAACTATCGACGGAACCCAAGGGTGCCGTCTACACAATTTCACTAACAAGGTTCGGTCAACCCGTGCTATGGTTTTCACTTTCCAAAGGTGCCGCACGCTGACATCGATCCCTCCAGTCCGATAACATTAGGAATTCTTCTTCCTGACAAATCGACCATGGTGATATTTGAACCTGGGTCTCATGGTTAGAATGCGAACGTTCTAACCACTCGGTCACGTGCCCATTTAGAGTACCCAAACTTGATTTGACTAGAACGGAGCTTCTACTGAGTGATATGCGCATAACTCCCTCACTGGTTTCAGACATCATTTCTAAACTAGACAAGCGGGGTTGGGGGTTGACACGATCCCAGAAGTTATCCAGAAGAAATGTACTCCTGAGCTGACTCCAGTTTTCTCCAAGCTCTACAACAATTGCCTTACAGCTTCTTGATTTCCAGCTTGTTGGAAGTCCTCTTCTATAGTTCCCTTTATTTAAGAACTCTGGAGAAGTCTCTGACCCCTTAATCTATCGCTCTATAAGTCTCTTACCGCTTTTCGGCAAAGAAGAATCTGTAATGTAATCGATCCTGACTTGTCATTTCGACTTCAGTCACTTTCTTACCGACGTGACGTGGTTTCTCTCTGTCTTTTCTACAAATATTTTCTTGGCAACTGCTTTTTTACCCTGTTGCCCTGACTACATGAATTTAAGCATGCTACTAGATTATCATCAAGGTTATACCCGTTTACTGTTGAAATAGTTAAATGCAACCACCATTTCTATTCCAACAGTTTATTTTCTCGTACTTCCAGCCTGTGGAAATCCCTTCCGTTTACTTGTTTCCCTGATAAATAAAAGTTTCAAAAATTTCAATACCATATTCTATTTTCTTGAATCCCGTCCATCTTTTGTCCTTTCCCCAATCTTTCAAATACTTAATTTTTTCTCTCACTTTCACTCTCTGTCTGTAACCTCCTGCATACTGGTGACATTCCCGCCTCACCTGGAGTGAAATGATTGAAAAAAAAAAAATCAGATAAAAATAAAATATATGTGTAAAAAGACAATATGAATAAAGACAAAAGGAAAATTTTCTTTACAAGCGTGTTTTGTCATCTGGGGGGCTTTACCAACGTAAATTTAAGGATTTTAGTTTGCAACAATTATTTATAAAAAAAAAATAAACTTATTGTTTATTAGGCATAAAATTACATCATTTAACGTCTTCCATAGTTTACCTTTACTTTCACAGCTTGTCTTAAGAATATTTTTAATAGTTCTTAAATTTAAAAAGTGGTGGGGGTAATGGTGGTAGTGGTGATATGTGTGTGTGTGTGTCTGTGTCTGTATGTGCGTGTGTGTGTTTGTGTGAGTGTGTGTGTTGTATGTGTTGTGTGTGGTAAATGAAAGATAATTTGGAAAACTTTGCCAAAACTGGTCAAGGTAAAATTTGCTCATACATCCTATATATAGGGTCTTACAAGATTTCACCTTTCTTGGCAGATCTTCTATTATCGCAATGTGGATATTTAATAACAAAAGTGATGGAAACATAATTTATTATTAATTAATTATTATTTAATGTCATATAATAACTGTGCTTTTTCCTCTCTTCGTTAGTTCATTATTTCGAACGACCGTTACGCCCTGCCAATACCTCTCATGTATAATGAATCACATGGAAAGACAAATGCAATATCAATGACGCTACTTAGTTTCAATGAAAAAAGAAAGAAAGAAAGAAAGAAAGGGAGAGAGAGAGAGAGTGGAAGAGAAGTGCTTGATGTCTGTTTCAATGAAAAGGAAAAAGTCGTTAATTTCAAATATGAAGGCCGCTCGCGGTAGAGAATTACAAAGTAAGAGGTGCAGCTTATGTGGATATGTGCTGAATATAACGGTTAACCACAGACTTTAAGAGGTTAAGATTGCAGTGATCGGTGAAGCATCCTCTTGGGAGTCGGTTCCAGGATGCAGCAGTTCGTGGGAAGAAGCTGCTTGAGTGAGACTTACATCCTTTACAGGGAATGAGGAAACATGCTGGTAAATATATATATATATATATATATATATATATATATATATACATACACAACACACAGACATATATATATATAAAGAAATATGCATAATACCATATATATATATATATATATATATATATATATATATATATACATACAGTGTAACCCGGATATAAGAGAAACCCGGTTATAAGAGAAACCCGGTTATAAGAGAAACCCGGTTATAAGAGAGATTTTCTCTGGTCCCAAATTAGAGCCTGTGTTAATGTATATAAAATAGACCAAACCCGGATATAAGAGACTTATTTACCGGTCTCGACAACTCTCTTATATCCGGGTTATCCTGTACATACATACATACATATATATATATATATATATATATATATATATATATATATATATATATATATATATTAAGAAATATACATAATACCGCGGCAATATGTGGGAGGTGCATTTTACTGTCTGCGTAAGCTGCCATAATACATTTTTACTTGACAGCTTTAAACAGTACCCAAAAGTATATGCTTAACTTATAACTACATAAAGAAATATATTTTGGGACATTTGTCTGTGTGTGACTGTACGGGAGTTTACGTTCTTGTGCGCACGTGTGTACGCGTGTTTCGGGTGTGAGTGCTAACTGTTTAGAAAACTGCATAGCTTGTATGAATTTAACACATTCTATGTAAACTTGCCCTCTTTTTGCATGCGTCCTTCTGTCAATGTTGGCGTCTACGCATGCGTCACTATTGAGATAACATAACACTAAGTTCCATCCTTCTTGCCTCAGTATTTAATCCTTCCTTGTATGCGGCCTAAAGTGTTGCATCTATTTATTAATCTGAACTGGATAGCGTTTCGTCTAAGATTACATGTGCATCTTTGTTATGTATTTCTTGCTTGCTTCAAGATACACACATCATTCACACCTTTTTTTTTTTAAAGGAGAGAACGAATGCTTGCTGTTAAAACAACATTCTAATGACAACGCATCTCTACACTTCTGATTTTTAATAAGAGCTGTATAATTAAGATGATTTCCTTGATCGACCATTCCCACTTCTGCAGGGTAAAAGATACTGCTTTTCTTACATTCTCAAATAGCAAATTACAAATTTCATCAGAATAAAACCACAAAAATATATCAATTACAAATCGTTTTACATCTAGAATTTCGAGAATTTAAAAAAAAAACAATTTGGAATGATATGTTCGATGTTTAATGGTAAAAATTCAGATGTAATTCAGATTGCATTAGTAATGGTAAAGACACTGATGTAATACTGTATTAATAATGGTAAAAACTCGGATGTAATATTGTATTAGTGAGGCCTAATCAATGGTATCTGTTACTGAAAATGCATCTGAAAGAAACTTTATTTCAAAATAAATCAAAATGCAATTTCAACAAATAGCGCGTCTTATAAATTTTTATTTTCACAGGATATACATAACTTCTAAAATGCATTTGATTATTAAATTTCACACACCCACAGTGAGAAGGGGAAAAGCAAGAGAAGTGATTCGGTATATTGAGTGGGTGGTAGGATCAAAGGGAAATAGGTGTTACTTATCACGTGAGGAATGGCGTATTCATTTACATGAAATCACCTGATTCGCTTTAACATTGAAACTGAGTGTTTTCGAATACCGCCGCTTTCTCCATTTGAAAAATGATTCGATTCCCTAATAAACAGATCCAATTGAATATTGTTCCTGGAGTTACGAAAGGGCCATTTCTTCAACGTTATTTTCAAGAATATCCTACATATTTAACCAAGTCTACTATTTATTCATGTTCTGGAGTGCTTTTGAATGTTAGTGCTCTTGCTATACATTTAGTCCTGACCTGGCATCAGCCCGTTTCTCACTGCCGTAATGTTGCTTCCCTGTGCATTTTATATAAACACGTTCATGGTAATTGTCCTCTAATTCTATTTCGTTTAGTTTTGTAAATAGGATTTTTACATTGTAAATATTCATTGGGATTAGCTTTCTTTATAAAAAATACTTTTATCCCCCCACCTCAGACAAATTGCACATATGGGTGGTATTACGGTGACTGTATTAAGTAAGAATGTGTTGTTTTGTTGTAAGGATTAATGTAGTTTGTTTGAGTCTGTGATTGTGATTTGTCAGTCAGTTATGTGCCATGCGTGATACACGCGTAGGCGATCATGTATCTCTCGATACATGACTGACGAAGCAGATTTTTTCCCGCAGTAGGTTGCCATTTCTTTCTGCGGTAGACAAGTTGCAATCCAAAGCTATAGAACCCGGTCTGTCCTGCTATTTACCCATAGCTGGTGGGGAGAAGAGGATTCATACCTTTCCCAAGGGTATTAGTTGTAAGCCAATGTAATGAATTCGACTGGTTAAGATTAAATATAAAATAGATGAAGACCATCCTTTCACGTCTTTTTGGCCTTGTGCAGCATTTCTTGTAATTTTGACAAGAATAAATATCACTTTCCTCTATAGTACTTAATCTCTGTGAATCTAAGCGTAGTACTAGGTTGATGGCAATAGCTAATGATTTTTCTCTTTAAATGGCTAAATTTAACCGTAAGTTCTATGCTAAAAGTTTCTTTTCTCGTATTTGTCGCTTGTGGAATTCTCTTCTAAGACTTGCTAGGGGTAAAATGAATAAAAATATACATATTTCTGAATTTACATTCGGCACATTTTAAAAGAAATTTCTATTTGGCTGTCTTAGATTTATTCTCATTACTTGAAAAATTAAGATTCTTGTTAGACATTTTTTAGTTTAGTTCATCCCAATCAAGGCAGTATAGCTACTAAGACACAATCGAGAAGTGCGAGAAAAGAAATTGTTAACATAGAACCTACGGTTGCATCTAGCTAACTCAACTGTAAATTGATGAGACAATACTGCTCTTAAATTCAAAATGTCTAGGTACCATAGCGAAGAGCCCACCCGGACAATTACCATGAAAGTATTCATAGAAAAGTCACGGGGGCCGGGGACCTTACAGTGGTGAGAAAGTGACTGAAGCCGAGTCGCCAGATCAGAACCAATAATATTGCTGATTCTTTTTTGGGCTTTATGAAGGAGCTCAAGGTAAATAGCAAGAGCTCGAGCCATATGCGGCAGCAATATTCTAATTATGGACAAATGGAAGACTTATAGATATGTAAGATAGATTCTGAAGAGAAAAATTGTCTAGCACAACACAACGAGCCAACTTTTTAACAGGTAACATCGCAATGGATGTCTTTCCACTTCATGTCAGCCGAGAATGTTAGCCCGATAATACGCAACGAGTCACTCTTCTGGAGGTTAGCATCAGCCATGCTGATGAGATGCAGAAGGGGGTCTCTCAGATTATTAATAGAGTAGTTTTAGTTTTGGAGGCGATAAAATTAACAAGGCATCATTTGCCCCCAGTTGACAACAGACTAAGGGTCGTTTTTAATATCAGCTTCCAATTTGACTTTATCGAGCTGAACAGACTTTCTATCGAGACAGAAGTAAATGGTTGTGTCATGAGCATATATATCAAATTGAGAGCTGATGCCATCGAGAAGATCATTAATAAAAATAAAAAACAACAACAATACAAGTAGGACCAAGGATAGAGACCTGGGGTACACCTGTATTAGTACAAAAGGATCTAGACGCGTGACCGTTCAGGATAACTTTCATTCCGCGATTTGATAAGAAAGACTGGACCAGTTCAAAAAATTGTCCAGAGACACCGTGAAGAAGACCTGTATGTCAAACCCCGTCAAAAGCTTTCCAAAGCAACAGTAGAATTCCCCGTTCTTATCTAGAGCTTGATTCTTTTCAAAATTATCGTCAGTACATCATCAGTTGACCTGGAGAAACGAATGTAGCTTGTCTGAAAGAAAGCCCTTCGATGTGAGATGCTTAGCTAATTCAGCATTGTTTAGGGCCTCTAGTAGCCCCCTCCCCCCCAAAAAAAGAGGTAAACGGCAAATAGGCAGATAGTTGGAAGGGTCGGACGGTTCACCCGATTCAATAAAAACTGGAACAACAGATGAAGATTTCCAACAGGCAGGAAAGCAAGAGGCAACAAAGCATTTATTATACCGTTTAGAGAGAACAGGAACCAATTCGGGAGCAGACTTCTTAAGGCCTATTACAGAGATATCATCAGGTCCGTATGTTCTGTAGGGATCCAGATTAGCGATGATAGCAGAAACCGTAGAAGCTGTTATATGCATATCACTCAACAGAAACTCAATTCTAAGTTGAACAAAGATACTCCAGATGAGTCAAGAGTAGAGTTTCAGGAGAATTTACAGGCGAAACATTCAGCTTTATCAGCAGATGTTAACACCTCAAATTGACTGAAGAGAAGAGGAATAGAAACTTATTCTTATTTAATACACTATTACAGAGCCACCAGTAATGACGAGAGCCAAAGGTGTTAGATGCAATACGGTGCCTTATTCTTCCAGCAAACAGAAACTTAGCTGATTGGAGGACACGTTTATATTTATTATGTGTAGGTGTCTGTTGTGATGGGAACTATGAAGCTGGTATAGCCGGAAATAATGGTTCTTGTGGGCTACAGACGCAGAGCAAGCTGCTGTGAACCATGGAGAAGATAAAGGTTTTACCTGGTATTTCCGAGGCAGAATGAAAGCATCTATGCTGGCTCTGACCTAAGAAGAAACTTCAGTGGCGCAATTCTCAATATGAAGCTTAAAAATGTCAGTTCAAGGGGCCTCTCGAAGAAAATCACGGAATAAATCCCAATCAGGATGCTGGTAACGGAAAGAGGTCTTACGAATCGGAGATTCCTGTCTAATAGATTATTGGAACGAAAATATCAACAGATACTACAGAGTGATCTGATTTTCAAAGAGGACAGTGTTGTGAAGCTCGGCAAGAGCGAGGAGAGGACGTGAGAAATAATGTAAAGAAGCCTGTTGCTCAGATTTGCTACGGAAACGAGTAGGGAAACTCACGATTTGAGTAACAGATTAAGCAATGGAAAGTCAATCGTTTGAAAATATTGATTTTCAAAGTCCATTTTGGCGTAACAATATCGTACTCCTTTCGTTTTATTTACTTAGCCTTGTGTCATACTAACATTAATAGACGGAACATTGAGAAGTAACTCTCCTTAAAACTAAATGTTTAAAACTGCAAATATTATTAAAGGCGTTATGAGTATGACGAAGGTTTAATCACAGTTTTTCCATCATCATCATCATCATCATCCTCATCATCATTCTTATTATTATTTATGGCATTTGTTGCTATCAACGACTAAGCGTCCATAAAATGAATTTCATGTTAAATAACTGCGAATGACTCAAGAGGTTTTCTGCTTCGTTAAACTTTCTTCATTATCGTGAAAATAACTTTTACTGATAGTACGATTAGGTACTTAAGGACTGAAACATACATTAAAGTAAAAGTTGCCAGTGCTTAAACAGAAAAAAAAAAGAAGTTAAATACTGTTAAAATAAAGGCTTCTTACATCGAAAAACCTAATCAATTTGAAATCGTGCATCCCAAAGAATGGTAACTGAAACAGTCTCTTGAGCATGCCAGCATTTTTCTTAACATCTTCAACGCCACCAATAATTCGAAGAGTTTCGGTTCATCTTGCGATCTGTCTGTTTTCGAGTTTAAATAGTAGAATTTGTATCTGTTATTCTGCAAAGATTGTTAATGCCATATTCACGCGTTGAAAATAAAAGAATTATTCTTAGAATCCAAAATACGTTTCTGCTTTAAATAACCCACAAAGTTTAGATAACCCATTAAAAACAATAAAATCATATGACGTGATTTAAATTATATAAAAAAATATTCTTAGAAATTCATACTCACAGGACATTCACAGGAAAAGAGGGACAGAGTAAGTAGCGAATAACATACTTAACGAGCTTGTTTAAATGTTTGGCAGAACAGGGATTAAGAGAGATAGGAAAAAAAAAAAAAAAAACTTTACTAAGCGCTACAAAAGACAGGAAGTTATAGCGAACCATGATCGCCCATCTCCTGAATGGACAGGACCCATAGAAGAAGAAGTATGTAGAGTGCTTAATCGATAGTAATATACAATATAAAAGAACTCCAGATTGCCAATTTCAATTTTTTATTTATTTATCTTTTTTAACATTTTAAGAAATCACGTGGTACGAGCCTATTTTGTTTTGGCTTATATAGGGGATCAGTTTAAGATGAAGATTTCAAGCTACGACAAGTGAAACGTCCTTTATGAAATGCTTATACGTGATACTTTCACAGTTCTCTTCCCATATATCTTCATTATAAAGTCATTTGGTTCGTCATTTGTCGCTGGAGAAGCTGGTACCGGATTTGTATCAGTTGAAAAGGTAGCAATATACGATTGTGCTCAATAAACGAGCTGGGAATGGAAGATTTGTCCTTTAACTGAAAGCACTTGGAACGACATTCTTATTTATATTCTATCAATCTTAACCAAAATAATTTGGCCTAGAACGAGTGTAGGACGGGAGCTGTGATTATTGACTTTTATTAAAGTCAGGTGGGGCGAGTTTATAAAAAAGGAAACGCTTTACAAAGCAACCGATTCATCTGACGTGTTCTACAAGAAGACGACCAAATTGATACACTGGTTTTCCTCATTTTTCTAAGTTTAAAGTCTAGCTGTTGAAACACATCAATAACCCAGAATGAGTCCGTTAACTGTCTCTCATCGCCTGTCACAACAATTATCTAAGAAGCGGCATTTGAAATCTAAGAAGGTGCTGTTCCAAGGGGCAGCGCTACAAAATAAATTATTTGGTGAATAATTGATATCAACTTTCAAAAAATTTCCGAACCTTCTTCGGGGAGGCACTGTGCCTTGAGAGGCTATTGGGCCTTAAACTCACACCTGACCTCAAGTAGATCTCCTATATACGATTCATCGCGAAGGATTCAGCTAAATGTTCTACTCACTGTACTGCTCCAGTAAGACTCTTTATGCTATCATCTACCTTTACAAGAGCCAGATCTGGCCGAAAATGGTGTACTATTGTCATATTTGGGTGGGAACCGTCCAGTCCCGACTTTCCAGTCTCGATAGATTTCAAAAGCGTCTTCGAGTTCTTGTGGGTGATGAATTATTTTCCGCTATCCAACCTGTCTCTCACAGGCGGTGATGTGACAAGGGTCTCACTGCTCGATCGCTACTTCCATCGAAAGTGTTCGGACGAACAACATTTCTTGGATTTGCTAGTTCTAACCTACAGAGTTGGGACCTCAAGTGATATGGTTTCTGTTATTTGGTACAGTTCTTTGTTTGTGATTATGTAGCGCCAGTTCACAATGTTTAAAAAAGGATGGTCTTTGCCAAGACTCACAGGCTTCACACGTTCAAGCCATTTTTAACCATTGATCTTATGAAGCGGTTGTAGATAGTTTAGATATTTCTGAATAGGTTTGACATCATGCATGGCTTCCATAGCTAAGTCTCAGTCTGAGGAGACTATTTAAGAACATGACACGAGTTTTGTGGTTAATGTTTTGGTTTTGAAGCAGTTTGCGGTGTTGGACAAAACTACCTCTCGCGCGGCCTATTCTATGTTCAATTTCGAAATTAAATTACACTTCTCGTCAGCTAACAAAGAAAGTAACCGTAGTACCTTGTTGGTAGTTTTTAATGAAACTTGTATAAAAGAAGGATTGCAGCCCAAATACACAATTATTAAATTACATGACCCAGCAGACAAGGAATGTAACTGCAGTACCCTGTCAGTCGTTATCAATGAAACTTATATATATATATATATATATATATATATATATATATATATATATATATATATATATGTGTGTGTGTGTGTGTGTGTATATATAATGTAAAATTTCCCCAGGGAACGAAATACGCTGGTAAAGGAAAGTTTTCCTTTTGGCCTTTACCTTTAATTATATATCCTGAAATTTTTTTTTACCAGAATTAGTTTTTTAGTTTATTGATGTGACCCTTAATGGCCAGTCAGCGAAGCCCGGTCCGTACAGAGACAATCTTCAGATAACAAGCGCTAGAAGACGATTCATTCTTGTCACGGAGGTAGATACAGCTTTTAACAACGAGACATGCAGTATTTGTGTGCCAAGCAGCTTTAGTAACATTCACTAGCTTTTCATTTTCAGGGTCGGGGAGAAGACATGTAACACATTTCTATACTTTATTAACATGTACTCTTTCTAGGAAATGAAAACTTCGCATAGATTCTTCTGACTTCTCCCTAACTGTATTTGTTTATTCATTATTGTAAATTTTTGGGTAAATATCTACTTTTGACGGCCCGATACCATCAAGTTTGCCGAATATACATTTGGTAACCCAGTATTAATAAAAAAAAAAAATTCTGTAATACAAGTCTAGCGTTTTAGATCCTATCTAATTATTCTTTGATGACCTTGGAGTTCAGAAAGAACCATTAAGAAGAATCATATCCTCCAATTTCACATTATTAAAATAATTTCCTTTATTATTTATTTTTGTCTAATTTGCTGTCTCAGAATTCTCTCTTTAATTAATGTCATAGGATAATTTTATTTTTAATAATTATTGCATGCATAAATGAATTGTCGGTCTTCAAATGCTTTTTTGTTCGCCACAAGGAGCACAAAATATGGAAGCAAAGAAAGAGTCAAATATTGATTTCTAGCATTCCGTTTTCATTCAAAGAATTATCGAACAATTTCTCAATTAACCTTTTCACCTGTTTGTTTCATTTTAACTTTAACTTCATCGGGTATTTTAATTTACGACGTTTTATAAAGAAGGCTTTATTCCTCCGAAAATATTGCACAACATGATTGGAAAATATCCCAAGAATATATTGTAAATGTTAATCATTCGATGTTTAATCTCAAGAGGAAAATCAATAGATCTTTTATCACAGAGAAAAATCAATCGATATTTATTCTTGAGATTAGATTAAAAACATAATCCTCTCGTAAGATGCTTTGCAGTTGCGGACACACAGTCGCACATATGCACAAACATGCAAAGAGGCATGTGAGTCAGTGTGTATTTGTGTGTCAGCGCGCGCACGCACGATCTGAACTTAGAATAAGGAACGACGTTTATTTAATCGGATAACACATTAAAACCAACTTCGAAAGAAATGTCTCATAGAATATGCTTACAATCAAAACCAAGTTTTACGAAGACTTATTTTCCTATATCGAACGATGGAATTTGATAATCACTTTGAAAATTTATTTTAGCAACTTTTTTTTTTTTGCTCCTTTATTCCTTTTAAAATCCTTTTTATTGTACAATGGGGTGCAGAAAAATGCTTTACTATGTTCTGGTCTTTGGTCATCAAAATATTTATTTTGGGAGGAGGCGTGAAATTTTCAACGTCACTTATTTCTTAATGAAGTTAAAATAAAGAAATATTATCTTAAAATAACGTAATATATCGTACAAACTTTAACACCACATTTTTAATTGTTTTAACAGAAAATAGATTAAATAAGACGAGTCCTTGTGGGTGACGAATTATTTTCCACCTCCAACCTCTTTCTCTCATAGGCGAGATGCTATATCGCTACTTTCACGAAAAATGCTCGGACGGATTACATTCCTTGGTTGTGCCATTTCTAACCTTCACGGCAATGATCCGCCATATCACTTACATGGTAGTAAACCACTCACATTCTCTCCGTATTCCATCGATGAGAAGTAAGTTCCACTCGAATAGCTTCTTCCCGCGAACCACTGCTGGATGGAACCGACTCCCAGGAGTATGTTTTCCCCGAGTACTACAATCTTAACCTGTTCAAGCTTAGGGTTAATTGTTACCTTCTTCTCCTATTCGTACACTCTCCTAACGTAACGCTCTACATCGAGTGGCTCCTGGGCCTTGTACAGGGTGAACCTTACTGTAAAAAAAAAAAAGCAAATATGAAAAACATGTGCCCTGTCTATTTGTGTATACCATAGACTTGTTACGTTAGTGCGAGGTTTACTAAGAAAATGTCTGAAAGTATGAAAAATTGTCTACCAATTCACGTATTGTTTTCATTGTCCGACCAATGTTGAGATTGATGCATAAGGATGCTCTACAACCTCATCATGTAATTGACAATTTTAAAGGTGAGTTTAACACTGGCTATATAGGTAGAATGGCTAAGAATAAATCGACATATAACAGTCAATATTCGAAAAGGAAATTGTGATAATTTACATAGGTGTGTCAGTACATCTGGGTCGTCGATACCTGAATACTTGTTATTTAGAATTTTGAGCCCTGACCACCGCTTTACCGGTGGTAGAGAAAAATGACGTAATGCCAAGCTACCAGTTGAACAGTGGTAGAGAAAAATGTCTTAGTGCCCAGCTACCGGTTGAACGGTGGGTAAACACTTGTAACTATTTTTATATCTACCGTGAAGCATTACATACCAATTATTTGCGAAATTTAGGATCTCAGGCAGAAGGGTTAAAATTGTTCAGGTACGCAGGGCTCAAAGGGTTAACCATCAGTGTGCCCGCTCCTATGACTAAGATATGTCCTCTGTACTGATGAAGTCCCGTGCAGATTTGTACCCAAAGGTGCTAGAAACTATATATATTAAATCCTTCCAGCCCTCCCTCTGGAATTAGAAGAATAGGCTTTTAGACCTGAGTTAATATTTAATATATATAAAATTCTTTCTTTCGGCATTTTCTACGTCATTCGTTGTGCACATATCTTCAGTCTTCAATAGAACTCTGAGGAGAGAGGAATGAAAACGAGTTAAGTTTTTATTTCATATTAGTTTGTGTGTATATATATATATATATATATATATATATATATATATATATATATATAATGACTTACACTATTTACGTGGTACGTGGAACTAGAACAATATACCCACATTGACTAAATTAAGGGTTCGCTTCGAAATTCCAACAAATATAACCTGAAAAAGGCCGAAGCATACAACAGTCGAAACGTCGTGAATGTGACAGTAAAGAGGAAGACAACCGTTCGAACAATATAAATAGATAAATAATCACAGTATCTCATCTCAGAAATATACACAGATTCTGAAGAATGTCGGAACATACAACGGTCGAAACGTCGTGAATGTGACATTAAAGATGAGGAAAACAGTTCGAACAATGTAAATAGAGTAAATAGTCACAGTATCTCATCTCAGAAATATTGACAGGTGTCATTATTCTTAGTTCTTTTTTTATCTGCAGTTACTTACGTATTTAGTTTGTTAATTTTTACCAGGGGTGCTGAAAAGTTCTTAACGACCACAAAGCGATTCCCAAATAACACGGTCTCATCAATTTACAGTGGAATTTGCTAGATGTAACCGTAAGTTTTATACTAGCAGTTTCTTTTTTCGCAATTCTTTCTTGTGGAACTCTCTTCCGGCTGCATGCTTTCCAACCAACTTTGATCTTCAAAAATTTAAGTGCAATGTCAATCGCTATCTACTGTATTCTTAATTAGTCTTTTATTGTTGTCTCTCATTAATGTTTCTCTTTGTTCTTATTCTTCAATACTCAGTTACCGTTTGTGTCTTAGTGGCTTTACTACCTTAATTTGGATGAAATGATTAAAAAAAAAATTCTGATATTTCTTCATTTGGTTATATATTGGGAAGTGGATGGGCTTAGAAATTTTCACTTCACCGCTCGTACAATGTTGGTATTCATGTAAACAGATGCTGACAACCGAGTTTGGAAAAAGTAAACAAATATTTAAAAAAAGGAGAGGATTGTGGAATAAACGAGTAAATAAAAACGTGGGGGAAGAAAAATTAAAGGAAGAAGCAAAGAAAAGAGCAAAGGAAATTTTTGAAAAGAAAAAAGAGATGGCTATAAAAAAAGAGATGGCTAAAAAAAAAAAAAAGAAAAAATACGTTTAAGCTTTGGAAATATTTAGAATGAAGAAAAACAGGAAAGGTTATGAATAAACGAAAGAAAGATGAAAATAAGGATGGGAAGGTAAACGAGAGAAAATTAAAATAGAAACCGAAAGGAAAAAGGGGGGCAATAGGTATGTAACAAAAGAAGGAGAGTAAGAAATCAAGAAGGAGAGTAAGAAATCTATCAGCACATTTGAGAAATGAAAGCTTGAAGCACAGGATAAAGATCGTTTTCACATGGTGTCGGCCGTAGGCTGGTAGATTCACCATTGCTATAAACCAACGAATAAGGAGACATATTCTGCGTGCACGCGTGTATATGTTTAAAATAGTATATTGATTTATATGAGGCATGGGGAAAAGATCAAGAGATTCAAACACAAATTGTGGTGTTTGTACATTAGGTCAGGTTTTGGGAAGTGGGTCAGCTAGAAAACTTTTTGTTGAACCAAAATTAGCTCAAGCACGGGACAAGCATCTAAGAATGAGTAGTCGCAAGAATTTCTTTATTGTGAAGAAGCAGTGCGTCTTGAAACGTTGTCGGTCATTTTGCATTGCGTTTGACAACTGATTTTTTTTCTCTCTGGGACAATGATTATTGTAGGCTATTCTACACTTTTCATGACAAAACGTCTAGTTTGGGAGTTTGATGAAACTGAAAGTACAACAATTGTCTCAATTTTTGAGATGAGGACTTATCATTATTTGCATTATTTATATTCGAACCATTGTCTTCATCTTTGTTGTTTTTATCACAACGTTTCGGTCGTTTTGCCTCCGGCCTTCCTCAGGTGTATATCGATCTGAGTAACCTACATGGAATACCGAAATAAACCCTATATTTGATCTACGAGGATAGACTGTTCTCGTTCCACTGCTCATGTCTAGGGATATCGTCTAGTTATTTTGTTTAGCACTGTTCAGTTATTGCTCCCCCGTTTCCACTGAGTGCAAGTACACACTACACGATCCAAGTATTGAAGTCACAACTACCATGTCACCAAGCTCACAAATTCACAATTCGCTTTTACCCACTAGGCCATTGTTCAAAATAATAGAATGAGACACCGTATAGTCTTTCAAAAAGTTTGTTTCTAGAGATTGCTGGCGGCTCCGCAAGAGTGTGCTGAATAATAGTGAGTCCTTAGTCCTTCCTCTCGTCAATCAATTTGAAGCTCTGACATCTACAGCAAATAAGGTTGAATGCTTTGCCAGAAATTCTCTTTTAGCTCCAACTTCCACTCATCTGGAATGTCTTTGCCAGATTTTCTCTCTAGAACAAAGGCTCCACTGATTGATATGCACATAACTCCGCTCTTGGTCCATGTTATCATTTCTAAATTAGATTCCTATAAGGCATGCAGATTTGACTATATCTCTGAATTTGATCTTAAGAAATGTTCTCCTGAACTGTCTCCTGTTCTATCCAAAATTTAAAACAAATGCCTCGCTGCTTCTTGCTTTCCAGCTTGTTGAAAGTATTCCTCTATAGTCCCTGTTTTTAAGAACTCTGTGGACCCCCCTGACCGCTCTAATTATAGCCCAATAAGTCTCTTCTTTTTGGTTAAGTAAACAAGATTCTAATCAAAGCATCTTACTTCACACAATCCCGTTCTGGACAGACAATATGGTTTTCGTTTGGCCAGTCTTACCACCAACATGTTAATAGCCACCACTGAATTTATCTAACAAACTTTAGATAAGAATGGCGATGCTCGGGCTGTAGCTCTAGAAATCTCAAACGCGTCCAACAGGCTTTGGAATGCTGGCATTCTGGCTTTCTCCACAAGCCAAACGGGTACGGTGGCGCAGGACGAATATTTGGTTTAATCCAATTTTTCCTAACAATTCATATAATGAAGGTTGTGATAAACGTGTACGCTTCCAGATCATTTCATACTAATGCGGGGTCCCCTAGGTCCCTATCCTTGGACCTACGCCGTTTTCGATCTTCCCCAATGACATCTTCGATGTCATCAATTCCCAACTAGGTATTTATGCAGATGACACAACCATTTACTCCTGTCTTACTAGAAAGTCTGACAGATTCGATAAAGTAAACTGACAACCAATCAGTGATAAGAAATAGCTTGCAATTTTAACGCCTCCAAGACTGTTCTAGTTCCACGTGCCATGTCTAATGGATGTCAGTTATCTCCTGTTAATTCACTTCTCCAAGTTCTCCACTGCCTTAACCAGGTATTGAACACACAACCAATCTAACTAACGCCTTTATCCATTGTGCCGTGTGTCCATAAGTGACAGGACCCAAAGATTTGTGAGTTCAATACCTGGTTAAGGAAGTGGAGAACTTGGAGAGGTGAATTAACAGGAGATAACTGACATCCATTAGACATGGCACGTGGAACTAGAACAGTTTACCCCAGTGAGCAAAATAAAGGGTTCAGTTCGATATTCCAACCACCTGAAGAAGGCCGGAGCGTACAACGGCCGAAACGTTGAGATGAATATGGCAACAAAGATGAGGACAATAGTCCGAATAATGTAAATAGTCTACATAATACCTCATCTCAGAAATATAGACAGATACTGAGTAGCTTTTAATATTATTACGAATTAGATACTTTGCCATGAGTAGGTATTAACAGGTTAATATCACAATATAATGACTGTAATAATTTCGTTACTAAGTTCCTCACTAATTTGACCATAAAAACATTGAATATCAATTACATTTCGGATTGCTTTGTTCAAATATGCCCTTGAGGCAAACATGAAACTATTCATGGCGCACTCAAACAGTCCACGAGAACATCTATGAATTAAAAACAGGGGTGAAGGCAACATAACCTACACCATTACCTTTCCCAAAATTAGTTTTATTAATTCACAATTTACAATTCAAAATAAAGCAAGCTTAAGAGAGCCATGATCACCTACGTCACACAGAATAAGATGTGGAGGTATACGAATTCATAGCAGTCAGGATTTCTTTTGACCTGGTGTATTAGTTTTTATTCTCTTTGGGTCATACTGAAATCTAAAGAGATTCCAAGTGACAAAGAAATTAGAAAGAAAGTTGTCGTTGCGTGATTTGAACTGAATGAAATAATTTTTGTTGGCCGGTTTTCGATAGACATTCTATGTCAATGATGTCTGATAGTTTTTTAGAATATTTTTAACCCCAAGCAATGCAACACAACCACTAACACGCAGGAGGGTTACTGAGTGTAAAGGAATATAAGAAAAACTCTATTAAGGATCGAGAACAATGAAAGAACGGAAATTAAGAAGACAAAAGATAACAACTGACATTGTATTTAAATTTGTGATTCGAAAGCAAGAAGCCCAGAGAGAGAGAGCGAGCGAGAGAGAGAGAGAGAGAATTCCACAAGCAAGAAGTGCGAGGAAAGAAACTGTTAGCATAGAACTTACAGTTACATCGCGCCATTTCAATTGTGATTTGATGAGATCTTACTGCCAATTTAGTAAATTCACTGTGTCTAGTTACCGTGGAGGAGAGTACATCAGAACTATTACAATGAAAATATTTATAGGAAAAGGTACGAGGAAGCTATTTTACGTTGGAAAAGTCCTGAAGCCGAATTGTCAGATCAGGAATAATGATACTGTAGATACTTATCAAGTATCTCTAAATATATTAAAGAGAAATACCAGACCATATATGACAGCAATATTCTTAGCATGGACAAATGATAAACGTATATATATGTAAAATACATTCGAGCAATAAAAAATGTCTAGCACGATACAGAGAACCAATTTTTCTAGCAGAAGACCCAGTAATTGATTCGATATAATCTTTCCACTTTATGCTGATGGAAGGCAGAAAGGCTTCTCTCAGACGATTAATAGAGAGCAATTTCTTTGTGGAGGTATTTAAATTAACAAGTCATTCCTTGCCCCAGTAAACAACAGAATGTAGAGCATTTTTTATATCAGCTACTAATTCAGCCTTAACAGGAGTAAATAGTTGTTTCATCTGCATAGATAGCGAGTTTAGAACTGATTACATCAGGAAAGTCGTTGATCGAAAGTATGAACAAGGTATGTCCAGGGATAGAGCACTGGAGGACACCTGTATCAATGTAAAAAGACCTAGAAGAGTACCGGTTCACGACAACTTTCATTTGATGAAAAAGACTAAATCATTTATAAAAAATCGTACAGAAATACCTTAATCTTTCAATTTGTGAAGAAGACGATTATGCTAAACCCAATCAAAAACCTTCGAGATATTCAAAGCAACAGCCCGAACTTCAGTATTATTATCTACAGCTTGTATGGGCATGTAACTGTACATATATTTATGTATGAAGATATGTACGCATATAAGTGTGTTGAACAACATAATTTATTCCATTGGGTGCTCTGGTATTACCCACAATTTATAAATCTATAACTCAACTAATTTACATTATTCTTAACGGGTTTAAGTTTAAATCCCTCATCGCTTATTAATAATATTGGACACCTGTAGTACAAAAACTATTTACTGTGAATCCCGGAAAAACACAGCCGGGGCCTGTATAAGAAACGCCACATAGTAGGAACTGATAATAAACTACAAACAACGAAAGGTCTTGGCCATAAACTCCAACCCCAGACCGCTTCCCCCGGATAAGATAATTTACCCCCACACCAAATGCTAAGACAAATGATTAACAAGGCGTCTACCAGAGGTGGACTGACATTGAAAATAAGTTTAAAACAATGCTCCGAGACAGACACTTAGGGGCTGATGATAGCCGCGTACAGAACGGCTTGAAATAGACTATCCTCTATGTTGAGGTAATTATGGTTTCTTTGCTGTAATATATATATATATATATATATATATATATATATATATATATATATATATATATATATATATATATATATATGCATGTATGTATAAAGAAATACATAAAGGTTAATGGTCAGACTTGAATCAGACCAGGAAATAGTAATATTAAAAAGTGCTCAACACATGCGAGAAAAAAATAAGTAAAAATAACATGTAGAGATTTTAACTTTAAAAATCAGGAGGTCAATTAAAAAAAATTAAAGTATATATAAAGAAAGCGGAAGCAAGATCAAGAAAGATAAAAGAATATGTTTATTGATCATATGAACTTCTGCTGTTAGGTTGGTGCAAAAATAATGACGTTTTTTGACATTAAAAAATACGTCAAAAAACGTCATTATTTTTGCGCCAACCTAATATGTTATCTAACCTTAGTATCTAATTTAGTATCTAACTGTTTGGAAAGACAAGCAGTGAAATTAAAAAATTTAAAAAAATTATTATTTTATTGGTATATCATCATAAAAGTGGATATATTGTTTTTTACTGGGTTAAATGTAAATCTATGCAGGAACAAATTGAAATGAGATTTTTTTTTTTTATATTTACAATGATGTTTACCCTTGTAAAAAGCCCACTCGGGGTAGAGATAGAATTTTGTGGATATGTGGGGAAGATAACGGTTAAACTTAAACATGAATAGGTTAAGTTGTAGTGATCGGGGAGCATCCTTTTGGGCGTTCTCTCCCCAAAGCAGCTGTTCGGGGGAAGTAAGTACTCTGGTGGAACTTACATCTCACCAATAGAATACGAAGGGGGTGAGGGTGGTTCACTACAATGGGCGTGGCATAGCGATCATAAGCCGTGAAGGTTAGAACTGGTCGAACTAAGGAATATAGTTCGTCTGAACACTTTCTATGGTATTAGCGATAGAGCAGCGAGAGGCTTGCGACAGTGATAAAATTTTATACTTTCGATCCAATAAACATTATGTAAGTAATCTTACATAATATCAGGGAGTCTGATATATATATATATATATATATATATATATATATATATATATATATATATATATGTATATATATATATATATATATATATACGTTCTTTTATATGGTAATATATATATAGGTATGTGCGTATTTATATAATCATATATCTTAGGGTATCTTGAGGCGGTGTAATGGTTAGCAAGCTTGTCTCGCTAGAACAATTACGACTGACTAGTGAATACGATCCTCACTGGGTGTCCCCTATCTCCGGCCTTGCGCCACATCTCTAATCATATATTTTCTTATATAATAATTATAATAATAATAATATATAAACATGCATAAAAACATATATATATATGCTTGTGGGTCTCTATGTGTGAGTGTGTGTGTGTATATATATATATATATATATATATATATATATATATATATATATATATACACATACAGATATAGATATATACATACATACAGACGTACTTATATGTGCTAATATAGAGAGATGTGCATATTTATAATCATATATAATCATATAGCTTCTTACATAATAATAAGAATATAAACATGCATAAATACACACACACGCACACACGTGTGTGTGTGTGCGTGTGTGTGTGTGCGTGTGTGTTTGTTTGTGTGCGTGTGTGTGTGTGTACAAAATTTGTGAAATGCTGAACTAAAAATATGGCTTCTATTTTTTCCTCTTTGTTCATCATTGGGGAAAAAAATTGAACTCAATCAGTGCTACAAGGCAAGTGAAAACATTTCATGGCTTTTGTCTATATATTTAATTAACGCACGCATAAAAACGAATTCAAGCAAGGGAAAATTACAGAACAGACCGAATAACAACTTTGGAGAAAACTTTAATAATTGGGGCAACGCTGGACAACCTTGCTAGTAATGCTAATTCGCCACCCTCGCATGCGACTGTTTGCGTTTCTTATACTCGAATTTTAAAAACTATCGCACATGCATTTTTAATTATTTGACGTATTTTACTAGTAAATGATCTAAATGCATCCGTTCGCAAGTATAAAACTCGAAAGTTCTTTTATTAATAAACGTCTTTGCAAACTAATATATATATATATATATATATATATATATATATATATATATGCACTTTTCGCTCTATATCTATTTAACGATAGATAGATAGATAGATAGATAGATAGATAAAAGTGCAACCAGACATTGACCTTAAAAGCTGCGTTCTCCTACTATGCAACATCGAGTACAATTTATGCTTATGAGTATAAATTCACATTTGAAATCCTTTCCTTTTTTAAACATTTATTTTTTTTCTTTCTTTCCAGATTTCAACACGATACCATCCCGCCAAAAAATAAGAAGCAAAATAAAGGAGAAAATAAAGGAAACAAAAAACATTAATAACTGATACGATTTTCGTGCAGCCAATCTCGTGCAGACGAGACTGCGTGTAAGCGCGTGGCAGGCGACGTAAACAGCTGAACGCATACGCACCACGCCTCTTTCTTCATCTGTTTTAACTCTTGCCCAGATATGCACATGTGTGTAGGACAGCAAAGGGGAAGATGCCCCCTCTTCCGTATTTATAAATGCGTTCACATGCCCGCACGCTTGCTCGTTATCACACTCATGTACGGCCACATAGGTATATAGAAATTCACCCATTCATGTACATTCGCCAACATAAACTCGTCGAGAAAGTCACTTTCACTCGTCGACTTTTGGCTCGAAACACGTTTGTTTATCAATCAGAGTCGAGCTTTTGCAGCTGTGTTCAAAGATAACAACAGAATTATGTCGGCAAACAACGACATTGAATTAATTGCTTATGATTGGTATGTTTCCACATTAATCCCAAACAATTTTTTTTCATTATCTCACTCCAAGCAAAGAGATAATGTCATTAGGACTCATGGGGTTACAGTGAGTGAAAGAGAATGAGAAGACTTTAGTGAGGAGATGTAAGGAAAAGGACAATAAAGAAACTTAGTTCAGGAAGACAGAAGATGGAGATTGACGTTGCATTTAAATTTTTGAATATTGTAGGTGGCAGGGAAGCAAGAAATAGGAAGGGAGTTCCACAGGCAAGAAGTGCGAGAAAAAGAACGATTAGACACTAACAGTAAAACGGTGAGACCTAGTTGCCAATCTAGTAGCACGCTTAAATTCATGCAGTTAGTGCACTAAAGGGAACAGCTCATCAGATCAATTGCCATGAAAATATTTGTAGAAAAGACAGAGGGAAAGCAAATCACGTCGATGGAAAAATGGCTGAAGTCGAGATGTCTGGTCAGGGTCGATTATATTACAGAGCCTTCTCTGAATTTTGTCAAGAATCACGAGATATATAGTAGGAGCAGCAGACCAGATGCGGCAGAAGTATCCAACTGAATATTTATCTGGGACGTCACATTTTCCTAACATTTGATGCAATATAATCGCTCCATTCCATATCAGTGAAAAACTTACTGAGTTTAGTATCAGTCATGCTAATGTCAGACAGAAAAGGTTCTCTGTAGTGATTAAATTAAAGCAGTTTTATTTTGGAGGTGTTAAACTTTACAAGCCATAACTTACTCCAGTTAACTGCTAACTGGAGATCCTTTCAAAAATCAGTTTCCAGTTTTATTTTGTTGGATCTGTCGGACTTGCTACTAAGCGTAGGAGTAAATAGTTGTGTCATCTGCATAGATACCCACTCGGAAACTGATGACATCGGGAAGGGCGTTGATGAAAATCAAAAACAGCGTATGCCGGAGGACAGAGTAGTGGGGGACGCCTGCATTAATATTAAATAAACTAGAAGTGTGTCCATTTCACACGACCTTCATGACACGACTTTTAGGAACAATCAGATTAGGCCAAATATTTGTTCAGAGTCACCGTAGACTTGAGCTTGTGTGAAAAAAGCCAGCATTTAAAACACTGGCGAACACCTTTGAGATATATAAAACAACAGCCCAAGCTTCGCCATTCTTGATAGCCAAATTCAGTGATTGCCGTTGCCGGTGGTAGACCTGAAGAAACAAAAGATATATTAATTATCCGAAAGCAGGTCGTGCGAATTACGATGCTTAACCAATTCCGCATTTATTAGAGACGCTATGTTGCAAAAAATAGATAAAAAACAAGTTATCGGACGTAATTTGATGAGGTCAGATGATTCCCCAAAGTTCTTAAAGATAGAAAATACAGATGAGAAATTCCTGCAAAATGGAAATCAAAAATTAGCGAGGCATTTATTGTAAAATTTAGAGAGAACAGGAGCCAGTTGAGGAACTCATTTATTTAGGACAATTTTAGATACCGTCGAACCCGCAAGTCTTGAGGGGATCTAGTTTATAAATGATTGAAGAAATCATAGACGGGGTTATGTGCATATCACTCTGTAAAGACTCTTGGGAGGAAATGAGACAGATATATTTCAGATGAATCGAAGGTGTAGCTGGAAAAGAATTTCCGAGCAAAGTACACTGCTTTATCGGCAGTAGATAACAAGAAATTGATTGAAGAGAAAGAGACTGGGGATTTGTTCTTGTTCAGTACACTCTTGCAGAGTCGCCAGTAATCTCTAGAAACAAACTTTTGAGAGGCTATATGGGGGCTAATTTCATTAGCGAATAGTGACTTCGCCTCTTTGAGACACGCCTATATTCATTACGAACGGTGACAAAGAGACCTCTGTTTCGATCAGACATGTCGCTCTGCTATATCCGGAAGAAGTCATTCTCGTAGGCTATAGCGGCTGAACAATCAGAAAAAAACTAAGAAAATTTTGGTTTCACTTTGTATTTTCGTGCTGCTACAAAAGCATCGATGTCGGCTTTCACCTAGGAAGAGACCTCAGTTTCATATTTCTCAACAGGGTGATTAAAAATCCAACGGGCATCGCGAAAGAAATCACGAAATGAGTCCCAATCAGTGCGTTGATAACAGAAATACGTTTTGTTAATAGGGGGTTCTTGCCTGATAGGTGAGCTGAAAGAAATATCTATAAACATTTCTGTGTGGTCGGAGTTGCCAAACGAACAGAGTAACAGAGCACTACACGCTTCCGGAGAGGTGGTGGTACTTACTTATTTTTCAACATCGAAAGAAAGCGTTAGTTTTTGAAAGTCAAACGTGCAAAAAAATCTTGCTTAAGTTCATCATCATCGTCGTCGTCGTCGAGTTTGGTCGGAAGGCAGCTGATCACCTGACTATTTCCCTCCACATAACTGGTATTTATTTATGCGCGGCGTGTCTTCGGCAAGTAGACATGTCGTAGCCCATCTATGCTAAGGTCAAATCGTAGATGTCGCGTAACATGAAGGTTCACCTTGGTAACGGAAATATGGCTGTTGATAATATGTTCGAGAGGAGAAACTTCCATCCTGGTCATTGACTTCAGTTTAGGAAGCCCTCCGCCAAGTGATCCCGTGTTATCACCGCACTGACAGCTTAAGCAGCTAAGGAACCCAGTTTAACCCATTGTCCTAGATGGCCGTTGACCCTACGATGTTTCATCCACTCTTTGGCAGGACCTGTCCTTAATCCTGTCGGATGTCAGGCTATTTTCCTCACCAGAAAGCCTGGTGGAAGAACAGGTTTAGTCACCGATTCATTCGACCATGCGGTAGGTAGTATTGGGCTACTTGGTACCAGTAGTACATGTATAGTCATATATTTACATTAATATTTAAATATATATTTATTATGAATAAATGTTTTTCTTTTTGAGTGAAGTTTTCTGTCATCATCTCGCAACTTTCCACTGACATAGAGTAGATTGGTTTGGCTTGGTTTGTTTTTTTGTTTTTTTATTGCATATCAACCTCAATGGATTATTTAATGCCAACAAGATTTTTTATTGCTGGTAATATTTTTCTTTCAAAAATGTATAGCTGGTATTTTTTTTTTAAAAAGTTATTGCTTATAACAATTTTTTTTCAAAAAATTCTTGTTGGTAATTTTTTACAAATTATTTCTGATATTAAAACCTATTTTTACACTTTCATAGTGTTTTGATCCCAGTTTGGGGATAACTATTTACCCATAGCTGGGACCCTAACAGGTGCTACCACTCCAGGTCAGGGTGGACATGGGAACACCAACAATTAAGAGTCGGTTCCACGCTCCTCAAAACCTCCTGATCAGAGGCCTTGCTGTTGGACGTAGTTTATCGTCTTACCCAGGACGCGGATGTAGTATATCGTCATACCCAGGACGGCATGGAGTAAAGTCAATATATTGAATCAATTGCTAGCTCTACTGCGAATAAAGTTGGCTCATTGAGTCGTGCCAGAATCCATATTGCCCATTTATAAATCTACTGTTGCATATTTATAAATCTCTGCATCGAATACTGCTGGCATATCTGCTCTGGTGCTCCCATTATACATCTCGTGATTCTTAAACAAAATTTAGAGAAGGGTCTGTACAATCATCGATTCTAACCTGGCATCTCGGTTTTAGTCACTTTCCCACCAACATGACGTGGCTTTTCTCTGTCTTTTCTACAAATATTTTCATGGCAACTGACCTGATTTTCAACTGCATGAATTTAAGCGTGCTACTAAAAGATGCTGAGGATACCATGGACCAAATATGTGAGCAACGACGAAGATTTAGAGAAAATGGAAACAAAAAGAATAATTATGCATAACAGCAAGAAGAGACAGTTAAAATTTCTAGGGTACATAATAAGGAGAGAGGGCTTGAAAAAACTGACACTCACAGGACAGATTGAAGGAAAGATGGACAGAAGAAGACAACGCATAACATACTTAGTTAGCTTGAGTAAATGAATGGCGGAGCAGGGTTTAGGAGAAATAACGAAAAAACAAAATTTATTCAAAGATACAAAAACAGGACATTGTAGAGATCCCTGATTGCCTACGTCCTGCAGGGTCATAATACATAAAAAAGAAAACTAAATTGGCAACTTGGTCTCATCGTTTTACTGTTGAACTAGATAGGTGCAACAACTTGTTCTATTCTAATAATTTCTTTTATTGCACTTCTCGCCTGTGGATTTCTGGTTTTCCTGCCAACTACGATCTTCAAAAATTTAAATGCAACATTGATCGGCATTTTTGTTATCTTGAAACCTGTCCCTTCATTGTCCTTTTCCCCACTTCTTACTAAAGCTTTCTCATTCTCTTTCACTTCCTGTAACCCCACTCCCTTTACACACGCTTACATCCTACTGGCTTGGAGTGAACTGATTAAAAAAATATTTACATAATAGAGGCACGATGGAGTAATGGATAGCGGCTCGGATTGAAGAATGGGAGAGCCGAATTCGAATATAGGAGGAACGGTAGAGTAATGGATAGAAACTTGAATTGAGGGATCGGAGAGCCGAATTCGAATATAGGAGGAACGGTAGAGTAATGGAAAGAAACTTGAATTGTGGGATCGGAGAGCCGAATTCGAATATAGGAGGAACGGTAAAGTAATGGATAGAAACTTGAATTGAGGGATCGGAGAGACGAATTCGAATATAGGAGGAACGGTAGAGTAATGGATAGAAACTTGAATTGAGGGATCGGAGAGCCGAATTCGAATATAGGAGGAACGGTAGAGTAATGGATAGAAACTTGAATTGAGGAATCGGAGAGCCGAATTCGAATATAGGAGGAACGATAGAGTAATGGATAGAGACTTGAATTGAGGGATCGGAGAGCCGTATTCGAATATAGGAAGAACGGTAGAGTAATGGATAGAGACTTGAATTGAGGGATCGGAGAGCCGTATTCGAATATAGTAGGAACGGTAGAGTAATGGATAGAAACTTGAATTGAGGGATCGGAGAGCCGAATTCGAATATAGGAGGAACGGTAGAGTAAGGGATATTGAATTGAGGGATCGGAGAGCCGAATTCGAATATAGGCGGCACGGTGGAGTAATGGATAGAGACTTGGATTGAGGAATCGGAGAGCCGAATTCGAATTCCAGTCGAGTTCATTACAATACATTCAATTACATGCTAATACGCTTTGGGAAAGCTATGTATTGTCTTTCCCCCCACCACCACTCCACCCCACCAGTAATGGGGGAATAATTGGAAGGCCGAGTTCTGTAGCTTTGGATGACAACTTGTCTACCTCAGAAAGAAATGTCAATCTAATGCGGGAAAAAAATCTGCCTCGTCAGTCATGTATCGAAAGATACAGGATTGCCTAAGCATGTATCACGCATGGCACATAACTGACTGACATAATAGATAAAGGACTTTAAATGAACAGATATATCAAAATGTTGAGAAAACAGGTGCTTTTAAAAGGCCGAATGCCTGAATGAAATCAGCGAATTTTAAAGTTTGATCGCATCACATTGACTTTCCTGTCAATAGTTTTAACTGTTTTCATCTCCTCTATGGTCACTTGTATCCTTTAATAGAGTCCGGACTCTACACAGTTTTCTAAGCTATCAGAATAAAGTAAACGCTTAAATATACAATGAAAGAGCGATAATCAGAAATTGCTTACCAATTTGGCAGAATTATTTTCCATTGCTTAGTTTTCTTAAGCTGCCTCCTTTTCGATACTGATCGAATGCGAAATTAACAATCTTGAGTTGTTCATTTTTAACGGTTTTGTTATTTTAAAAACATTCGACTGTACGTGTAGTAAATTTTAGCAATCTAGGCTAACAGATCATTTTTTAAATACCATGTCCTTTCAAAATGTAGACGATCATAGTTCTACATAGATTTCTCTTCTTTATTATCTACAGATTGCTATGCTTTCTTGGGAAAACAGTTGAGTGGCTTCATGCAGTTTTCTCCGCGGTTTGGAATGCAGTTTTCTTTCTCTTAGATTGGTTGCCACCAAAGGCTAGACAGCTTAGTCTATCCTGCGATTTAATCGATAACAGAACATTCTTCTTCTTCTTTGTGTTGTGTCACTTCAAGACGTTGACGATTATGGCTCTCCAGAAACTCCTATCCATTGTAGCTTTAGTAGCCTTTCTTCATTTGCCTTCTGTTTCTTCATCGCTTCACAAAAGGTCGTCAAGTAGGGGCTGGACGAATTCCACACTCTTGCTCTCAACATGCTCCGTGATGGTTAACTTCTCCAATCTCCGCTTCTTTATTGTGTCCAAGAAATTTCCTCTTCTAATTCAGAGCATAGGTGTTCTTTTAGTCATGCTTTTTTTAAGACTTCATCGAGGCTTACGTGCTCCGTCCATGGAATTCTCAGTATCTTTCTGTAGAACCACATTTCTCTTGCTTCCAGTTTTCTCTTCATCTGTGAGGGGAGGATTCTCCTGCATTCACTGCCATACAAGAGGACTGATATCGTATAAAGTTTCAGAATTCTTTTCTTTTGTTTTTAGTAAAGTTTTCCTGTTTGTTAGTAATTTGCTTAGCTTTTTGAAGGCATCTTTTGCTAACCAAAGGCGCGTTGTTATTTCGGTGTCGTATTTTCCGTCTTTTATTAAAACATTTCCAAGATATTTAAACTTCTATACTTGTTTAATGCTGACATTTCAGAGTTCGCATCTTGTTTTTTTTTTCTCTTGCTGAAAACTGTTGCATAAATAGAATGCATTATCATTTTATGCCTCCTGGTACATTTTACCCGCAAAAAATATTTGGCGAACTCGTATGAGACCGGGTATAAGAAAAGGAAACAAACTCAAACAAACGACAATTAATTAATGTATTAGCAAAATATGTTACAGAAGGATAAAGAAAGAAATGTACTTCAAGTTATGAACAGTTCAATACAATCTTCATTCTGTTTCTCTGGAGTAGTTATATTCTATTGCTTAATTTATTCCTCATTGGATGACGCACGCTTGTTGCCTTGTGACAATCTGGGCTAGGATTAACAATAACAAATATTTTTACTCTAAAGTCATTTCCACTGCAGACCAGTGGAAAGAATGGTTAGTCATTGCTTTGTGTGGCCGTTTTTTTAAAGATGCTGATCTCTAAATTTTACCGTTTTTTTTTTTAAAAAAAAGAACCAGAGCCAGAATTTCTAAATTGGCAAACGTTACTCAGTCACTCAAGTGAAATAGTTCCGTATTTGAAATGTTGACATTTTCTTTCTTTATAAAGAAAGATAAAAGCGTAACGCGTTCCTTTCTGTAAAGCAAACGAGTCAATTTTTACTTCTTTTGCTGATGAAGACACACATGTGAAATTCTTTTTGTTTAGGTTTGTAGCAAACTTTTAACCGAAGACATGACTACGTACATGAAAATCTAGTTGCTGGCTAATATCAAAATGGTACATATTTTTCAAATTAATGAACACAGTCCTGCAAAATAAATATTTACTCTAATTATTTAGGTATCATTTGATTTCTTATATTATGTTCTTATGTTCTCGCAGTAATACGTAGTTTCAAAAGAGCGGTTTTCCAGTGACGCCGATTTTTTAAAACTAACTTCAGTCGTCGGCAATATTTATTGTTTTAAAAAGCGATGATTAGAATTAAAATAAAGCTTAAACATATGAAAGTGAATTTATACATTTTCTTTGTTTTTGACAAAATAATAAACACTATTTATTTATTAGATTGTTTATTTACACTATTTATTATATTATTTATAGGAATTGTTGGAAAAACATTAGTTAATTGCCAGTTGATTCATACTTTATAAAATAGTAAATGATAAGGATTTCCTTATTTCCCTATAGGTTCGCACATTTTAATAATTTAGTAAATATTTATAGATTTATGAATAAAGATTGTTTACGTATTTCTTTATAAATTGGTAAATGATAGATATTGCATTAGTCTAAATAAAATTGTATACGACCGGTTAGAACGTTCGCATTCTGAGACCCGGTTTCAAATCTCAGCGTTAAAATTTGTCAGAATTTTCCTGATGTTATCGGACTGCAGGGGTCGATCCCAGCGTAGAAAGTGCCTGAAAACCATACCACGGGTTGACCCAAGTCTTGTGAGTGAAATTGGGTAGATCGAATTCGAGCCTTGTTCAAATCATTGATCACGCTAGATAACACTCACTAAGGTCTGCTCTGTGGGTGTTGAATAAATACAAATGTCCCTGAGCAAGGGTAGACGGGTATTATATAATACGAGTGGCCAACTATACTATACATTACAATTCTAATCATTACTTTTAAAAAATAAAAGCGGTGTCATGGGAAAAACCGTCCCTTACTGTGGGTACGTGTTTACCAAAACTTTAATATATTTAATTTTCCTATATAATACGAACATCATTTCAGATCTAAATCTGTTTCTTGTGACAAAAGTAACACGCAAAAAAATCTGTTTTTTTTTCTTCTTTACCGTTTCTATTCCTTTTTGTGTGTGTATATATATATATATATATATATATATATATATATATATGTGTGTGTGTGTGTGTGTGTGTGTGTGTGTGCATAGAGAGATGGTGAGAGATAGATAGAAGTAATAAAATAGTAAGATAGATAATGAATAGACATTTATATATATATATATATATATATATATATATATATATATATATATATATATAGTAAAACCTAGTGAGCCAGACAAACCTACCCAGGTTTCACCTACACAGACTTTCATGTTCCTGGCTCTTTCTTTTTTTCCTTCGAGATTGATTTGATTATTGTTGAAACTTGACTAATGCATGGAATAATAATGCAACACAAAATGTACTTAGAACAAAATGTATTGAAACAAGAAAGTGTACACAATATTTACATATAGTCTTTTGTATATTCCTGGGAAGACCGTTCCTGGAATGTGTGTTGACTGAGTCGCAGTCGGGCAGAGTCTCTGGTTGAATCTCTTGATTCCTCCCCGGTACCAACCATATTTATATGGTCGGTACTCCACTATGCAAATTAGGTGGATCCTACCACAACACCCACCTCCCAAGCCTTGGAATCCCTTTTGGATTTCAAACTGGTTTCCTATATGGGTTGATGATTATGGCTATTTCTTTGTAGATCCATTTGCATAATTCATATGCATATGTCCATCCGCTTAATTTTAATATTTTTTCCGTTTTGGATTCACGTTCAATGGGGCCGTGAACTTTCGTTTCCTACCGGATCTTCTCGGTTCAGGAATATTCTGCGGAGGTTCTACTTGAAACATATCATACATTACATCAATGGGATCTTCCTCCTCATCCGGTATTCTCTCTTCATGCTCTAGAACGTAACATTTTTTAAGTTGGTTCTGGTGCCTTTTATGAGTATTCTTCGGCCCTTTAATTATGTAAATCAGGTCACCGATTCTCTTGTCCACTATGCCTCACTCCCAGAACTCAACGTTGTTTTTGTAGCACTTGAAAAAACACCTTCTCTCCGGAGGTGTATCTTTTTCTCGCTGTATACATAGTATTCTTTACTCTATTTTTTCCTGGCAAAAGCTTGTCAAACACTGACTTAACTTTCCTAGCGAACATTAATTCAGCTGGTGCCATGTTTGAGTGTGTTCTCTGGTTTGGCGTAATTCTGTATACTTGTAGGAATTGCTGAAGCGCCTTTTCTGTTGGAACTCCTGAGGCTTTCTTCAGCGCGCGCTTTAAAGTATCGACAAATCTTTCTGCGAGTCCATTGGACCTCGGATGATACGGCGGCGTTGTTATGTGGTTAATTTGATATAACTCACAAAATTCCTTAAATTCTTCAGAAGTGAATTGTGTACCATTGTCACTCACAATACACTCTGGCACACCGAACCGTACAAATAGTTCATGCAAGAAAGTTGTTGTGGTATTGGACGTAGGCTTTTTGCAGCGTAGTACTTCCGGACATTTTGTAAAACTATCTACCACTATTAAGTAGTAATAATCTTCTACTGGACCAGCGAAATCAATGTGTAATCTTGTCCACGGATGATCCATCTTGGGCCATGGTTTGTGTACTATAGGTGGTGCCTTAGCTGCTAACGCACACCCTTTAAATCGATGAACCATGTTTGCGATATCCACATCCATTCCTTTCCAATATACAAAGCTTCGCATTAAGCTTTTTGTTTTATTAACCCCCGGGTGACCCATATGAAAGTCCTGTAGTATTCTTTTCTGCAACATTTTTGGTACTACTACTCTCTCACTATATAATAAAAATCCGTCACAAATTGAATAAATCTCCTGCACTTTTTGGTCATTTGCTACCATTTTGCTTTTTATTTCTAAAATGAAATCATCGCTTTCAGCTTCTTTTTTGATTTCCTTTTATGTAACCGGTAGCTCTCTTAAAATGTTGTTTACCATGCTTTTCACCTCATAATCTGCTCTGATATTTGCAATAATTGATTCTTCGAATCTTTCTTCTTGACTCGGTACGAGTCTTGATAAACTATCCGCATGAATTATATTTTTCAATGATAGGTGCTTTATGTGAAAATCATAATTGAGAAGAATGGTTCCCCATCTCAACAGACGATTTGCCGTATAAACGGGTAACCATTTTTTTGAACCAAAAATAGTGATCAGAGGTTTATGATCCGTTTCAAGCATAAAATGTCTCCCGTGGATGTATCTGTGAAATTTTGTTATGGCAAAAATGATACTCAGCGCCTCTTTTTCGATCTGTGAGTAACTTTCTCCTGGGAGGAAAGTTCTCGAAGCATGTGGAATTTGTTTTTCTAGAACCATCTGGCATTATGTGTTGAATACACGCTCCTATCCCGTATGAAATGGCGTCACTTGCCACTACAATATCAAGTTTTGGATTGTAATGGGTTAAAAAGAGGTCGGATGTAAGCATTTTCTTTATTTCATCAAAGGCTTTCTGACATTCTACCGTCCATTCCCATGCCTTGTCTTTTTTTAGTAGTTCATTCAACGGAGCTCTTAGATTGTAAATTCCTTTAATGAACGCTTGATAATAATTTGCGAGTCCCAGAAAACTCTGGGGCATCGCCACATTAGTGGGCGTCGGCATGTCTCTAATCGCAATGGACCTTTCCGGATCTGGAAATCTGCCATTTTTGTTGATTATGTGACCTAAATACTTAATTTCCTCCAAACCAAATTCGCACTTTGACTCTTTGACTTTAAATCCCAAATCCTGAATCTTTTTAAATACTTGCTTGAGATGCTCTCGATGTTCGCCGACGGTTGCGCTCCTTACTATGATGTCGTCTAAGTAAGCGCACGCAAAGTCTAAATCATTCAACATGACGTCCATAGCTTGTTGAAAAATGGCTGGTGCACTTTAATACCAAAAGGAAGCCTGTTGTACTTGAATAACCCTCTATGCGTGTTTATCCCTAGCAACTTCGAACATTCCTCTTCGACGGTAATTTGGAGATATGCATCTGATAAGTCGATTTTTGAAAATATAACTCCACCATTTAGCTTGTTAAAAATCTCCTCCGGACTCGGTAACGGGTAATGGTAGTCCTTGATTACCGAGTTCAACCCTGTCGAAAAATCAACACAGACTCTGATTTAGTTTGATTTCTTTTTTATGCACACAATCGGCGCAGCCCATGAATTAGATTCTACTTTCGAAATAATTCCCATTTTTTCCAACCTATCAAGTTGTTCGTTAATTTTCTCTACACTTGCGAAAGGCACGTTACGTTTCTTTTTAAAAATTGGCATAGTATTTTCCTTTAATTCAAATTTAGCTTCAAACTTGTTACATCTTCCAAGACCAGGTGTGAAAGTTTCCGGAAACTTTTCCTTTAATTCATCTTTAATGTCCTGTCTTGTTTGCGTATTACTTTCTACTTTTCTGCAGAATGAGTTTAACGGTTTATCCCACGTTTCAATAAAATCTGTACCCATCAAGTTTTCTCCATTTTTCAGAATGAAAACCTTTATTTTTTTAACGATCCCGTTCAATTTCATGGGAAGTACAACCTCGCCTTCGAAGTTAATTTCCTTTCCAGTTACCGTTCGAGCGCGTTTCGTTGACTTCATTATTGTAGGCTTTTTTAAAATTTTCCATGTTTTATAATTCATTATTGTTAAATCTGAACCCGAATCGAGTTGAAATTTGATATTCTTTTTAAATATTTTATTCGTCACATATGTCCTCAAATCTATCTGATTTGATATTCGAATTTGTTTGTCTAATTCGGCTATTGAATTTTTTCGTTTTACAACACGATCCTTTGTGTCCATTCTTGTGGCACACGAAACATTTCTTATTTCTATATGGGCAATTTACCTCCCAGTGTCTTTCGTTGCAACGTCTGCAATTATATGGTGGAACTTTTTTTCATCGTTCTTCTTATTTAATTTTCTTGTCTATTTTTAAAATACGCCGAATTTTTACTCCAATTTTTTCTGATGGGTAATTTGACTGTTTTTTTATTTTTTTAATATAAGCAATGCCAGCTTCTTCGATTTTTTGAGACTCTTTCTTTAAACTTACGGCCTGCTGACACTCCTCTGATAACTTTTTCAGGGTAAGGTTTTGCTCAGATTCGAGTTTAGACAAAACTCTACGTCTTATTTCGGCACTTTTACTGGATACCAGTCCTTGAGCAAAAATTAAACACTTGAATTCTTCAACCGTAATCTCTGCCAATCTGAAATTGTCACAATGTCTATTCACTATAGATGCATATGTTAAGTAATCCTGATCGTCGGATTTAGTGACATTCATGCATAGCCATCGCTTATGCCAAAGCGACATATTTGCTCCAAACAGCTCCTTTAGCAATTTCACTGTTTCCGAGAATTCCAATTCATTCGTTCTTCTCGGTAGAATAAAATCTACAAATTTGCTATGTTCTGCTGTACCTAGCTTTCTTAGTAATAGACTGACTTTTCTTGAATTCGACCAGTTTTCACAGTCTGTGTAGAAAAAATCTTCATATCGTTTAAAGTACGCTTCAAACGTTTTTTCTTCGTCTGGCACATAGTTGAAAGTTTCCAGCGAATTAAATATGGTGTTATTAGAATATGAAGAATTTCCCTCATTTGCCTGATTGTTGATTAATTTCTCCAGTGTTAACTTTTGAATTTCTAAAAGTCTTTCCTCTTGCTTTTCTTGATATTTTTGCTCTGCTATCTGTTGTTCCCTTGTTAATAAGGCAAACTGTTCATTTTGACGTTGCTGACTCAACTGCTGGGATTTGAATAATTCAGATATGACTTTGGATAATTCATCCATCTTTAGCTGATAGTGTTCATGCAACAAGAATATACCTTTAATTTGTGTATCTATGGATATAATATAAGCTGACCAGAAAAATCGAAACAACTTACGACTTTATTTTATGTCTTGCTTTTACATTCAAGCCCGTGATAATCAACTTTGGTATTTTTTTTTTTTTTTTACTTCTGTTCGCGTATTTCAATGACAAACCTCTGATTTTTATTATCAGAGGTAAATTCGTCACTATAAAATATTGTTGAGCAAACAAAAAAAAAAAAAAAATTTTTAAAAGTTCGTTACCTTTCAAAATCGACATGGTGTATTTGTGCGCCTTTTAATTAATTTTGTAGTCGGCCAGTTTTTTTAACGGGTGTCTCTCTGTAGATAACTTTTTCAATTTAAAATCACCGTTATTTATTTACGACACCTTTCAAATTTTTCTGAGTGAACGTTCCTTATGCTTAGTCGTCCTTTAACGAGTTCTAAATATCCAGAAATTCAGAATCCTTCGCCGTTCCGTTAGATGTTGGACTTTTAATAAATTTTTTTTCTTCAGCCTGGGTTCCTCAATGACTTGTCCCAATTGTTGAAAGCTATCAATTATTAATTCTTTTTTTTTTTTCGTATGGTTCTTTCTACCTCGTCGCCATTGTTGAAACTTGACTAATGCATGGAATAATAATGCAACACAAAATGTACTTAGAACAAAATGTATTGAAACAAGAAAGTGTACACAATATTTACATATAGTCTTTTGTATATTCCTGGGAAGACCGTTCCTGGAATGTGTGTTGACTGAGTCGCAGTCGGGCAGAGTCTCTGGTTGAATCTCTGTATTTATCTATCCAGCCACGAGGATAAAATGTGGCACAAGGCCGGTTTAATGTGGGTATCTCCGAGCCCGTAGGCTCGGCCAAAAATATAGCCTTTTTGAACCCGCCTAGACGGGTTCAAGGCCTGTCTACCTCCCCGGACGAAACCTTGCCCTTCGGCAAAGCTTCGTCCGGGTTCCTCTCTGCTAATGCATAGAGTTCGACAGTCGCTCTGTGGTTGAATCTCTTGATTCCTCCCCGATACCAACCATATTTATATGGTCGGTACTCCACTATGCAAATTAGGTGGATCCTACCACAACAATTATTGGCAAATCAAAAATTCGAAGGGTTTTTCGAAACGAGTATAGTTATCTATATTTATATATATAGACAATATATATATATATATATATATATATATATATATATATATATAGTAGATAAAGTCACTATACAGTTACTTACAGTAACAATTAAAACAAACCAATTAATCAAAAGTCCAGAAAATTATTATGAAAATGGCTCTGGTTGATTCTTGTTAATAGCAATACAATGGTATTGTAAACAATACTAAGTTAATTACCGATACTTTTCGGACTGCAAGCCACTGCTTTTTCTCATATAGTGATTTATTACCACCCTCTCTCTCTCTGTCTCTCTCTCTCTATATATATATATATATATATATATATATATATATAAAGAGAGAGAGAGACAGACAGAGAGAGAGAGAGAGAGAGCTTTTGAACATACAGTTTTCCTTTGTACTCTTTGGTACATTTCCACTATTTTTCGCTGGGCTTTATTGATTGTTCCTTTTTAGACCGAGAAAAGGCTAGAACCGAAAGCGAAACCGGATGAGAGAAAGAATTAGCGCTAGTAAAGCTGACGTTTTGGATTATTTCTTCGCATATATGATAATGAAGTGAGTATTTTTTATGGAACAACTACAGTTCTCTCTTATTATTTATAGAACAACTAAATACGACTATTTTAGGCATTTTCTTTCTATCGAAACAACTGCACTTAAAGAAGTTGTCTTGTGGAGACAGTAAACCAGAACTCTGCGTATTATTAGTACAAGATCTCAGAGCAGACGTACTATAGACATTTACACACGCAAAATATATTCTAAGGATGAATCGAAATTAATATAAGACAGAATCTGATAGATCCAATATTCTAAGCAAGAAATTAGATTTATTCTTGTATCTATATTTGGTTATATTATTATGTCTAGGCAAAAATTTCCAGTGAAAAGTCAGTTTTCAGCTGTGTATCCCATTTACGCTTTCACAAAAAGGGGGCTGTAAACTTTTGCACAAAATTAATAACATCATAGCTACACTTCAATTGTCAGTTATTAAGTAACTAATTATAATAATAAATACAGTGGAATCTCTCATATCCGGAATATCTGCTATCCGGAGTGCCAGAATCCCGCATATCCGGACATGATTTTGATGTGCATATTTGAACTATCTGGGTGATATGTAACTGATTTGAAATTTCTGTTTTTCAGGAAATTTACTTTGAATAATTTTTTATGCTTATTTCATCCTAATGGCTTGCATTGGTGCAAAAGATGATGAGAATAAGAGGAAAGGAGCAATTTGGAGTTATCGCAAAAAGTGGAAATTTTAAACAGACTAGACGCTGGTAAAAGTTCATTGTAAGTAATGACTGAGTTCAACATAGGAAAGTCAACATTGTATGATATAAGATCTTCCAAAGAATCTATTCTCCAGTCACACTGTCACAATGAACAAGTAAATACAAACTTTATTGTGATGAAACCTGGACTGAAATCTAAAAAGCTATTGAAAAGGTTGTCAATTTTATGGAAAGAAAGCCAGCATTTAAAAAAACGAAAACGGAAAAAGTTGACAATGCCACTAGAAGAGAAAAAAATCATCACGCAACAGCGATTAAAAAACCCTCGTTACATTATTTCTTTCGCATATGTAGCAGACTTTAATGAATTTTCATCAATTTTCATAATTGATTTCTTTTTCCTTAAAATCAATTCCGTTATATTTCACTCGCTATTAGCTTATTTTGTTTACTATAAAACATTGAAAATAAATGTTAAACCTGATTTCAGTTCTTTTATTTTAATCTACATATAATTTTGTAACCAATTCCTCATATCCGGAATCTCTCATATCTGGAATCCCTCATATCCGGAATCCCTCATATCCGGAATCCCTCATATCCGGACTTTGTAACCAATTCCTCATACCCGGAAGGCCTTCTTAGTCTGGTTGTCAGGGATTCTACTGTATTATTTTTTACCGTGTTCTTTTCTTTTCTTGCTCTGTTGTTGTTTATTGCAAACTTTGTCAGTTCGTTAGACATTTCTGCCAATTGCATTTAACCATCGCCAATTACTCTACAATTTAAACGTTCAAATTTTATGAGCCTGCTACGGTCACTACTTATAGCTCAACTAAAAGCAGAGGCAACCAAAATTTTCACATGACCGATTGTCATCCTTTATAGAGGTAAAAGAAAATGGAATAAATTTCAACACAGACATATTTACATGTAGTTTCATATAACTAATAAATGAATAACAAAAGAGAGAAAATAGACTAGTGTGTATACAGTTGAAAAGGAAAGAAAGGGCATTAAATCTTAGTTATTAGGAAATGTTTGCGTATGTGTGTGGTTGGGTGCATGCATGCAGGAGATGCACCACGTAGCTGGGTAACTAAATCCCGCCAGAAGCGAAGACTGGACAAGTCTTCTTTTTTACTGCATTCTAGGGTGAAAAAAAATAAAAACGGAAAAAGAATATTACCGAACTTTTATAGTCCTGAAATATTAGGTTGGTGCAAAAATAATGTCGTTTTTTGACGTTCAACTTTATGTGAGAAAACGACATTATTTTTGCACCAACCTAATAGTTCCACTTAATGAGCGTTTTGGCAGACCAAGGTAAATATATTTTATTTCATTTTAACGAAGAGAGGAATTTCGGAACTTCAGATTTATTTATAAAAGTCAAGATATCAAGATGTAAAAAAAAGATAAAATCACACAAATATTTATACGAAAAGCAACACAGGTGTTTATAAGGGAGTCAAAAGAATTTGTTAAACAAAACCAATCAGCTTTGTTCAGTTAAATGAGGATTTCAGTTCAACCGAATTTTTAAAGGAGGGTTTATCCAACGCAATTCACTGAAATATTTCTTTCCAAGGAATTGGCATCTCGACTTCACTCACTCTCTCACCGACGCAACGTGGCTTCTCTTTATTTTTTCTACAAATATTTTCATGGCAACTGCTCTGACGAGTTTTTTTTTTCCTGGTGCGCTGGATACATGAATTTAAGCGTGCTACTAGATTGGCATCAAGGTCCCAACCTTTTTCTGTTTAAATTGCTAAATGCAACTGCCATTTCTACTTTACAGTTTATTTTCTTGCACTTCCTGCCCGTGAAACTCCCTTCCGTTTACTTGCTTCCTGTTAACTATTAGGTTGGTGCAAAAATAATGACGTAATAATGTCGTTTTTTGACGTATATTTTAACGTCAAAAAACGACATTATTATGTCATTATTTTTGCACCAACCTAATACAATCTTCAAAAATTTAAATGAAACGTCAATCACCATCTTCTATCTTCTTGAATACTGTTCATTTTTTTATCCTTTCCTCAATACTCCCTGTACTTATTCTTTTCTTTCACTTTCACTCCCTATAACCCCTGCGTACTAGTGGCATACCCGTCTTGCTTGGGGTGAAGTGATTAAAACCAAAAATTTGAGTGAACATATCAAGTCGGGAGTATATAATAAAATTATTACACTACATTTGAAAGTAAATCTTGTTTTTTGTTTTGTTTTGAAAAAACAAAGAAAACTATTTGGTTGTTCGATAAACAATGTCATTTTGGAAGTACGAGTCTTGAAAAAATTAAAATTAAAGTTCTGTAATTCACAATTCAAAGTTCAAATCTGCAACACTGATCACAAGACAATATTTATCAATGTTGTTTCTCTCCCTCAGAATCAGAATTCTTATTGTGAGATAATCATTGAAAGGCTTAATCTGTAGATGTTTTCTTATATGGTTTATTGTTCAAAAGATTGGCTAAGTGTTTGAGGAAATAACTATCAGCTGGCAAAAACCTTGGTGAATACAGGCGATGAAGCAAAACCTCGATTCACAATTTTCTGAGCGACAAATACAGTATCATCTTTTAAGCCTCAATATATTATCGTTTTTAAACAAAGTATATATTGAAAAGCCAAACACAAATACGGAAAGAATGAACATAACGCAAAATGACAGAAAAACAGAAGGAAACCGAAAGAAATATAAGTGAGAAAAAAATGACTCAAGGATAAAAAACAAAAAAGGAAGAAAATAGAAATAAAAAAGAAAATAGAAAGGAAAAGAAAAAATATGAAAGGCCAGCACAAGGAAGAGATTTTTTTTTATTGAAAGTAGTGCTTGAAAGCAAGTAATTTCAAAATGTATAAAAAGGAAAAAAAAAAAAAAAAAAAAAAAAAAAAAAAAAAAAAAGGAAAGGAAAAAGAGATAATCCAAGAAAGAAATACCAAAGCAAGACTTAGGAATATTTGAAATTCCAGATTCAGACGTAAGAAGACTAATAACGTGTTCTTAGGAATGCTAACCTAAAATTGGCCTCATAAAAATTTAACTGAAGCGAAATTTGACACCGAGTGACAAAATGTCGACGTGTTTTAAAAAATTGCAGCTGAAGACCAACTCCATGTCTTTGAATTTATTATGAATCGGGAGGAAATTATTTGCAGTTTCTCAGTTCATGCAACAAGAAATCACAAATTTGATTTTACAAAGTGTTTCAGTTTGGCTCAAAATGTAAATGGGTGCAGTTAGTATTTTTAGATAAGTCATTATCATTTTTATATGCTTTGTTATTCGGACCAGAACGTTCATTTTGGTTATTATACTCACACTCTTTCGGCTAGTACCGGTTTGGTAATCTTTATCGGTATTTTTGAGGTGAGTCATTACAATTTTTATATGCACTGCTATTTGGACCAGCATGCTCATCTTGGTTGTTATACTTTGGGGATGAATCATTATCATTATTATATGCTCTGCTATATGGATTAAATTAAGTGGTTGGTTCGAAATTCGAAGATGGTTGCGAGTACGACGACAGATGCCTGAAGAAGGTCCAAGTTTATTATTTACATTATTCGGACTGTTGTCCTCATCTTTGTTGCCATATTTATTACAACGTTTCGGCCGTTATACGCTCCGGCCTTCTTCAGGTGGTTGGAATGTCGAACTGAACCCTTTGTTTTGCTCACTGGGGTAGACTGTTCTAGTTCTGCCATGTTTGATGGATGTCAGTTATCAGTTATCTACTGTTAATTTCCCACTGAAAGTCCTTAACCGGGTATTGAACTCACACTCTTTGGGTCCTGTCACTGGATCTAACCAACGCCTTTATCCACTGTGCCATGTGTCCTTGGGGACACATGGCACAGTCGATAAGTTGATTATTTACATTATTCGGACTATTGTCCTCATCTTTGTCGCCACATTTGTCCGTACGAACATTCATCAAAATACGAACTCTTTACGTTCACTCACAAATGTTGATGTCTTTGTCCATTGTAAATTTTGTTGCTTAATACATATACTTGTATATATATATATATATATATATATATATATATATATATCGGTCTCTGTTTTCTTTACATTTCTTTATAGTGGATTCATACGCCATATTCTTGTAGAGGACTCTCTTCTATCAGGAGTTACACACGTGTTTCTAATCTAACATCACGTAAACCCCTTGTCCGCCAAGAGGATTTTTATACAGCATGGGAGAGTAGTTAATATATTTCTTGCTTCAAATGTAGACTTGCGGACTCTCTGGGCAACAGAAGGTATATCTTTACACAAAACAAACGTTTGCTATTTTATTCTTATGGAATAAATGTTTTATTAAATTTTATTCTGTCTTGCATTGTGCTTTTATTGTTCTGTATGAAGTAGTATTGATAACTCCTCGCGAGATAGGAACATCATTTCACACGTGTCTTCCTTTAAGTTAACACTGAATGGATGTTGCTTATAATATGCACACGTTCTCACGCTCACATATACATATCCACTCCCGGAGGCACACACGCATATACTGTACACATGTTCCATATACATATATATTTTTCCGTGCAAATATATATAGGAGGTGTGACAATTTAAAAATACGATGTATGATATTTTGAAAATGTGGAGTACGACAGTCTATTTTCGAGAATGGCCCCGTGAAAGTAAAGTTTTCTTATCGGAATGCGATTGGCTGCTGTCAGCTTCAAAGTATTCTAATTGCGAAGCCATATACTTCGTTAGACAATGGTGCCAATGCTGAAAACATTCTTGGAACTGGTTTTCTGGAATAACTTTCAGTAATGAACTCAAGTGTTGCTGGGTGTCGTAACGCATTTGGTTTGTCTTAATCTCAAATTCTCTGACGGAATGTTTCGTTGTTCATATTCAGTTATTTTGCTTCGAGTTGCACACTTAATCTTCTGAACGCACCAAAGTTTGCACTTCACCCATGTTTGCATCAGTTCTTTGTGTTTTGGTCTGCCCATTTCCTGCGTCAAAGTACACACTTCGCCCTTGCTTGAACCACCACCTAAAAACAATCAATTTCTTCAGCATGTTCAGGATATTTTAATAGCCAACGTGGAACGGTGGAGTAATGTTTAGCGGCTCAGATTGAGGGAGCGAAAAGCCGAGTTCGAATTCCAGTTGAGTTTATTACATTCACTTACGTGCTAATACCCTCATGAAAGCTATAAAGCCATCTCTTTTCCCGACAGCTCTGGGTAAATAGCAAGACAGACCGGATTCTATAGTTTTCGGTGGCAAACGGTCTAGGAGAATTCAAACCAACTTAGAGCGGTGTTGGGCTTTGTTAGGTTATCTTGCCTAAGACACACCACATTTGATGCGCCTACAGCCCTAATGGCTTACGGGAATCATATTAAACACCCTTCTCCCACATGTACACACTTCGCCTTTCCTTGAACCACCACTTAAAAACAATCAATTTCTTCAGTATGTTCATCATAGGATATTTTAATAGGCAACGTGGAACGGTGGAGTAATGGTTAGCGGCTCAGATTAAGGAATCGGAGAGCCGCGTTCGAATTCCAGCCTTGGGTGGCAAACTGTGAAGGAGAATTCAAACCAGCTTAGAGGGGTTGGGCTTTTTTATGTTATCTTACCTAAGACTCACCACATTTGGTGTGCCTACGACGCTAATTGCTTACGGGAATCGTGATATTAAACATTCTTCTCCCACTATTTGATCTCACTTTATTAAAAATGGGAATGGAGTGCGAATGTTGTTTTTTTTTTAAATAGAATTCCAGTTACGTTCATCATACAAAGGTACAGAATAAACGCTTCTACAAGTATTCAAAATAGCACAAAACAAAATACATCTTAAACAGAATAGCTATGTGTAAAATAGCCGAACAAACTGGGTCCTATAGCCTGGGTGGAAACCAGTCTAGGAGAAAGAAACTAAATTCAAAACCACTTGCTGCTTTGTAGGTCCTGTCACTTTAAGCAAAAGCCAAAAGAAGGTAACTACAAAAGCAAGACTGACTCTGTGATGGGAGAAGGAGAAGTCACAACATTCCCGGTTTGAACCATTGCACTATTCTACCTTGAATGTCACTACGAACCACAATTGCGAGTTGGAGGGGGGTAGTAACGAGTTGTCGTTACTACCCCCCTCCAACAAAAAATCGCTAACTGAATAAAATTATGATGGACGTTTCAATAGAACATTTAACAATCTTCAGACGATAATTGATGTTAATTTCCTGCTCCAGATTTTTTTCACTCGTTTTTTCCGTATAAACACATACAATTTCCTCTACTTCTCGGCAACAACTGATTCATCTGATTCGCGTCTCAAGAAATCGGAAGCTAGAACATGTTAATACATGTTCGGGTAAAAATGTTTGCTTGACTCATTATCTCAATGACACGATTCAATCATCGGGGGAATTAAATTGTCACACTTCATTTTTTTTTTTTTAAGCATTTCACCCCAAGCAAGGCGGGATGTCACTAGCACGCAAAGGGTTACAGAGAGTGGGAGGAAGAGCAAAGAGGTGTGATAGAGGAAAGGATAGAGAGAAGAAATAGATCAAGGCATCTGGAGACGAACAGTGGGGGGCAACAGACCATATATGGCAGCAGTATTCCATGCAAGAACGAATGGTTGATTTATAGATTTGAAGGGTGAACTCGGGCGAGAAAAACTTTCTGGCGCGACACAGGGAACCAACTTTCCTTGCGGTGGATGAAGCTATTGATTCAATGTTTTTGTTCCATCTCAGGTCAGCGGACAGTGTTGATATTTATGACTGTGTATCTACATATATCTTTTGGATATTGCATATTTTATGAGTATTATCTTAGGATATAACTATTAATGTTCTGAAATCTGATTCATGTACTAGTGTGCTTGGAATGAAATCTCACTAATACGGCATAGATATTGTTGCTCCAGACCTTTTGGTCTTCCTATATATGATCTAACAAATTTCTATGATAAATGACCAGTATATTACTTTCCATAATTTAGATGCCCGCTCTTTGGCTTAAATCAAAGAATCAAGTTAACAAAGAAGTAGAAGAGACATAAAACTTTTATATATTTTGTTATTTTGGATAGGGTACAATGTCCTCAGTCATTCATAAAAAAAAAGTATCAATGAAACATATCTTTGATACGTTATATGAATGCCGTTCAAACGTTACCATACGTTGTTTGATAACGAGACTTGATGGATTAGTTTTTTTTTTTTCGGTGTGAAGCAGGTGCAAAGTATTAAAAACAGCAAATGAATGGCGAATTATGAAGGATAAAGAGTGAACGACACCCAATCTCCTTGATAAAATCGGGTAAACGTCACGGGCGTGGCCTTGGGTGACAGGCACATTTCTTCGATAATTGGTACCAAGTGTTTTCTAGTCACATTGCTTCAAAGTTATTTCTATCAATTGCAATGGATGAAACGCGTTTATATTCATCACCTTCCTCGACTTTATAAACCCTTTCTCCCATCCCATTTGTTACTATCGTGCTCTCTTTCCCTCTCTGTCTCTCTGTGCTTGACAATCTCATACTCTTATTTTTTGCTATCTCCATACCTCTCTCTCTCTCTCTCTCTCCATATATACTGACTCTGAGCTTTTCTCTCATTCTCTTCTTCTAGATCTGACTTATCTTTCTCTTTGAATTTGCTTTTCACTTTATTTCTCTGAGCCTGCTTTTCTCTTTCTTTCTTTCTTTCTTTCTTTCTAGATCTGCTCACCTCTCTCTCTCTTTCTCTCTCTTTCTCTCTCTTTTTCTCTCTATTTCCCATGAATGTACGACTGATGTAACGGATAGCGGCTCGCAATGAGAAATCGGTGAACCGAGTTCGAATTTCAGTCGGGTTCGTTACATTCATTTACGTGCAAATTCCCTTAGAAAGGTATGAATCCATCTCGTCGTACCCTCCAGCTATAGGTTAAATATTAGGACTTGTATCTAGAAATTATTAATGCTATATTCACTCGCCAAAAACAAAAATATTCTGACAATTCAAAATATGTTTCGGGTTTAAATAACTCACAAAAGTTTGATAAACCTAAAAAAATAATCAGTTATATTTAAATATGAGTGCAACACAACCGTCATCAGCGAGCGTGGTTCAAATTCCAGTCTAGTCAGTTGCGTTCACTTTCGTACGAATGCTCTTGGGAAAAGTATGTTTCCCTCTCTCATCCCTCCATTTATGAGTTTAATAGCAGAGTAGGGTGGGAAAGGGCAACTCCTAATTCAAAACCTTGGAAAGGGCAGTGGAAAACTTCTCTACTCTCTTTTCTAAGAAGTCAAGAACTTCAGTTGGAGATCCTGTGTAATACTTAACACATTTTACGGAGAACTGAGACCAATTTCTCTTAAACTCAAACAAAAGCGATTGCAGCTTGCTGACCAATGCCACCGAGCAGACGTCTTGTACTTACTTCTACGGCACCCTTCTAGAGGTGTCTTCTCTCGAAAGTTGACTTTCCCAGACACCATGGCTTGGGACTCAGGGTTGGACATTAGGGATCTGGGTACGGCAATACAGGACCGAACAGTGTGGAAAGGGGTTGTTAATGGAGTTCCAACGAACCACAGGGAAGTCGAAGAATGAAGATGACGAAGAAGTCATGGCATTTCATAGATAATATTAATACAGAATCAGCGGGGAAAAACGGTCACCTACGTCAAATGAAGGAACCTGACATAAAAAGAAAAACGAGGTAGACGTATTGTAAGAAAATCATTTTCGTATTCAAAATTGAAATAAGATATCCACATGGTATGAAATTTGCTATCCAGGAATAGAGATTTATCGATTGTTTTCTGTTTAAGATTGGGTTTTCTGTTCCTTCTAAAGTCTTTTATTCTCTTTCACTACCAGTAAACCCTTGCATCTTAGTAGCATTATCGACTTGTTTGGGGTGAATGGATTAAAACAAAAAGATGCCAAACGAAAGTATAAAACAAAAGATGAAATACATCTGTTAATTTAGAATGACATTGGTGATTAGCAATGAAAACCGCACTGTTTATCAAGTTCACATTTTAGCATTCGTTCTAATTTTGCTATTATAAATTTGTTACCCTTTTATATCCACAAAACACTTGTTTAGACATGCATTTATCTATTCACATTTCAACTATAACCATTCTTTTCAATGCCGGTAAATGCAGCCTTTTTTTTTTTTTTAATTAAATGAATTACATTATTAACATTATTTATATCGGACGAAAGTCCTTATCTTTGATGTTGTTAACACAACGTTTCGACCGTTATGCTTTTCGGCCTTCTTCAGGTAGCCGGCGATCCTTTAGGGGATTTCGAACTGAATACTTTATTTAATCATCTTCTTCTTTTATGCGCCGTGTCCCTTCAGGGTGTAGACGATCATGGTCCTCCGCATCTTCCTGACCCTTGTAGCTCTTAATAAATTTTGTCTTTTTGATATTTCTCCTAAACTCTGTTCTACCATCTATTTACTCAAGCACATCAAGTATGTTACACGCTGCTTTTCCCTGTCCCTCTTTCCCTCAATCCATCCTGTGAGTGTCGGATTTTCCAAGCCCTTCTTCCTTATTACTTACCCCAGAAATTTCAACTGCCTCTTCCTGATGTTGCCTTTTTGTTTCCATTTTCTCTAAAACCTCGTCGTTGCTCACATCTTCGGTCCATGATATCCTCCGCATCCTTCTGTAGAACCATATTTCTGTTGCTGCAAGTCTCTTCTTCATCTTTTAGGAGACGTGGTAGATTGTTCTCGCTTCGCTGACCATGTCTAGGGATATTTCGTCTTATTCTTTCTTAATAATGTTCTGTTATCTCTCGTCCCGTTTTCATTGAGTCTGAATTACTATGCCACTAAATTAAGGTTAAGTTTGATTAAATAAAGGTTTCGGTTCGAAATTCCCTGAAGGTTATCCGTATCGGTTGGTACCTGAAGAAGGCCGGATGGTATAACGACTGAAAGGCGGTAATAATAGCATTAGTCTGAAGTCCTCATGCCTGAAATTCAGACAAAAAAATAAATAACATTTCTTTAATAAGAACTTTTTTTCTCGTCTTCCATGAATAACGATGTATAGAGATATACTATTTAATAATTAACTTGTGCATTTACATACTTATTTATATTTTTCGTGTCACTCTCTATAGCGAGAAGGGAGGTAAATCAAATTAAGTTGGTAACTTCATGAGTATATACTTCCCTCGGTCATTTTAATAATCTATACAAATAACACATACTTAAATAAAATATCTATCTTTATTTAGACAAAATTAGTTCCCGAGAAAATGAACCGTTTAATTAATACTAAATTTCTTAGACTGCATTCTTAATTTTCAAGCTTTTCTTGCGAGGCACTCAGATACGTTTGTCTACTCAGTGATCATTTTGCTTTACTTCAACTTGGTCTTGAGATAGGTTTTGTCGTCACCATCTTTGTCGTTCTGCTGCTAATCTTTTTTTCTTCCAAGCTGTGTTTCTATTTCGAGTTGCTGTTATATTAAACACGTACAATTTTAACAGGAAAATATAATGAGTAAAAAACAATTTATTTAACGCTAAGTGTAATCAATCAGTCATAGACACCATTGGCTGTTTATAAAATGTAAAGGGAATGGATTAATTAAATGGTTCATTGGCTTCTATTTTGATCGTGGATTCTAGATCTCCGTTTTAATGAATCTCAATACATTGTTTAAAAATTTTGTTTTATTGCAAATCAATATTAATACTTTATAACTGGCTATTATTTTTGATGGTATGGGTACAGAAGTTCCGTTTTGCTGAAGATCTTGAAATAAAAAAAGTATGCATACAGACTGCAAGTAGCAAATTTGTGGCATTAAAACTGTTACGAGCTTACTCATGAGTTTGAACATGAATGAAATAAGTTTAGGAAATTTTAATTTAAAGATAACGACTTTACCACAAAATTAGTGTCAACAAACGCGACCAAATATTAATGAAAAAAAAAGCATTCATTTGTTGTTGCTAAATTGTTATATAAAGGAAGGCTCATTAGGAAAGGGAGTTAACTCTAGATGTGATTAATGTGTCAGCAGAATATCGCGATTTGCCTTTTACTTGTAGACATTAAGGCGTTAGTCATGACAAGAATTTGCACTTAAGGCATTTATTTGAAATCACGAGGATTCATAATTTTTACATACCTTAGTTCAAGTAAATAATTTTCGCGATAAATAAGCATACAGCAACATATATAAATAGAGATTTAAGTTGGTCGACAGAAAGGCCAAATTGCAATCTATCTATTAGGTTGGTGCAAAAATAATGACGTAATAATGACGTTAAAAAATACGTCAAAAAACATTATTACGTCATTATTTTTGCACCAACCTAATATTTATCTATCTATCTATCTATAGATGCACACACACACATACACACATATGGATAGATCTATCTATCTATCTATCTATATATATATAGATATAGATAGATAGATAGATAGATAGATAGATAGATAGATAGATACCTATATATATATACCTATGCACGCACACATACACACACATATGTTTATATATATATATATAAAATTCCGTTTCTCCGCCGCGTGAACTGATAGCCTAAGGGTGAGAGTCCCCGATTGATGTCAAATCGGTTGGATTTCCATATTGGTTTAAAGCAATCGCTTGTCTAGCAACACTGATGAGCTCTGATATAGTGAAACAGTCTGCGGATCATTATATATATGGGATAACGATATATAAATTTTTATATATCGAGAACAATTTCGGGGGGAAACGTATGATAAATTGGAAAAAAGTATCTGTGCCATGTGTTTCGTCCTTTAGAACTTTATCAGACTAAGTTTACAGATCGTTGTGGCGTACTTTGTCGAATGCATTTGCGTAGACTATAAAACACAGGTACATGTCCTTCTGTATTTATATTACTCTTTCTGATAATATTCTGAGTATAAATATTACGTTCCTTGTTCCGGTGTCTTTGACGAACCCGAACTGTTCTTGTCCTATCTCTGGCTTGATTCTGGTGCGCACCCTATTCATCAGAATTCGGATGAAAAGTTTTATGTGGTTCATTAGACTGATTGTTTGGCAGAGTTTACATTCGTTTGCACCTGGTTTCCTGGGCAGTGCTATGAAAATAGATCTTCCGGTATATCACTGCTATTGCTGATTTAAATATGCCATATTTTGATAATAGGAAATCTGCCAAGAATGTAGAATGATATCTAGGAGAGTTAAAGTATGTTTCCACTTCATATGTAAATTCTATTGTATGTTTGACTTTGTTTAGCTTTTCTACAAGGTCAGATAAATCAGTATCACTTAAGCATCATCAATGTATCGAAGTATATTGATTTTTTAGATAAAATTATTTTTAGGTAAAATATTTTGAAAATGACAGTTTTGAGAAATTCTAAGAAGATATATGCTATCGCTTCACTGAGGGCAATTCCATTGGTAATTCATACATACATATATATATATATATATATATATATATATATATATATATATATATATAGAGAGAGAGAGAGAGAGAGAGAGATAGATAGATAGATAGATAGATAGATAGATAGATAGATAGAGATATATGAAGAAATATAGTTTTAAGGTATTCTATATTTATGGGGTAAAGTGCTCAATATCAGGGATAGAGCGTATGTAAATATAAAAGTGAACATTGAAGTCAACACTCAAAGGCGCAGACAGTTTTATGCTAAGCCTATTCATCAGGCCTGATGATTGCTTTTATTTTGTAATGTCAACGAATACTCGTTGTCACTTTCGTAATGCTCGTTGTAGTAGAGACTTTGTAATCGCAGATACAACAATAGTACGTCGTTGAACAATGCTGGTGTCAGACGCCTTCGAATAATCTTGCACTAATAGTACTTGCTCGATAATACTCGCTCGAATATTAATCTGTATAGAGAAATAGTATAGCGAATAGCGGTCGGAATAGTAATAGAGGATAGATTAGAAATAGTGATCCGAATAGTAATAGAGGATATAATAGAAATGAGATCCGTATAGTATAGAGGATAGACTAGAAATACGCTAAAACAAAAACATCTGTCCATTACAGGGAAAATGTCAGCAAGAATGCGTGGTTTATCAAGTGAAAATTTACAAAAATAGCGAGGATACTAACCCTAAAACATACATAGGTGCTACTCAGGATAATTTAAAAAAATATATATTATAACCACACGAGTAGTTTTAAAAACGAAAAAATTAAGCATAGTACCACGCTATCTACCTATGTATGGAAAACCAAACAAGAAGATAATATAGACCCCATCCTTAAATGGGAAATATTAAAAAAATGCCCCAAATATAAAGCAGGCCATAAATTTTGTAAATTATGTGCAGAGGAGAAATTAGCCATATCTTTATATGATCAACATAACCAACTATTAAACTCCAAAACTGAAATCCTTAACGTATGTAGACATAAAAAATCTTGGCTACTAAATTAGACGTTTTCCCGATTATTTTTAATTCCACCTTAATGTTGTTTTTTGGGGGTTTTTTTCCCCTCCCTCCCCATTTTTGTTGAATAAATATTTACCCTCTACCCACTAAGGTGTTTGTGGTTCTTTGGTCACGTGGTTTAATTTTAGCTATCGCTTATAAATATACGTTTCTCTTTGCCTCGTTAGCCGAACTTTCCCTGACGTTCCGTTTAGGTGAAACCTAGGTAGGTTTGTCTGGCTCACTAGGTGTATCTATCTATCTATCTATCTATCTATCTATCTCTCTCTCTCTCTCTCTATATATATATATATATATATATATATATGTATGTATCTGTATTCGCGCAGACGTGTGTGTGTGTGCGTGTGTATATGTGAGAGACAGAGAGAGAAAGAGAGAGGAAAGTTTGATTCCTCTCTAGCGCAGCGTATCCTATGCCAGTTAGCGTTACAGTGTATTCATGTTTGTATTCAGAATTGAGAAGAAAGTACACAAACACAACAAAGTAAGCATCCTTTCAAGAAAGTAAAAATATTTATAAGATCGATAGGTAGTTGCTATACTTAATATAGATGAACACTCAGCGAGGATCGAATTCGACACCCGATTGAAGAGTCTGCGAGACTATAATTCACGCAGATACAAAAGAAAATTGCGCGAAAAATCTCCACATGTATATTGCATCTGATTTTAGCGACTTCCACAGGATCACACTCGTCTCTTTTTACTCGTCTTAATGCGCTCTGTGGCAAGATATCTAAATGCTTAGACGTGGCGCCTATGTAAGGATGTAACCATACAATGGATCCGTCTTTTAGTTTTACAACGACCAGACACATAACCTACGTTGCGTCTCTATTCTCGTTCGCGTCGGCGTGAACAAAAACTGTGAAACGCCTATCATACAAGGAAACGAAAGGTGATAACGCCACGATGAAAAATGTTGACTCAAATTTCAATATATTTGGTTGTTTATTCAGCAATTCATTTGCACGATCTGGTGAGTAAATAGGTGATACTTGGGACAACTTCTGCTATGACAATACACTTCATCCTTTCCTTTCAACAAGCGAAAACTTGACTCTCTCCTACCGCCCCTCTACATCGCGATGAACAGCATCGGAACTAACTCCATTTGGCAGCCTGTACCCACCAACGAGCAGTTTAGAACAATTCTCAATCCCATCTGTTACTGTTTATATTTGCTTGCGAACGGAAATCTGCAACATCTGGTAAAATGTCACTTGATCCCAAAGGGTTTCATTTGTATATTATTTTATTCCCGTTTGATCAAGCGGGTGGCTGCTTTGAAGACCCAATTTCACAAACTTTACTGAAGGTCATAAAAACACAAAACACTTAAAACTGAGATAAAATCCTTTATCAGCCTCTTCTAATTGGGTATCCCGATCACTGCCGTAGTGTCACAAGAATGTTTGAGTTTATACCTTTTCTAACAATAGATGAATAAAAGTAAACACGAGAACCAGGAGATATATTAGAATAATAAAAAAAATTGTTCCAACGCTTTGCCTAGTAGGCCTCTACTAAGCGCATGCGTAGCTAAACACACACGCACATACCCCCTCAAACTCAAGTGAACAGACAGATAGACGCAGATTACAAACCCATAGTAAGTTTTTCCTAACTTTTCCTTGGCTGGTGTAACAATCAATTTGTCGCAGCGCAGAGGTCAGCCATTATGAATATCGATAAACGTAGAAAATCTAAATAATCTGACCGAGTTAGAACTCAACTTGGCAGACATCAGACGCAACGTGAGTCAGTAGATATTTATATCTCTTTATGAAAAATGATTTTACAAGGACCTAAATTCATAAACTATCATGGGGATTTTCTTCAGGATAGTTGTACAAAAACAAATTCTAATAGAGAAAAAAACGGGCAACAGTGGAAAAAATTGAAAGAATTAATAACAATAATAATCAATACATATATAAATACAGTGATATGTGATAATGGTAGTATTAGCCTTTTTCCTATAAGAAAACATATCCCATTCATTGACCACGATGTAGTACTGATTTCAGTTAAAGTTTATAAAGTTAAAGCAATTTTACAGGAAAATAGATTTCTCAAGTCCAGTAACTGTTATCACTCTTTCCTGTAGTAATGGATGGTTTCTGTCATGGGTCCTTACCTATAACTACAAAATGAACTCTTCCTAACACTATGTATACTACGCCTCTCAAGAGCGAGAGAGAGACGAATCAAGCCGAGCTTCTCGGCTTGACGGCCGAACTCTCTGCCTCTGAGCAGAGAGGAACCCGGACGAGGCTCCGCCGAAGGGCAGAGTCTCGTTCGGGGAGGTTGACCAACCCGTTCCCGTTTATACGGGTTCTACGGGCATTTTTTTTGGCCGAGTCTACTGGCTCGAGAAACCCACGTTAAACTCGGCCTTGTGCCATATGCAACCCTCTTGGGGGTGGCCAGATACCGAATCGAGCCGAACTTCTCGGCTTGACGGTCGAACTCTCTGCCTCTTAGCAGAGAGGAACCCAGACGAGGCTCCGCCGAAGGGCAGAGTCTGGTTCGGGGAGGTTGACCAACCCGATCCCGTTTATACGGGTTATACGGGCAATTTTTTGGCCGAGCCTACGGGCTCGGGAAACCCATGTTAAACTCGGTCTTGTGCTACATGCAACCCACGTGTGTGTGTGTGGGGGGGGGCTAAATATCGAATCGAGTCGAGCCAATAGTAGTTCACTCCAAACCAGACTGACAGTCATACTAACACCTTCCACATCTTGTATTATTATTTCGTGTAATATACCTTCTTTATTTCTACTCTTGTGTTCGTGTTGTTCTTCCTTGGTCCTAACCTGGATCATAACAGTTTCCTTCCTAATCTTTTATTTGAAGTAGTGTGAAATATCAACCTCTTCATTATGTTATTATTTGCTTTTCGAGTTAAATGTGCTATCCATTTTAGTTGTTGATGCTGTTGGTATTCAAGTGATGTGGTTTCTGTTATTTGGTACAGTTCTTTGTGATTCGGTAACGCCATCCACAATGTTCAAATAAGGTTGATCTTTGCAAAAAATGCAGGCTTCACTGGACTTAGAAAGCCTTTTTTAACTATTGGACTTAGAAAGCGATTGATTACCTTTTAACAGTTCAACGGTAATTCTTCTGCCGCCACTTAAAGACAATTTGATGTACGTAGGTCCTTGCTTTCCGTACAATCAATTATTTTTTTTTTATTTCATGGTGACTTTCGCTGGATTTCGCAGTTAATTTCTATTTTTCTCAAAGTTAATTCCAAGTTATAAAAATTGTTATCGTACAAAGAAATTCGTCACAAAAATCACGTACAAAATCACCGAAAACAATCGCAGTAATGAAAACTTGGGAATTCAAAATTGCAGGATTGCGGGTCTGGATCCGGTTCGGAAATTTTTTAATTTGCTCACGGAGTCAGCCTTATTCCAATATTGTATCATATGTTGGTCTACGGCCTCTAGGAGTAAAGTTGAAAAGTGTGACACAGTGTCACACTGACATTCGCGTTTATTATAGAGAAAGAAGATGAGCTATTGAAAATTAGAGAGTTATGTCCCTTGAATTGAAATAAGTGACACACTGGCATTCGTATTTATTATATAGATTAGATAAAAGAAATAATAATTGTAAATTATATTAAATTATTATATTACTATTAAGCAATATTTAATTTTCTTTTTTTCAATTAATCTTAAGATACTTTATTTTTTGCGGCTTCGAAAATATGTGTAATCTTTCCTCGTGTTCAGAACACCAATCAGTTGATAGATTAAGTGTTAGTACTTTTAAAAAGGTGGTATATATGTTATAAATAATGACTTCATAACTTCCAAGTATTTTGAGCTTAAATCCTAAATTATGTTTTTTGTAATTTGCCTTTCAACCCTTTTCTACGGTTTTTAAACGATTCGAACTTTATATTTGTTTATTTATTTATGCATCACTCTCTTGTAATTTATCTTGCTTTCTTGTGTTTTGTCAAAAGAATTAGCTTCTAAAACAGGAAATATATGTAATGTTCTTATATGTACATTATATATGTTTCAAAGGTCATCATACTGGGAGGAGTAGTGGAGACAAGTTCACACTGTTTATAAAATGCTCCCATTACATTCAAACCAGAGAATGTTCGAAGGCATACCTCTGGCGCCTCATAACCAGATACATGAAGCAGAGCGAACGTGAGAGAGAGAGAGAAAGCAATTTCGTACTTTTCATTTTCACATTTCAACTTCATCTGTCACTTCTGCAGAAGAGACTGCCATATAAAAATTGGACGGTTAAATCAATCCAGACACTATTCAAAAGGACTGAATTTTGAACAAACAGGGCACAACCATAACATCGCAAGATAAAAGTATGACACCCAGTAGGATTTAAAACAAGATCCATCAAAGGGTAGGGTCAATGGCCATATCTAGCTCAATGGGGTAGAGTGGGTTCCAGTGATGTGATAACAAAGCATCACCGGGCGAAGTGCTTCCGAGACTGAATTCTGTGCGAACCTTCAAGATGGAGGACATCGGCTTTGGTTTCACCTGAAGAGGGATGTACTCTGCCAGGTGTACTTGCTCAAGACAAGACACGCTGCGCATGAATAAATACATCTCCCGCTTACACCAGTATCAGTTTACGAAAGAAGGAAATAATAAAGAAAAGAAAAAAGAAAAAAGAAAAAGAAAGAAGGGAAGTTTTGTGATGTCAACGAACACTTGTTGCCACTTTTGTAATGTCAACGAATACTCGTTGTCACTTTCGTAATGCTTGTTATAGTAGAGACTTTGTAATCGCAGATACAACTATAGTAACGCCGTTGAACAATACTGGTGTCAGACGCCTTCGAATAACACTCGCACTAATAGTTCTTGCTCGAATAGTAACTGCCGAATAGTGATCCGAATAGTAATCCGTTAGACGCCACGCTAATTCCCTAATATACATTTCCTTTACCATCACGTGATCTACTTATTCATACTCTCTGGTGATCTGTGTTCAAACTGCAGTGTCGGCAGCGACATTTTATTCATACATAACAGAAAGAAAGACAGAAGGAAATGAATAAATAAATAAATAAATAAAGTGTTGTAACCTAGGGAAAGTTACTGAATAGAATAATCACACGAAGGTTGGTAATGAACGATAATACTTAGGACACGAACAACACATATAAGATTTTCCAGCGGCGCGTAGAAGTGGTAGTCAACTGCAAGAAGTGAGTCAAGTGAATTCCACTCCAACTGCGGGATATCTACCAACCGCCCCACGCGGTCAGATGTAGCATTAGGCCGAATTTAATGTGGGATTTCCGAGCCCGTAGGATCGGCCAAAAAAATCCCCGTAGACCCAGTATAAAACGGGGTCGGGTAGCTGTTTCCCGAGACGAGACTCTTCCCTTCGACATACCCACGTCTGGGGATCCTCTCTGCCTCCTGGTGCAGAGATTTTGACTAGCACAGCTGCAGATCAACATACAGTATTTACTACTGTAATTATGTGAATGGGGACATAACCCATTATCGTCCGTAGGTATGCTACAACAGAAAGAAAGCTAAGTAAAAATAAAGGAAAGAAAGCAGGAAGAAAAAAAGTGCAGATGAATTATTTCATTACGTCACTTCTCAATCCGGAGATTTGTTAAAATCAGCTGAATGCATATTTTTTTTCATTTTGTTACCTGATGAGACGTTATCAATTCCAGACCGATTCATTTTTCCTTTCCTTTATTTCTTCATGGTCTCCCGTGACGTAAGACGAGAAGTAAATTATTTGAAGCGACAGGAGCTAAGAGAGGAAATTAGGCAGGGTATGACTAACCGTCTTAAACTTGTGAAAGCAAAAGACATTGGCCATGAATCAATTTTTGGTTCATCGACAGCCATATGCATATCATTATTGTTTTGATAAATGTTTCATCTTATTTCTCATGTCCGAAGCCTTAATTTAGTTATGTGCCATGCGTGATACACGCTTAGACAATCATGTATCTTTCGATACATGACTGATGCGGCAGATTTTTTCCCGCAATAGGTTGCCATTTCTTTCTGTGGTAGACCAGTGGACATCCAAAGCTATAGAACCCAGTCTGTTCTGTTATTTACTCATAGCATTGGGAGAAAAAGAGGATTCATATCTTTCCCATTCCGTAAGTGTATGTAATGGATTCGACTGGTATTTGAACTCGACTCTGATTCTTTAGCCGATCAAAATATGACTGTTGAAAATATATTTGGACAAAATTCAAGAATGTTCGATACGGATGTATGCTGTGTATTTCGGTGTTAGTTATCAAGAATACTAGATCACCTGTCCTCTCATGGTATTCAAATAATAGAAGTGATTATTAACGGATAAATAAGGATCTTGTTCATCAGACGATTTTAAAACATGAATTAATTCTAAAAGAAAGAGATAAATGAATACTTGATCAGAGATAAGAAATAATCAGTGATTTCGCTAATATTTCGTTGTACATTCAAAACATCATCAGAATAACATGGTTGACCTAGTCTGTAACCTAAACAAATACAGGTAAAGGAGAAACTTGGCAATATTAAAGAAGATAATGTTGTTAAATATTGTCGAAAATGATCGAAAAGAAAAACTTAACAGCATACCAACAAAAAAAAATGAATTGGGTTTTTACAAAAATAGAAAGAGATGTAAGGCAATGGTACATCTTTTTACTGGGTTTATTTAACCATTACAATGTGACGATCCTAAGAGAACTAGAAGTCCTGCCAAAACTTATAATTAGTTGGCATCTTAGGTGACACCGTGTTTGCAGCAGAAGCCGAAAAAATGCAGGAAGTCCTCCTAAAGGCAGTAAATGAAAGAGGGAAGAAAGGACTAATCACCAATTATAATAAGACAGCAAGTTAGCAAGCGGAACAATCGAAGATGCAAGTTACGAATTGGAGACATCAAAATAACGCAAGTACAGAAATGTAACTACATTGAAAATGTGACACAAAAATCTGAAGGCACATTGGATAAGTGAAAGACGTCTTCCAGAAGTATTAAGAAACAGGAAAATTTAGTTAGAAACAAAGAAAAGAGAGTTGAACTATGTAATATCAATCCTCTTATATGGCAGTTAATGCTGGATATTTCCCTTATAGATAAAAGGAAACTAGAAATAACAGGGATGTAATTCTACAGGAAGATGCTGGCTGAGAATGCCATGGATAGTGCATGTGAGTAACAAGGATGTTTAAGAAGAATGGAAACAAAAAGGTCAAACTTAGAATCAGAAAGAAACAATTACAATTTCTGGGGCACACAAAGATACAAAAAGGTCTTGGAAAATTTAGTACTAACAGTACATATCGAAGGCAAGAGGGGCAGTGGAAAACAGTAACTCACCAAACTAGCTTGTGTAAATGGATGGCAGAAGAAGAATTGAAACTGATAGTAAATTGACAAAGCTATGAAGGGTTGAAAGTTGTGGACAGCCATAATCGTCCACCTACTGAAGAGACACATTAAATAGAAGAAGAAGAATCCATCAGTGTTTTAAATTCTATTTAGTGACATGTTGATGTTTGTTTCTCTAAATGTATGCATCAGTGTGTATATGTATTTTTGTGTACTTATTTGTGTGTTTCTGTACTTCTGTGTTTGTGTAAAGGTGTGCATGTACTATCGATATATTTACTAACACACTTATAAAAAAACGTCTAATCTCCGTGCATAAGCACAAAGGAACTTCGACCTAGTGCAATGATCAGCAAGCTTGTCAGGCTAGAACAATTTCGACTGAGTAGTCAGTTCGAACCTCACTGGATGCCCCAGATTTTCGGTTTTGTGCCATCACTGCCCCAGACTTTCGCTCTTGTGCCACATCTAAGTTACGCTTAGAAAATCATTCGGGCACCTCGAGGTGGGGTAATGGTTAGCAAGCTTGTCTCGCTAGAACAATTACGACTGAGTAGTGATTCAGTCCTAACTGGGAGCTACATACTTTCGGTCTTGTGCCACATCTACGCACGCAAGAAATTGTAGTGGATTAGTAAATAGGATTAAACCTATTTGCACATGTTAAGGAGAAGATAAATAAAGTGTTAATAAAGTAAGAGACAGGTAGAAGTTGACTACTGACCATATGGCGTAGAACAACACTATACAACAGTAATGTTTTTTTCTGTCCTTGTAGAGACAGTCATTGCTGAACGCTATTTCTGTCAATCCTTTTTTATGACGACTGATCAAGAAGTCCTATCAATTAATATCTCATTGAAAATATACAGCGCAGATTAAGGCTTGATTTTTCAACGTGAGCTTAGACTCATTAAACTTTGCTTTGTTTGGTTCTTTTGTTTTGTTTTACGGTATATCAACCTCAATGGGTTATTTAATACCGACAAAATTTTTATTGCTGATAATAATTTTTTTACAAAGTATTTCCTGTATTAAAACCTATTTTTACACTTTCATGGTGTTTTGACCCCAGTTTAGAGGTTAACTATTTGCCCATAGCTGGGACCCTAACAGGTGCTACCACCCGGGTCAAGGTGGACCTGGGAACAACAGGAATTAAGAGGTGGTTCCACGCTCCTCAAAACCTCCTGATCAAAGGCCTGCTGTCGGACGTAGTTTATCGTCTTACCCAGGACGCAGATGTAGTTTATCATCTGAGTGAACTTATAAGAATGTTGCCTGAAGAATTCGTTTTAGTTCAGTCAGTTGATACACGCTTGGGCGATGATATCTGTTTCGATTCATAACTGAATGGTTATGGTGTAATCGTTAACAAGCTTGTCTCGTTAGAACAATTACGACTGACTAGTGAGTTTGATCCTCACTTGTGCTACGCTTAGAAAATCATAACTAACTAGACAGAAGATTTTCTCACAGTAGGCTGACTTTTCTTTTTGCGGTAGAAAGGATATAGAATCTAGTCTGTCCTGCTATTCAACCCATGTATCCTGTGGGGAAAAGAGATGGATTCATACCTTTCTCAAATGTATTTGCACGTAAGGGAATGAAACTAACCCGACTGGAATTCGAACCCGGCCATCCGATTTCATATTCTGAGCCGTTATCCCTTATACCACGCCGGGAATCATCGTTTCAATTACCCTTCACAATATAACTATTTGACAGTATCAAAGGGTTTTTCGATATATTAGGTTGAGTCATAAATAATTTCCGTATTTGTTTATGAACTTTATTCTTCAAAAAGTACAATTATATTTTATTCAATTATATTAATCAGTATTTGCAATGCATTGTTGCTACTTATCAGGAAGTTTTTCAATACCTTTGAGTAAGCACCAGAGGGTTTCGATGTGAAAAACTTTACGATCACATCTTGAATTTAGTTTTCATGAGAGAAAATTTTCCACATTAAAGCGTTTTGCATCGATCGATAAAGGCAATAATCGTTTCGTGTAAGGTCAGGTGAATATAGCGGGTAAGGTAGAACAGACAAACCTAGCCTCCGAATCTTTTCCTGCGTTATTCTCGCTGCATCTGGCCTTCGTTGTCACGTAGAAGAACATTTTTCCTTTAGTCCAGTGTATACGCTCTCACTGTCGTGGAAAAAATGAGACATGTTCGTGTACATTTTAAAATCATTTCACCCCAAGCAAGGCAATAAATCCACTAAGATGCAAGGGGTTACTGAGTGTTAGAGAATATCAGAAGAATATACTATTAAGGAAGGAGGACAATAAAAGAATATTAAGAAAACAGAAAATAACGATTGACATTGCATTTACAATTTTGACGGCCAAAGTTGAATGGGAAGCAAGAAGCCGGAAGAGAGATTGCTAAGTGAAAACTGAGACAGAAGAAACTGTAAGCATAGAACTTACGGTAACATCTAGCCATTTCAACTGTAAAATGATGAGACCTAGCTGCTAATCTAGTACTGCGCTTAAATTCATAAAGTCTAGATACCATAGAAGAAAATTCATCAGAACAATTAACATGAAAGTATTTATTTTTTTTTAAAAAAAAAGGTAGAAGGAAGCTATGTTACAATGGTGGGAAAGTGACTGATGCCGAGATGCCAGGTCATGACCAATAACATTGCAGATTCTTATTTGGATTTATCAAGAATCACTAGACCAGATGTGATAGTAATATTCAAAGCAAGAACGAATGGTAGACTTATAGATATGTAAGATATATCCTGGCGAGAAAAATTGTCTAGCTCGACACAGCGAACCGACTTTCCTAGTTTCAGACTTAGCAATTGATTTAATATATTCTTTCCACTTCATGTCAGCGGAAAACGTTAGTTCAAGGTGCAATGAAACACTCTCCTGGAGGTTAGCATCAGCCATGCTGATGGAAGGTAAAAAGGGTTCTCTTAGACGATTAAAAGAGAGTAGTTTCGTTTTGGAGGTGTTAAAATTATGAAGCCATTCCTTCTTTGTCCCATTTATCAGTAGATTGTAGGTTATTGTTTTTTTTAGATCAGCTACCAATTTGACCTTATGAGACCGATCAGCCTTACTATTAAGACAGGGATAAATACTTGTGCCATCAATATAGATATCGAGGTGAAAACTGATGACATCAGGAAAGCCATTTATGAAATTTAAAAACAACATGGGTTCAAGGATAACACCTTGGGAAACACCTGCATTAATGCAAAACGATCTAGAAGAGTAGCCATTCAAGACAACATACATTTTTACGATTTGATAAGAAAGACTGTATTAGTATAAAAATTCGTCCAGAAATACCCTAACCTTTCAACTCCACATTTATTGTTAAAGTTAGGGTGGTATATTCTTCATTAAAATGACTTCCCAAACAATGAAAATTATTTATGACTCAAACAAATACTAGTTTTTTTTGTTTTTTTTTTTGTTAAAGTTTTTCATTTCTAGTTAACAGAACACAGAAAGCAAGACCACTTTTTCTGTTTTCGGCAAAAAAAAAAAAAAAAAAAAAAAAAAAAATGACATTTTTGCTTTTAATTCATTTGATTATATAGAATACAGGTATTATTTCCTGTTTAGTGGATGAGGCCGTTGCTTTTTGCTCTTATTCATGCTAGAAATCGTTGGTCGAGCCCTGGTAAAAGCTAGGATTTCGAATGTCGATTTACAAGGCAGGATGTCGCTTTCTACCTGGAAGACTGACGTAACATAATCTTAACCTCATTTCACCTATCTGGTTTTGTACCAAGCACTCTCTCTCTCTCTCTCTGTCCCTCTGCTCTCTCACTCTCTCTCTCTGCACAATCCTACGTGCACGTGCTGATCTCACCACGTGGAGAAGAGTTCGTATATTTGTGCATATATGCGTTTATCTTTCAATGTCTGAGTAGGGAGATGACAATAGAAGTGAATAATTTACCCATAAATGGAGAAGTGCGCTTTGGCTGCCGCTGAAAACTGCTTATGGAGAAATGGATACCCCTAAATATCGTGAAGGATGGGTGACGGGAATGGGTGTGGTTCAAGGGGTGGGGCACGTGTGGTGTGTTAGCGCGACGTATGAAAAGGAACGGGAGAGAAGTGAAACAAGTATAGAATAAGATAAGGACGAAAAAGAAGAAAAAAAGAAAAAAAAGAAAAAGGAAATGAAAAATTGTTAATAATAACATCTTCTATCGTAAGCGAAAGGCGCTTCCCAAGATCACGTTTATTCATCTTCTCTTTATTTTCACCACAAGGTACTCGAGATCTCTGGGCTGAGCATGGAAGTAATCATCTATCATACTATCAATATGGCGATGTTAGTGTTTGCTTATATCACACAACTGTTCAGAGAGAGAGAGAGAGAGAGAGAGACAGACAGACACAGAAAGTAGAAAAATGAAAACAAATATTAACAAAATTTGTTTACACTATTTACATTGTTTGGACTGTTGTCCTCATCATTATTATCATATTCACTACGTTTCGGCCGTAGTATTCTCCGGCCTCCTTTAGTTGATATACATTGGAATTTCGAACCCAAACAATCTACTTCGTGGACTAAATAAAGGGTTCGATCGAAATTCCAACGTATATCATCTGAAGAAGGCCGGTGCGTATGACGACCGAAACGTCGTGAATATGGCAATAAAGATGAAGTCAATAGCCCGAACAATGTAAATAGTGTAAATAGTTACAATACTTCATCTCAGAAATATAAACAAAATTTCTATTTGAAATATTTAAAAAAAATGTTACTTGTGTCTACAGCAAAATTCAAAATATAAAATCTAAAGTAGAATAAGAAAATATTCAAGTTCCGAGCCGTTATCCATTACATCAACCAGACGTCCCGCCTTACAGCACCTGGTATTCGCAAGTAGTCAACCGTCTAGTTCATCTGGCTCGAAGTTGCTTAATTTCGGTGATCGTACGTGAACCGGTGTATCAATGTGAAATGGCCGTAAGACAAAATGGCATATGTATGATTATTGGTGTCCAGAAGAAAAAAATTATAAATACGAAACCCTTTAAAATTAATGTTGGATAGAAATGATATATTTCTTTTTCTCTTATTTTTGTTCTGGTCGTATGGATTACACGGCCATAATACTACGGTGGCGTGGGGCTTAGAGTTTAAAATGAACAGTTGATTTACCTACGCCAAGAAGATTAATGCAGGATGATAATGACGAGGAAACACATAGGTAATTTTAACAAAACATGATAAGGAATTTATTCACTTTAAAAATATTGTCATGAAGAGGAAATGTTCATACAACAGATTAAATGATCTGACACAAAATAATATTCAAAAATGTTTTAGGACAAATGTAAGAGAGATCATTGCTCACCGAAGGGATATATAATTTGCATACTTTCATAAGTAAACGAAGAGAGATAGTTTGAAATACTTATCTTTCTTGGATTATTGAGAGAAAATTCTTTGAAGTGTCGCGTGCTGGTTAGAGGCCGATAATATAATTGGCGAGTAATTTTACATTGGCGAATACTTCAAAGCTGGTTGCGAGGAACTGAAACGAAACCTTTCACATGACTTCAAGCCCTCTTCTGATTAATTTAATTTTTCTCCTAGAAAGTAGCGAGTCTATGCGAAATTCTTTTTGATATAAATCGTTATATGAAAAACAAATTCGCGTAGGCTCGCTACTTTCTTTCCTTCTTTTTAGCTCACAAGTTAATTTCTGTGAAAGCAAAGTTTTCATTCATCCTAAAAAAGTTAACATAATCTCGTGAATTTCCATTCTTCTTCTTTTCGGCTCACCGGTTAATTTCTGTGAAAGGCAATAATCTCATATAGGCTCGCAAATTTCTTTCTTTCTTTTTCCTCAGTCCTCTGAATTTGAAGCGACAATATTTAAGAGAAACTTCTCTTCCCTTCGAACTCAGTGACGCATGAATTCCAAAATCTATTGTTATTCTGGAATAATTAATGCAAAACGATCTAGAAGAGTAGCCATTCAAGATAACATACATTTTTACGATTTGATAAGAAAGACTGTATCAGTATAAAAAACAAAAATGCTAAAGAAAATCACGTGAAAACGCCACTCACTAGAGTAGTATCAAAACTATGAATGAATGTTTATGATTGGTCAAAATCGATTATACGGCTTTTTGATACTACTCTTTGGACGTATAAGGCAATTATGGGAAAATAGGTTGTTCAAGCGCTCACTCTCCCACACTATGGTGGCCTGCCAGTGTCGAGGGAATTTGTCAAGATATCTGGGACAGAGCACAGGAAGAAATGAATTCGTGCTATGGCATACTTTACTAATGGCTAAGTCAACTCGCGCCCAGAACTGGAGGCTTGTCTCACATGTTGTCGTTCCACTGGGAGCGAACATTTTTAGTTTCGGTTTGGGCTTGCAGTAGTTCGCTGAAGTCAGCTTAGTAAATTTAAAGAAGGAAGTAAGTAAAAGCATAATTAATTTGGTCTTATTACAAATAATATATAATTTAACAGAATATCGGGTCCTTCACTTCCCACCCCCTTAACAAAGGTGTACGAAATGTTATATGCATTTTAAGCCTTGAATTGATTATTCACATTAAAACAGTTTTTATGAAATTAATCCTCTTTATCTTGGTATATTTTTTCAAGGTCTCATATTACAATTATAATTTGGTGGCACTTTGAATCTGTTAGGGAAAGATTCCATGGCTCACCGTTTCTTGAATAAAAACGAGAGAAAAGATTGTCGCGTGTACAAATAAAATGATAAACGTAAGATATGCAAATTTTAACTGTAATCATTTATGAAATGAAAGTTAGAATGTTCTTCTCATTGACTGTAAGGAAATGAACAGGAATAGCCTTTCAGTGAGGACGAGAGAAAGTGGAGTTGGGAAACAAAATCAAAGGGAGCCCGCTGTTGCTTTGGGGAGAAAGACAGGACGACAAGGTTGACTCGCGTCTCTTTACTGCTGTCAGTAGCTTTGCTGCGTTTGGTTTTTATGGGCTCCAGAAGCCTGTTTATTTATTGGCTGGAGCTGATTTTATTGGCTATTTATTTTTATTAAATTGAAAATTTAAGTGCGTTTGAAACTCGGAAGGCTACGAGGTGTGTTTATTTTTGATTTGATACTGTTCACTTCTGCTTACTCTACAAGTCCATCACTTCCCACCCTGTTAACAAGGGTGTAGGGAATGTTATATACATTGAATCTGTGAATTAATTACCCAGATTAAAACAGTTTCATGAAAAAAAAACCCATATCGGAAAAATGAATTATGGGACAAAATTATGGATCTGTAGAATTTTAATTTTACATTATTTCAAACAGCTGTAAATAACTTGTTCAATTTTGTGCAAAAAGTGGATCACAGAGCCTTGATACTTCTCTGACTTTTGATTGGTCAATTTGTAGAAGACCCGGTAGCATGCAGTGCTGGCCTACGAAAAGGTGGCTTTGTGCCAGACACTACCAACGACTACCGAATCCACTAGCAAAGTAAAAAAAAAAAAAAAAAAAAAAATGATAAACATGTGATCTTTCAACCGTAAAATTATTACAGTCTCCTTAGTGAGGAAAAGGGTCATTCAACACGTGCATAAAAAGGTAAAAATAGGTAGCCAGGAGGAACGACGAAAACGAGTCTGGTGGAAAAACAAATATAAAACTTTATTTAATAAAAAGTATTGTCTCAAACAGTGGAGACTATCAGAAAAGTGAAGCTAGTTCTTAGCAAGTAGGCAAGTTGTATAAGGCAAGGACAAGTAGTCAGTAAAAGAATGTTAATGTTTCGCGCCAAAACGAAAATCGAAATGGCTAAGGCGGGAAAGGTTTCCTCAGAAAGAAAGTTCTGGAACAGAGTCTTCTTATACAAAAAGTATATGCATAGACAACAAAAAAAGATACTCATTGCGAGATTTTTGTAATGTGTGTGTAATGTTATCTTTTTCTTTAGAACTGGTTCGTAAGGTTAGAGTTCAAAAGGTATATGTGAAGTTTATCAGTCATCAGTGTCGAAAAACTCTACGTTCCCTGGTAGTGAACGGAGGAAAGTTCGAACAAGTTGTTCGTAGAAAGTTGCAACCACATGAAGAGATTTGGCATGATGAGCCAAGGAGTTTACTAGGAAGTTTTTTTGTAGTTAAGATATTTTGGCCCGCGTATGGGTAAGGGGCGGGAAATAAATGAGTCGACCTTATAGCTCGGAGACCAGGCAGCGACTGATTTGAAAAACACCGCTCGTCAGTGACATCAGAGAATGCGCGGGAAAATTTCAAATACTGTTCTAGCTGGAATCAGCAGCAGCCAACAACTTCCTCACGTCGGCAGCAGACGGCTGCTTACTACTATAACTAGCCGAAAGTGAAGGGAAGGGGTGCAATACGCGTGCACGCGTAAAAGTAGGTGGAATCCCTGCGCAGTTCCACAAATTAATACTAATATCATGTTTTCAACTACATCCGAATTGTATCGACCAATTTTATTTTATTTTTTCACGTAACATACAACATTATAAATACCCGGAGACATTTTCAACTCTTTCTCATATTCTTCTGTTTTTCTCAGAATCACAACTATGTAATTCAGTTTTACGTCTGTCCCTGATGGGAAGACGCTATGACGCACACGCACGCACACACACACACACGTACATACGAACATTGAACATCTCTTAACTCATCAACTACAAGCAACAGAAACAGTTCTGAGTCCAGATAAAATTAAGTCTTAACTTCAAATAACAGTCCAAGGGAAATAACTCCTATTAATTTCAACTTACTATATAAAAATCACTCACTTGATTGCTTTGTATGTCATGTAGTAAAATGAAGATTGTTATTATAAAAACAGTTTTTGCGTCGTTTCTTTTGTTTGCTTTTCGTTTTTTGACACATTTGTAAAGTAAAAAAATGTACGGATTGAATCGAGGCCGTTCAATGTCCCTACAAATCATTGTGTTCAATTCAATACCATAGGTTATTTTTTGTTTAATTAACTTTCAACCATATGTAAATTTTATGATTTTATTTTATTTCTTACTAATGAAACTTAATAATGCTATTCCAAACTCTGAAATAGCGTTTTGGGAGAGAAACGGTTGTCATTTTTACAAAACAGATAAAAAACAATTTTACTGGGTACCTCAGCGTGAGGGATTCATTAAATCAAGCTCATCTGGTTGACTTGACAGTGACTAGTATAAATTAGTGAGTTGAATCCTTACTGTGTCTCCCATACTTGCGACCGTGTGCTAGAATTAAATTAAGCTTAAAAAACAAAAATTATAAACTCAGTTGAAGAATAAGATGACTCGACAAAAAGGAAAATTTAGTGAGGAAATAATTAGTGATTTTCAGATGTTAAGGGGAAATAACTCTTGCTTGATTGCAATTCAAACTCTTCAAGCAAGGAAGTCGACAAAGTAACAAAGATGGCAACTTTTTTTGGTGAAATTTTACCCGTTTTTTCCCGAGCTGTCGCCGAAGATGAAGATGACGAAGAAGAAGAATTGGAAGGACAGGAAATTGACCTGAAATGGTATAGAAAACTTTAGTGTCCTTTAAAATTAAATACAAGACAAACGAATTAGTATTTTATGCCTGTTTAGGATATCTTTTGCAAGTGAAAAATGTGTCCAAATTGAGTGTATTGTTTATTTTGCTTCGTCATTTATTTGTTTTCGTAATTCGTTAAAAATATGATTATTGTTAACTCGATTTTTGCAAGTAAATTAATTCCTGGGGTCCGATGCTTGGAATTTAATTATATTTTTCCTCATCAATTTTAAAGCGTTGTTAATCCTTTTTTTTTTTTTTTTAGTTTATTTATTTGTGAGTCTGCTAATTTTTTACAATCTTTCTTTCTGGCTATCATTTCCTTTATTTTTTAGTTTATTTTTTATCCTCACCATAAAATAAAAAGGTAAACCAAAAGTTAGTAAACTAAAATTTGTCTCAACATATTGGTAAATAATGGTAGAATGGTTGCTCTACTACTTGTATCAAATCTGAAAAACTACTTCTGGTACACTCGTAAAAATAGGGAATTAAAAAAATATCTTTTGTAAACGTAGAGGTTCTTTAGGCCGCAACACTTGTCACAAACCAAGAAATACTAATTTTTTTTATTGATTTACATTAAGAAGGGGTTATCCTGTTCAGTGTTCATACTGTAAAATCGATCCCTAGCGTTCACAGAATTACGTGGACTGACATTTTTTATTTCAATTTTTAAACTGTGCTTCTTACGTCATTGATAACTGCATACAAAAACAGACATTTTTTTTTTTTTTTTTAGAAAAGGATTTCTTTTAAATAAAGAACAAACTTTATGACTAAATAGCAGGACAGATTGGTTTCTATAACCTTGGATGGCAGCCAGTCTAGGAGAAGTAGATTAAAAGAAGGATAACTCTGAATTCAAAACCTCTAACTATTGGTTGAATAGCCTCACCAACTCACAATTGGCCAAGTGTGGTGGGTATGCAAACTTGGATATTCAGGGAGAGGTTCCGCCAATGGGAGTGAGAAGGCTTTGGATTTGGAAAGAACACACAGATTGTCACAAATGTATACATCTTTGTGTTTTATTTTAAGAAAATACTTTAAACAATTTTCATGGTAAGTATTCAAATGAACTCTCTACTATGTTACCTAGAGTTTTTGAACTTAAGAGCAGCACTACACTGGCATTGAGACCTCATCAATTTACGGTTGAGGTGGCTAAATGTAGCCATTAATTAACAATGCAATGTCACTTGCTGTCAACTGTTCACCTGATTACTCTCTCTTCTTTTTCTACTCATCATTAATGTTTTTGTGCCTAATTCTTCCACACTCTGTAGCCCCTTGTGTTTTAGTGGCATTATTGCCTTGTTTGGGGTGATTCTGATTAAACAAAAACAATATTAATTGTTTGTCTGGAGAAATAGATATTTTTTCCTTTTTCTTACAAAAAGATTCTTTGTTATTAAAAGAATAAACATATATATGGTTTTAATTAGGTATATTGACTAGATTCATCAATTTAAAAAAAAATTCTTTCAGCATTTTTATTTTGAGCTTTTCTTCAATGGATTTGTTTTGCTTATTGAAAAATTTTTACTTCTAGTCTCATGAAAATATTAACTGACAGTTGTTTTCTGTTTAAAACTAAATTACATTTTCTAGTCATAAGATTCCTACTCTTTGATAGAACAGGTATCATCTTGGACTTCGGAAGCTGTACTGTAACACTGGTTCCTGTATGATCACTAAAATTAAGCCTGATCAGTACCTTGGACCTTAGAAATACCAGGTTCTGTAAACTTGGATGTATGGGTGATATAATTGATAATGGCTTGAAATTGTTAATTGAAGAGCCAAGTTCCACTTCCCATTGGATTTGTTACATTCACTTACGTGCAAATACCCTTGGGGAAAAATATGAATCCACCTCTTCTCCTCCCAGCTATGGGTTAATTAGTAAGACTTGTATAACTATACCATCATTATTAGGTTGGTGCAAAAATAATGACGTAATAATGTCATTTTTATAACGTTAAAAAATAAGTCAAAAACTACATTATTACGTCATTATTTTTGCGCCAACCTAATATCTCTCCCCCCCAACTAAAAATATTCTTATGATCTAAAAATATATTTTGGCTATAAATAACCTGTAAAGGGTTGATAAACTGTAGAAAATTAATCAATGGACTGTAACATTTTTCATGTTTTTAGGGAATTTCTCAAAAATGGTGATAAATGTAGAAAATTGTTTTATTTTGTTTTAAAACATCTCATTTCACCTGTAATTTTGGGAAAAAGATCTTTTGTTCAATTTCAGAATAAATAAATAAAACAAAATAAATAATAAATAAATTCTTCATTCTGACCTGTCATAATATATGAATTCTCATGATCAGATTAATAAGAATTTTAAATACATTTTGGATTCTGTTTAAATATGTTTTTATTGTAATACCATTTAATCTTTTAAAAATTACAAAGAATTTATAAAACTTAGTTTTCTCATTTATTTATGCAACATATATGTTTGTTTTTCTAAAGCTGCAGACTTACATTCTAGTGATAAACATTATTTAAAAATATGAAAGCAATAAGTAAACCACCTTTATGTCTCATGAAACAATATTTTAGCAAAGAAAAAAACTGATAAATGGATTAACTTTTTATAATTTGGGAAGGCACACACACACTGTGTACTTTTTGTATTATGATCTTATTAGACAAATCAGATCAGTATAGAGATGTGTGTTTGAACTGAAAAAACAACTTTTTTCAGTTTCATCTTCACACTGTGAAACTGCATCAAAATTTTTTTTTATGAAACCGAACAATTTTGGTTTCATTTTTATATCACTACTGAGTGACCATATCCAAAGAAACACTATTGAAAAAAAACTTTCAGGTGTTAATAAAATTAAATTTTATCAACATTTATACTATTGTAAGAGAAAAAGATTGATCAAAACATTTGACTAGTTTTCAACCTATTTGTTTACAAAAGAAATGAAGAAGAAAAAAAAGGAAATATTACATGATATCTGAAAGTGAAATCTATTTGTTTCAGTTTAAAAAAAAAAAAAAATTGTGGTAAAATTAAGTTAACAACAAAGTAGCCAGTAAAAATAAAAATAGTTGCCAGATTTGTCTTAATGTTAAATTTTATGAAGTCAGATTTTTTATAAGGGTTTTCTAGTAAGCCAATTATGCCAATTACAAAATAAATTTGTTGCAAACAAGAAAAACGAATAAAGATTAGCCAGACAAAATATTTAGATTCCAAATTAAAATAATGAATTAAGTGAATTCTGCTACTTCTGAAAAATGTGAAAATTTCTTATCCATGAATTTTGTGTTGTCTTTGTAAAATGCATAAAAGGTCTGGCAAACCTGGATCATTGTGCCAACAAAAAAATTTTAAGAGCAGTTTTTTCTCTTGATACCACTATTATTTTAAGTATATTTGCTCCTTGGCAATGTTTATTATTTTAACAAGTGATTATTAGAATTGTATAAACCCTAAACATATGAAGGTGAATTTATACATTTTTTTTTGTTCTTGACAATTTACAACAAAAATAAAAATATTAAACGCTATTTATTTATAAGATTGTTTTTTTACAAGAATAATTTAAAAACTAATACAATTCGAACTAATGCAATGCAACATTTCTCTTTTACCAGTTTATAAAGAAATAAATATAGAAACAATATTTTATTCATGAATTTATAAACATTTAGTAAATTATTAAACTATGTGAACCAATTATAAGGAAATCCTTATTATAATTTTATAAAATTCAAAACGATTGGCAATTAAGCAATGTTTTGTTAACCATTCCAATAAACAATATAAATAATAAATAGTGTAAACAAACTAATAAATAAATATTAACCCTGAATATGACAGTAAAGATGAGGACAGCAGTCAAAACAATATAAATAGTGTAAATAGTTACAATACCTCATCTCAGAAATAGAGACACATAATAGTGTTTATTATTTTTGTTGGCAATTCTTAAGAACAAAGGAAATGTATAAATTCACTTTCATATGTTTAGGTTTTATTACAATTCTAATGATCACTTTTTAAAACAATAAACATTGCCGAGGACAGACGGTAATTAAATTAATAGTAGCATTAAGAGAAAAAAAAACATCCTTTTGACACTCTGTTGCTTTTTGTCAGGCACAAAGGTCCAAGTTTACCAATCATCCTATGTTGCTTTTATGTAATTGTGAGTGAAATGATGGCTTTCAAATTATCCCAAGTGACCATTTAATTTGTGAAATAATTTTAAGAATAATGTCTACCTGTTTTGTTCTTCTTTACAGGCAGACCAGTCTTGAGTGGGATGCAGTTACAGAAAAAGAATTGGTCAATGAGAAACTACATTGTTCCATGTTGGTCATTGCAGTTGGACAGGCTGCTTCAGGTAAAAAAAAAAACAAAAAAACATTAAAATATAATCATCATCATCAGACTCATATTCAGTTGTAAGCTTGCTGAGCAGCTAGCTCATTCCCTCTGCTACACATAAATCTGGGTTGAAAGCTGGAAGGATTCATTCATGTATAGTCAAACCATTACCAGTGTCCACCAACCTGGAGGCTTATCTTGGTCATAGACACAAGGTTTTTAATTCTATCAGTGAAACTCTCTGCTTTGAATGTTGACTTCAGTTTCAGAAGCCCTCTGCCCAATGATGCTGTGTCATCATAGTACTGGCTGCATCCATAGCTATGGAGCTCAATCTGTCCCATTGTGTTAGATGGCCATTGACCCCTACAAAAAGGTTCATCTGCCTTTTGACAAGTGTTGTTTTTAATCCTGCTGTGTCCTTCCCATCAGAAAAGCCTATTTATTAAAACTTTGAACCCCATAAATCCAACTTGATACAATTATAGAGGGAAAATTTATAATATAGGATACAACAGAAATATCTCCTCCCACATAATGGTTAGACATTAACTAGATGAAAACCTGCCACTAATATCTTACCATTATGTAGTAAGTATTTCTGCTGTACCTTGTACCACAGCAAGCATCAGAACAAAAAAAATTCAAAAGGGGTGGTTGGTGGGCTTAAAGGTAATTAATTTTCAAACTTTTTTTGCAGATGGCATTAGTCAGGAGTTGCATTTTTCTTTTTTTTTTTGCTCGATTTTTGATCTAATAAAAGATAACAAATAAACTGTTAATAATTGTTATATTTCGGTATTACCAATTTACAGTAATATATGTTTTGTTACTCCTCTTTTTTATGAATATTCTTTTAATATGTTTGTAATAATAAAATTTTGTATTCCTGCAAAAATATTTCACTTATTTTTTTGTTTTGCTGGAGATAGCTAAAAGTTCTTTGTAATAATGCTGTTTGGTTATCACACTTTGCTAGTCCATTAATGTATTCTTTAACCCCGGTTTTAGTGTTGTTGATGTTGCAACTGCCTAAACCATTCATTATTGGATGTTGTAATGTTGATGCTGTTTTTTCATTGTCCTCATTTGAAATAGTTTCTGTTTTTTTTTTGACAAGGTTTCTGCCAGTCTTATCTCCTTTCATCAGAATCTCGTCCAATTGGTTGGCTATCGAGTGTTTTGAATGAAAATGAATCTGGTTCTTACAAGAATGCTGAGATATTTCGTTGTAAGGGCCAAACAGATGTTATGGTTTGTTGTTGTATAAAGGACGTCTCCCCAGAATCTGCCTTTTGTTGGGTCAATAAGGTAAGAATGAAGAAGGTTTATTGCAAAAGAATTTGTTTCAATAACTTTGCATTTTGATGATTTGCTTGCTAAAACAGAAGTGTCAGGGAGATGCAATACAGTTGAATAGTTAAGTAAGTAGAAAAGTGGATTTAATATTCTCATGATGATGATCCAATCCTCTAAGATTTAGTTTCTCAGTTAACTCTTGTGTATGATATTTGAATATGGTATGGTATTAAACAGGGAAAAAAAAGACAAAATTTTCTTTCATTTTTTTTTTTTTTTTTTAAATTTTCTGAAATCAAACTCATTTTGTTCAGTGAATAAAAGTTTATTAGTTCATTTTGTGATTGACAGAATTAATTTCAACTTGAATCTAATTTCACGTCAGAATTAATTTAAACTCAATTTAGTTCCGAGTTGAAATTAATTCTGCACCCCCATTTTGTGAGTTATATAAAACATTTGTGATATTCATGAAAATTCTGTAGCTCAAAAGAAATGTGCCTTGTATCGGCTTTATCATTTTACACACTTTATGATCTTTATAGCTTGACATTCATTTTTTGAGTTCATAAATGTCATCTAGAATTTGATTATGACAAAGTGGATAATAGAAGTTGAAATAGAGTCTTGCATATTTAATTTTATTTGTAATGGTTATTGGTAAGGAAAGTGAATTAGATATGCAGAGTTCGATTCTTGCTTGATTCTGTTTTGTTCACTTTGCGTTAATGTCCTTGGAAAAAGCAAGAACCCATCTTTATCCATTTGTGGGTTAAATAGCAGGGCAGACTGGGCTTTCTTGCCTTGACGTGTCAACCAGTCTAGGTGAAGGACACCTACATTCAAAACCAACCTGAAGAAGGTTGTACTTCATCAGGCTATCTTGACCAAGATACGCCACTGCTGCTGTGGGTGCAGTAAATATGGTATCTCTTCAACCTTAATGGCATATGGAACTAGAAGAATATAAAATAACTGTATAAAGCTAGTAACAATATTTAAGAAATAATGGTGTTTTAATTGTCAAGTTTAAAATATAAAAAAAATTCTGACCCTATGACATGACAGGCGACTTTGCCTGGAGCCCACAGTGCCCCATGGACAGCTTCTCAAGTGTCTATTTGTTCAGTTTGAGGGGGAACTACAGTTTGATCCTGTGTACTTTACTTTACAGCAAGCAACGTTCTATAATAATCTGAGTGAAGAGGATGTGCTTTCCTTAAAAAAGGAAAGCACATCCTCTTCACTCAGATTATTTTCTTGTAAACTTCTTATCTTCTCAGTTTTGTATTAAAATGTAAACAAAGCAATTTCTAAAGAAAAAAAAATGAGGCTTCTATTTCAAACATGAAGTGTCCACTATAATAATGTTTGAAATAATAAAAATATTGGATTAAAAGTGAATCCATTAATTCTTTTTATATATATATATATATATATATATATATATGGTGTCCATAAAGTCTGTTTATGATTAAAAAATTATTACAAAATGAGGAATAGATATTCAAGCTTTTTTTAACTAATTTAATACACTTTTACAGGCACCATAAGTTGCATGAAGCACATCAAGACAATACTTGTTTTCTTGCCATGTTCACTATAGCATAGCCTCATCAATGGTGGCAATGGCATCAGTGATGTCCTGTATCTTTGTTTGATACATGATATCTTTAATATAACCCCATAGAAAGAAGTTCTGTAGTTTCACTGAGTTTGCGTATCTGATATTTGTTTTAATAAACTATGACACACATTGTGCATTTTCTTGAGGAGTAGCCATTTTTTAGGGATTCATTTAACAGTACCTCTTTCATCAACAGGATACCGGAAATGCACAAATACAATGCTATTAAAAAGTTTGATAACTACTGAGTGTATTGAACAAATCTGATTAAGATATCTCATCAGTTACTTTTGTAATATTTTTTTAAATTGTAAATAGACTTTATGGAAACCCTGTGTGTGTGTGTATATGTGCACATTGCATTTTATGTTTGTTGATAATTTCTTTATACTTTTCATATTTATCTTCTCAATTTTGCATAAGAGGTTTTCCATCTTAAAGCTTCATAACATTCTTATAGCCACCAAATATAGCAGGATATTGAAACTGGTTTTGAATTAAAGATTAATAAATTTTTTTCTGTCAGCTTTTCACTTCTTTCCTCATGGAATCTGCTGAAGTTGCTGTTCTTACTTCTCTGCCATCAAGTGAATATCGAACAGAAATTCCATATTGTCAACTTGCTGTTCCCTTCTTGCGATCTCTGAGGACTACAAACACCTGTAAACAAAGGCCTCCTTGTCCATATCTTGAACAACCAAACCTTGTTACAGGACTCCCAGCTCAAAGTAAGAATTTATTTCCTTTAGTGTATCATCCTTAGTAAACAATATATCTTTTTTTCAGGTTAAGTTGATATGAATTTAAATTGTAAATATTAGGATAAAATTAATTTTGATTTGGATATAAGTCAAATTAAAACTCTTAATTAAAAATGATTTGAAAATTTAAAGACCGAATACTGACACATTGTTTTTAAATTATATTATAAAATAATTGTTTCTTAAAACATCGTGTGAATTTAAAGCAAGGGAGACAACTATGATAAGTGCTAAAGTCCTTAAATACATTGCCTAGAAGAAAACTAATGAAATTTATTACTTTCCGATATCTGATACAAATAAAAAAAAAAAATGACAAAAATTATAACACTTACAGATGAAAAGTCACAAACTTTTGTCACATATAAGTGTTTTTTATATGTGAAATCTTCCCAAATCCGAACAGTATTAAATGAGTTTATGCATGAGTATATTTAAAATTATTATATTATTATTATTACTTTTTTTTTTTTTTTTTTTTTTTTTTTTAGACCATTCCACTTTTTATTCAATCATCTTAAAAAAATAAAGGATAATAAATGAAAGCCCACGATAGCCCCAACAATAATTTATTCAAAAAGTTGTAAGTCAGGGATTAACTTTGCATTTTATCAGTATTATGAAAACGACGCCCTTCTAAATTGATAAAAAAAAAAAAATCAATATTTTTTGATCCTAACATGTCATGGCTTGAGGAAGGACTAATGAATGCTAATCTACAAAAACTTTCCCTATTTTTTATGAGTGGACCAGTCTATTTAAGTAGTGCCCAATTTTGAACAATTGGTTTGGTGCACATTCTTAAAAGCTTCAGTATTAAGTCTTGTCACACTTTAGTCACAGCTGGAAACCCACTGGTTTTGAATAACTCTTAGCTAGTCTTAAATAGGTGTTTCTGCACCTCAATTTTCAAATGGGTTTCCATACATCAAGTGAAAGTCAAAAATTTCTGTATCTTGTCTTTGTCAGAAATTTATTTATTTTTTTTTGCAAGGAATCTAGCAATTTCTGATATTGCTTTATAATTTGTTGTATTTAAACAATTTTTGCACTGTCCCCTTTACTGAAACATGATTTACAGCCCATGTTGCTTAAAAACTGGAATGGTCACAACCAAGCAATATTACCTAACTATATGGCATTTGTTTACTGTTGCACAGAACTGTGTTATTGGACACAGTTATGCATGTCATTGCTACCAACATTTTGTCTGAATTAAGGTAAAATATATACAGTCAATAAGAAGAAATTTGAAAAAGAAATGTGACTTGCACAAAATGTTGGAATGCATATATATATATATATATATATATATATATATCATCCAATGTTGATATCATGACTCAGTTTCATGCAAATGTGCAATCTTCAGGTGTGAAATACAGACTGACTATTTGTGTTATGAAATTCACACTCTTGTAGTGATTATTTAAAATTGTGTGGAAAGAATTATTTATTATTGTTGCCTGTAATATTATTATTAATTATTTATAATTTATTATATTCCAATTCTTAAGATCAAAAGACAAAGAATTAAAAAAATAAAAATAAAAATTATTTTAAATAAAAAACTTTGAAATTATGTAAACACGTTATGGATTAAGGGGGATAATTCTTTTTTGCCTAAAATACCCTTATATCATTTAAGGTAATGTCTTATAGAATAAACTTAGTACTCAGGATATATAATAATAGGTTAAGACTATATATATATATATATATATATATATATATATATATATATATATATATATATATAAGAGAGAGAGTAGAAGATCAAGTAAAGAAAAAAAAAAAAAAATCAGAAGATTTTTTTATTTTATATTAAAAAACCAACAATTAAGCCAGAGTAAGTGAAAAGAAACATCTACACTTAAAAATGTAAACATTATGCATATAAGTCAGTGCAATAAAATGATATAGAAATAATTATTATAATAGAGATGTTAAATAAATTGAATATATTAAGAAATATAATTCAATAAGTAATAATTACAAATAGATAATTAACAAAAGAAATAATTTAAAGGAAAATGAGATATAATTATTAAATATAAGTAGTATGTATTATTATTTTATATAAATTATTATATCATTAATAAACAACATTATTATATTAAATAATATCATTAAATATTGTTCAATGTTATTATATGAAATAATGCTTTATAGAAGGTAATAGTTTTATTAATATAAATTAATATGTATTCTTTTAAAAATAGAATATAATTAATACATTTCCTAAAAAGTAAAAAATTAAAACAATATATGCTTTTTAATATATAAATAATTTATATATTTTTCTTTTTAATATAATAATATCCTTTAATATTATAGTAATAGTGAATTTGTTAATATAAGATAAAATATCATCCCTAATTACCTACGTCTATTTCCTTGATAGTAGCCTGAGATGAATATTCTAATATAAGTCAAGGTCATGTCGACACGTGTTTGCCTCCTGTTACCATCCCCATGTCTAGACATTCCTGCTCTTTTCTTTACCATCTTTTTCTTTTCATTTTTCTTGTCTTTTCACTATTCCCCTTACTCTCTCCTTTTTTCTGTTTTTCTTTCTTGCTTTTTTTCCTCTGCCTTATCTTAAGATTTGCTTTAGGATTTCATTTTATTTTATCTTTTTACCTTGATCAGTTTGAAAATCCTTGCAAGTAAATTTTGTAAGGTGAAATGATCATTACAGTGGAGTAGTTTTAAATTCCTGTGTATATAATATATAATTTTTGTAATGTCTTTCAAAATGTATAGTTATTTAAATGTTGCATTAGTTATTGCTTTTTATTTATTTATTTTTTGTCATACTATCTCTGTTTTTCAGTCCTGACACACTGCCAAGTTTTTGATATTCCTGCCCAGGTGTTTATTTGTTATCTTGAATCTTTGTACATTGATTCATCAACAATGCGAGCTTTTCTGCCTGTGTTAAAGCTGACCAAATTGAATGAAATTCCACAGGTAAGAAAATCAAGTGAAATTGTTTTGTTTCCATTCTTTCCCGTATTTAAAAAAAAAAAAAAGTCAATTTTGAGAAATTTTCTGAAAAAAATTCCAAGGCTGATAGCATTGTGGCCAGAATTAACAATTACATATTCAGTGTCTACTGTTCAATGCTTGTGGTAAATGTTCATTTTAAAATCTTCAAGAAGTAAAATCCCTTAATACTCAATGGATCATATCAGATATCAAATCTTTCAAGACTATTTAATTTAGGAATATAACTCAATAGTTGCAGCATAGCATATCAGATGAAGAGATACAAGTTAGAATTCCATTTCCAAAATCATTTTATCCACAATTTTAATCCCGATATACAACTACTTATTCAAAAATTGGAAAATGGCAATAAACAGACTGACCTTCTCAATTGATTTTAATAAAACTTGTTTGAAGATTATTTAAATATATATAAATATATTTCTAAAGAAGTGGTGGTTTTTTTTTTTTTTTATTAATCTGATAGATTTTATTACTTAAACTTTATTTACCCATATTTGTGTAGACAGTCTGTTTATTTATTAAACAGTATATTTATTTTTATGTGCTGGTTTGAATATTCAAGAAATCTTATTAAAGAAAAATATTGCACTCTCCAACAGGATTTGAACCTGTGTCTACCTTGTCAGGAGAAACCATTAGATCCAACATGCTTTAGAGCAGGGTTTTTCAAACTGCGGGTCTCAAGTTAAATAAAATGGGTCGAGACAAAAAAGAAAGAAAGGAAAAAAAATAATATGTAGTTGAGAGTAAAGTGCAGAATATAAACAACTCTAAATGTTGCACTCATAAATCATCACTAATTTTTCACATAGGTAAGCTTGTATTATATTTTATTTTTTTAAATATAATACACACACACACACATATATATATAGTCTGTTCTCATTGAGTTTATGTATCTTGTTTGCCAGACTCATTGCGAATTATTTACTCTACCTTTGTGTTGGAATTTCTTTTAAATTTGTTTTTCTAAAAGTAATAATTTTATATTTATACAAATAGTTAATACAAATGGATACATGAAATTCTAATATGTGCGGATCATTAGAAATATATAAATTGTTGATACTAAATAAATTAACCTACTGAACAGTTTGTCTTTGATTTATTACATGTAGGTATAATATGACGCAATGCAAAATGTGGTTCTTGCTGTGGGAAGCATTTTGGAAAAAGTTTAAAAAATGCTGCTTTAGACTGTCTCTGCCACAAAATGCATCAATGATCAAACAAAATTGAATAGTGTATTATAAATGAAAATCTTTCTAAGATGCTCAATTTGTGCTTATAGGGCACTCAATCAAACAAGTTGTAAACAATTTCAAATAGAGATATAAGATTTTCTTTGATAAAAAGTATTGAAATAGAGACATTGAAAGAAATAAGAAATTGGGTTCATGATAATTTTTCTTAGATTTGTATATTTCTGTGTCTGATTCTTATGAATGAATTTCCAGGTGCCTATACAAGATTTAACCTTTCTTTTAGCATTGACAACTCTTATTTGGTGAAAGTGGCAGTAATTGTTCAAATTTTTCAACTTAAACACGGTATCTGTCTATATTTCTGAGATGTGGTATTGTAACTATTTACAATGTTTGGACTGTTGCCCTTATCCTTGTTTTTCACATTCACATCGTTTCGACTTTTGTACACTCCGGCCTTCTTCAGGTGATTGGAATTTCGAACTGAATCCTTTATTTTATCCACCAGGCTAGATTGTTGTGAGTTCAATACCTGGCCACAGCAGAGGTGAACAAAAAACTTGGAGAGTGGAGTTACTAAAGGTAAATAACTGAAAACTGAGATATCCAGAAGAGGCATGGCACATGGAACTAGAACAATTTTAGTTCAAAATTCTAATGACCTGAAGAAGGCTGGAGCGTATAATGGCAGAAACCTTATGAATATGACAACAAAGATGAGGATAACTGTCCAAACATTGTAAATAGTTTAAATTAAACATGATAGCTATGATAAACATTAATGTCTGCTGTAAAATACAATAATAAAATTGTATTAACTGTGAAATTTTTAAAATCTGGTATTTATTATAGGTTTTAATTTAAAAAAAACTATAGGTTTCTACCTATGATCCATTTACTATAAGAACTAGATGAGATATCCCTAGACATGAGCAGTGGAATGAGAACAGTCTACATTAAATAAAGGGTCCAGTTCAGAATTCCCAGTAGGTTATTCAGATTGATATACAACTGATGAAGGTTGGAGGATATAATGACTGAAATGTGATAACAATGAAAAAGATGAGAACAATTGTCCAAATATAAACAGTGTAAATAATGGCCATTAATAGTTTAAATACTAATGCAATTTTTTTTTAGACATTACAGAATCTAATGAAACAAGACAAAATAACAGGCAAGTGTTAAAGGGGATGATTACTTAGTAAATACTAAACAAACATACAGTAACAATGTAAGCATTTTATGTAGTTGGAAAATTATTTTGATATATTCCATCATCAATGTATGAAGATTTTGAAATTTCAGTCTCTGTTCATTAAAAAACACCAGTCCTCAATTGATCACCAAAGTTAAGTGGCATTGGGTCAGATCATTACTTAGATGGGCAACTGCTTGTGGACACTGAATACTGTAAGCAACTTCCTACTATCCAAAAAACTTAGCTTTAAATAACCAACAAATGTTTCATAAGCCAAAAAACAAACAAAAAAAAAAAAAACGAATCTTAAACAATAAAAAAATGTTTGAACTTTGGAATGTAAAACAGTTTTGTTCATGCCTGCCCAAATCTTGATAGATTTACTTTCTGCCTGATTTTCTTTCTGCAATTTTCCCTTGGTAATGATTGAATTTCTTTCTTATTTCAGAACAACCCAGAAGCAGAGGAAATGGTCACAAAGATTGTAGATATGTATACATCACAAAGCACCCTATACTTATGAATAAAAAAGAAAATTCTTTTTTTTTTTTTAACATGAGCTTCTGTTGTTTTTCTTGAGAAAATTCTCTAATTTCTGCTGAGAACAAAAAAAAAACAAATCATAAGAAAGATGATCATTTCTTTTCTATTCAGTGTTATTAATATTTATTTCCTCTTTTCATCTAGAGAGATTTTATCATTCCAGCTAAAGTGATGGTTAATAGATTTAATTTTTTACTCACACAATAAAAAGGCAAATATTTTCTGTCTAAGACTTTTCGCTGCTGGATGTTTTTCAAACAAAGTCTTACTGCACAATTTTCTATCTTTTAAAAAACATACTTTTTACTTTTTCTTTTAAATAATACATCAGCTATCTATTAGGTTGGCCAAAATGTTTCTTTGGTTTATTAAGTAAATTTTCTACTTAATAAGTGAGCAAACTGTTTGACCGACCCGATACTTTAATTTGCAAGTTTTTTTTTCTAATATGATTTCATTGTATATTATTTTACTTTCTGAATTTTTAACTGACTGCAAAATCTATCAGAGAGATAAAATTTAAATTTTTATAATTACATTATTCCAAAATATTACCACATCAGCAAATAGCTATTAATGTAAACAACTGAGCACAAATAGTTATTAATTAAAAAAATTAGTAATTAATGTATATTATCCATAACTATTATGTTGGTGCAAAAATAATGACGGTTTTTGACGTATTTTTTAACGTCAAAAACCGTCATTATTTTTGCACCAACCTAATACATGTACAAGAATGTAGTTTTTGAGAAAAGTTAAAAAATAATGATAAATACATAAAAAATGCGTATATTGTTGAAAATTCCTTTTTTTTTTTTTTTTAATGCTAGTCATGGCTCAGTTTTATTTTGTTTTCTTCCATCTCCACCTGTTACCCTGTAATTCTTAAGTAAACAATCAGTTAAGAGTTTCTGCCAACTTTGACACATCCTTGCCTTATTTTACAACAAATCTATAAATACTTTCATGATAATTGTTTGGATGAGCTCTTCACTTTTTGAATTTAAATGAATACTAGACGAGTGATGAGATCTCATCAATTTACAGTTAAGTTTGCCAGATGTCACCATAAGTTCTATGCTAACAGTTGCTTTTCTCACACTTCCTGCTTGTGGAACTCCCTTCCAGCCCTATGCTTTCCAGCCAACTTTAATCTTCAAAAATTTAAATGCAATGTCAATTGCTATCTACTGTCTTTTTGATTACTCTTTTTGTTCTTGTTCCTTAGTAATGTTTCTGTTATCTAATTCTTCCACTCTCAGTATTCCCTTGTGTCTTTGTGCCTTGCATGGGATGAACTCAATTTAAAAAAAAAAAAGAAAAGAAAAGATAACAGCAAAGTATGAATTTTTGACGAATTGGCTGTTTTGGTGAACTGTAATTTGATTGGCACTACTGACACATTTGAAGAGCGTGATGTACACTCATGGACCAGAACTTCTTTTATCATACCCTTTCATTTTTCCATCATGCAACTTACCTCCCACTTTCACACACTAAATTATCCTCCCACTATCTTATGTTTCTTTTATTCTCTCTTTCCACAAGGGCCTCTTGGCAGTAAAGAAGGTAAATTTACATTCTTCTCTCTTTTTCTACTTCCTTCTTTTACACTATATCCATCTTGCTTTGGATTGGAGGTCAGCATGGCCAAGTAATTAGAACGTTTTGTAACTATGATGAGCTGACCATGATACCTGTATTTGAATCTCATCATGGTTGATTTATGGTGATTTTTTTTTTTTTTCTTATGTTATTGACCTGGAGAGGCCATCGCAGCATGCAGCAACTTTGGAAAATGCCTGAAAATCATACCAAGCCTTGTGAATAAAATTGAGTAGATGGGACTATTTGGGAGTCGTTGATAGTTATGCTAGCACAGAGTCACAAGTCATCGTGACCGAGGGTTTTCAGTGTACTGGCCTTGATGAAACTATTGATCATGCCAGATTATAAAATCTCTCTCCCAGAAACTGTAAATACGGTCTGCTCTGCATAGTTGCAGTATAAACTACTGTGGGTGTTGAACAGACACAAATGTACCTGAGCAGATGTCTGCAACAGGGATTGGCTAGATACCCTAGTAGACAGGCATACTGGGATATGAGTGGCCAGCCACCATTTGAATATCACTTGGATTATATTGGTAAATCTTTGGTTAAGTCCAGGTTTGAATCTCTAGCTATGCTTTTGCCAATTATTTAATAAACTTCAGTTTTTGTATATTGTTTCATTTTCTTACAATAATCAGGGATAATAATAAGACTTGATTCTGTCATGAAAACGACAATTTGGTTGTCAAGACTTTCTTCCGAATTCAGATGTTTTGGAAGGAACCGCGTCATCCACTCTAGCATCCATCGCGTCTACTACTTCTAACGATGATCGTATTGCAGGAATTTTTTCAGCCAAAAGTCGGCTCCAATTTACCCGAAAAATTTTGGCGGTCAACACAAGTAGTTCAGATTTCAACCGCCTTGAGTATCCACTGGTTAAAAAACAATCACGTTTATCAAAGTAATTTATTGTAGGAGAGAGGAAGAAAAAAAAAACACTTCTGTTTTTCTTTCCTTTTCCTTCACCTTAAATTGACCCCCTCCACTCCTTGGTGGAGGAGCTTTGCACCAGGCTGTCAAGATTCAGGTTTCAGTAAATTATTTTATTACCTTCAGCCCTTCCCCAAACTACCGAGAGCCGAAATTTATGCAGAAAAAATAATTTTTAATAGCAGCAAAATCGATTGATTCGTAAGGGTTAACCCATTGCAGCTTATTTAAAGAAGTTACGTAAGAATTTTATTTTATTTTTTTTTTTGGTAATAATGGTTTAGTGATACAAGACTTAATAATTAACTTATAGCTGTGGGGAGAGCAAGGGGTTTCAAACCTTTCCCAATTGTATTTACGCGTAAATGAATATAACGAACACAGTGGGAATTGGAACTCTGCTCTCCGATTAACAATTCCGAGCTATTATCTATTACACCATCCGCACATCCAAGCTTAGAGGACCAGGTATTCCAAAACTGGCACCCATCCAAGTACTGACCAGGCTTGATGTTTCTTAACTTTGGTGATAGTACAGGAACTTTTTGAAGTCCACCTGAGTACTTGTAAAATACGATATAAGCGATTGTATAAATTTAAAGAATTATAAATCAAGAAGGTCAAATCATTTTATAAATGAAGTCAATATTTAAACCGGGAGACAATGAAAATGATTGGCTTTATAGTTGATTTGATAAAAGAACAATAGATAAAGAAAATGTTGATTTGGATTTGTTTTACGGCATATCAACACCTCAATGGGTTATTTAATGCCGACAAGATTTTTAATGCTGGTAATATATATATATATATATATATATATATATATATTTTCTTCCAAAAACGTATTGCTGGTATTAAAACCTAGTTTTACACTTTCATAATGTTTATACCCCAATTTTTTTTTTTTTTCTTTTTCGGACACCTTTTTATAGGCTGCTTTTCGTCATGGTAGTGACAAATTTCAGCTATACGCATTTTTGTAATTATTTGACCGCTGGATATTAACAGTATTTACGCCGTTGTATATACATTTTACGGCATAAAACTGTTTCCATATATTTTTATGAAAAAAAAAAAAAAAGAAAAAAAGTCTTCAACATGGCCGCCACCTTCCCTACTTCCAAACTGAGTTTGATTTTGGCGCGCTTCAGAGGATACCATGCTTCCTACTCCCAGTACTTCATCTACTCTTTCCACTGTAACGTGTGTAGCACGTGGTAATAAGTCCTGACTCTTTAATCCAATTGGAGTCATTATTTTTAATTACTTAACTACACAGCAGCACCGGACGTAAATTTGGTTGATATTTAATTTAATCGAAATGGTTTTTTTTTTCATATGTATTCATCTGGCCTTTTCCAAGTATTTTGTTGTCCACATGCTATTTTCCAGAGATATTTAATTAAACCACCATGAATGAGAGAATAAATCTTTCTTCCGAGCGATCCCATTACAGTGTTAATTTTTTTTTTTAAGCATTCCACAAAACTTACCAGACTTCTCTAAATGTCTACCATGTGGCAGTGTAAAAGGAAAGGATTCAAACCTCTCTCTCTCTATTTTTCATTCTTCAGTCACTGGGATATTTCTTAGCCCACACGTGAATCACAGGACCTTTCTCTTTTTTTCTGAGTTATGTTATATAGGGTGTTTCAATAACTTGGACCGATTTTAAATAGGAATTAAGTTTAAGCGTCTAATGATTTGTTGTTTCATTGTTAATCTTCCTATGGTTGAAATTGCCAAAGACATAAGTTGTTAAATCTGAAAGAAAAAAAAAATCATTAGACGCTTAAACTTAATTCACATTTAAAATTGGTCCAAGTTATTGGAATACCTTGTATAACAAGCTATAAAAGCTTGTGTTAAATTCATTTATTTTGAAAATGGTAAGTCATTCAGTCGAATGTCATTACAGTTGGTAACCCTTTTCCGTTTCATTTTGTTTATAATCAGAAATTCTTATATTCCAACAAAAAGTGAGAGTAAATATGGAAATATCTACTAATAGGCATTTTGAATCAATAAAATTATTTTCAGCGTGCATTGCAACGTAGTTCTTGTCTGAATTCTGTTAGTTGTAGGCTAAGCATAATTTTCAAGCAAGACAATAAAAATTACTAAAAGCACTGACAGCTCATATTGTAGCGCGCATTACCACAATTATTTATCTTTGACTGGGAATGACGTGGGAAAGGACAAGACACTGGAGGTTATCAAACATGTAGCGGTCACAATGCAATTTATATTTGACGTAAAATAGCACATAGTATAAAATACAAGACAGAACGTAATGATTCAAAATATAACAATTGAATTTATTAGTGTTTTGGTGTACATGCATATAAGCTGAAGGTTTGAATGAGTTATGTCTCTTAGATTTGGAAATATTTGTACCAGAGCTCATAAAGTTGAAGTAATTATTAAACTGTAGTTTAGAAGAATAAAGTTACTGTTGCATGTTAGGAAATGTGAATTGGTAAAGTTGGTAAGAGTTCGTACTTGCGTGAATTGGTAATGTTCTTTAACGTCTAACTGCACGGTCAAGACGGGAGCTCTTGACGATTACATCTTGGCAGCAAGGAAAAAGATGAATGGAGAGAGCGTGCGCTTACACGTGTTTTGTTTATATAAGGTGGTATATCACGTGACTGGCTCAAACCTTAGTGAGCGGGAAATTTAATTCCTCGCGTGCAGGATATCTGATTGGTCGGAATTGACCAATCAGCGAGCTAGTTTTGAGGGGATTAACCAATGAATGCTTGTCGCATGATTTGTGTTTATTATGGTGATGATAATTACCACAATATAATCTGGATAAATTCCTCTCACCGGATTATCTGGTTAAGCCTAGTTGATTTTTTTTTTTTTTAAGTGAGCCTCATTTCAATTTCAAATATTTTCTTGAATGTCATTGGTTGTTAAATATAAAGTAAACTTCGAGAAATTTTTATGTGCAAAATTAGGCTCAGTCGACGTAAAAAAAATCTTTCCCAAGTTCATCCCTAATTTAAATGTTTCAAGGAATTCTATTGGATAAAAAAATACAACATTCGCCCACGCATTTCTCAGAAAAATTCGCAACTAAACCCCGTTGACCCGATTTGGTTGTTAGAAAAACTAGAAATAGCAAACGAATTTTCGTCGCATTTGAGATTCACACACGCGAAAGATATACACGGGAGTTATGTGTCAAATAGCCGCCAAAGAAACAAACTTTGTTTATGAGAGATTAGAAAAATTTACACAACAAACTTTTTCACTCAATATCTTTCATAGAAAAAACTTTTGTCTAAGTTAAATTCAACCTATTTTTTTAATCAAAGGCAAACAATTTTTCGACATAGAAGATTTCCCAAACAGCAATGAACTTTTTCTCTTAAATATACTTTTGCACACATCATTATAAACAAAGAAATTGTAAATTGTGTAAAATTTAATTTGTTGTTTCAAACATGTATTTTTGTTGTGATTGAATATCGTTACAATTTGGCCATTTCCTATAATTTATGTTTGTGGATATTGCATATTTTATTTGCAGTAAAATTTTAAATATTCACCCAGCCTTCCTAGATCCGCTATAATTTAATTATTCCTATTTAGTTTTCTTCAGACTGTTTTCTTAGCCTTTGTGGGTGCGTGGACGGGCAAGTGAAAACGCTGTGAAGAAAAAACAATGAAAATGAGAAAATTAATTTGAGGAATAACCCTACTCTGAATCTATCATAAATATCCCAGAATGTGGATTTAGTCAATATTAAACACTATAGATCATGTCGGGATGATCTCACCGAAGAGTAAGGGAGGGGGAAAAGAAAGACGGTTTCAAGGCTTGCAACGAAAAGTCTGACGTTGCTTACAAACGAAGTCTTCCTTGTAACGGTAACAAAAGTCAAATGACTATTATTAACACTCGGTACTCTCCTCTGCGTAACAAGTGAGCTCTACAAAGGATCTGTAGAGAAAAAGAACTGAACTTGAGACTGAAAGTAGCACCTTTTCTCTCTAGGTCTAGGGAGAAATTATTATTATTATTGTTGTAGTAGTAAAAGAAGAAACAACAACTTCCCACTCCCGACCTACCCTCGGTGAGTACAATACCTTGTTCTTTTTTTTTAGTCACCACAGTTATAACAAATTTAGTAGAGGAAATAACAAATTGAACATAGAATAGGCTTTGCTCGAGGCAGTTTTCACCCAACACTGCAAATTGCTACAAAACTAAAACAGTAACCTGAAAACGAAAACCTAAGCCATGTTCTTAAATAGCCTCATTAGATGAAGACTTTCATGTTAATATCAGGCATAGTGCGAAACCTATTCAGAAATATCTAAATTGTCAGCAGTATATAGCCGCTTTCTTAGACCAGTGTTTTAAAAATGACTTTGAGTGAGTGAAGGTTGTGGGTCTTGGAACATCCTTCTTTGAACATTGTGAACTGACGTTACAGAATTACAAAGAACTTTTAGTGAATACGAAATAATAATAAATCATTTTATATCCACTCACTTCAAATTCGGGTGATCTGAGGAAAAAGACGGGAAGAAATTCGCGATCCTATGTGAAATTCTTTGGACCACTGAAAACCTTGATTTCACATAGAATCCGACAAACTGGATAAAAAACGGAAATAAATTTGCGAACCAATGGAAACCTTGTCTTCACAAAAATTAGTCGTTGAATCAAGAAAAAGATAGAAAAGAAAATAGCTAGCCTATGCGAAATCTTTTTTATATGTAAAATGAAGAAAATAAATTAAATTAACAAGAGAAGATTGTCTGAAGTCATGTGAAAGGTTTGGTTTCTATTCACGCATCCAGTGTTTAAGTTTTCGCTAGTGTAAAATTAGTCACCAATTGTACTATCGGATTTTAACCAAGCACATAGCACTTCAAAGAATTTTCCTTCAACAATCGAAGAAACCTAAGTATTTCAAACTATCTCTCTTCGTCTACTTTTGAAATGAATGTATGCAATCGTATATTCCTCCTGTGAACAACGAACTCTAACATTGTTTTAAACATTTTTGAATATATATATATATTTTTTTTATTTCGGATCATTTAATCTGTTATGTGAACATTTTCTCTTCATGACAATTCGTTAAAATTACGGACATTAAAAAATTCTGATTTATTTTCCTGAAGTTACTGACACAACTTCAAGCGTGTAAATTCGTAAATAAGTTCTTTATCTTATTTTGTTAAAATTACCGTGTGTTTCCTCGTTATAATTATCATTAATCTTCTTCTCGTGGACAAATCAACTATATTCATTAACCCTGAGACCCCACGCCACTATACCAAACAGCAGAAACTGCCTAACTGGAGAACTACAGTGTAACCCGGATATAAGAGAGATTTTATCTGGTCCCAAATTAGAGCCATACTTACCTAAACAAAATAGACCAAACCCGGATATAAGAGACTTCTTCTCCGGTCCCGACAACTCTCTTATATCCGGGTTACACTGTACCAACAACAACAAATTGATTAGCACGTGTAACTTGAAGAGAAAATAAATAATCAAGCAAGATTGACATTCAATATTACTTAAATAAAATGTTCGGAAGGAAACTTCTGCTGGAACAAACAATAACACTGATAAGACAACTACTGGACTTGACAAACCTATTTTCCTGAAAAATTGTTTTACGGGAAAGATTTTATAAATTTCAATCGACAACAGTACTGGCTGCTCAGTCAATGAATGTTTCCTTTACACTTACCATTAGGTGTAAGTTTATTTTCACAAGTTATAAGTATTAAGAGAGGTAACTCTTAAATGACATTTGTAGTTACTTCCCTTGGATGTTTTAATTAACATTCCGGTTGCTAGGTCGTTAATAAAATAAAAGTAAAATATCCGAAAGACAATAATTAAAAAAAAAATATTTGTAGAATACCCAGTAATATGAACTCATAACCTTGTGGAAATTACATCATGAATACTTCTTCGTTGTACTATGTGTTATTATAGGTGAAAATTAAAAATAATAACATAGTAATAATAACTTAAAAAAAAAATGTCTTTTATACTTAACAAAAGAAAGAAATATAACTTATTCTAGTATTTCTTTACAAATTAAAATGAAAACCTGTTAAAAATGCTTCTTTACTGAACTTCCATTATTTTTCTAAATGTAAATTCATCGCTTGTATGTTTAATGGAATATATAATAATTGTAGACTATTCTGGCTATTCACCGAATTTTTTTTTTAACACCGGTACTTGTTTTGCACGTGAATCATTATATAACCAGCATTTATTTTTTTTTTAATAATTCGTTCGTAAGAACATAGTATCTATTATTTTATATATGAATTTCCGCATAAATGCACGTTATTTCAATTTCTTTGTTTCGATTTAAATTAAACATAAAATATTTAAACTTAATTAAAAAAAAAAACTATTTATAAAAAACAAACACAACAAAACGACAAAAAACAAAAACAAAAAAACTTTTGAAATTTAAAAATTCAGCTTGTCATTTGCATTTTCTTCGTTATAAGCCGTGACATGGTTTACCCTTGACCTTGTTAAAAACACGTGCTTTTTCTGGTCAACGATAACAAGAAATCAGATTAAAAAAAAAAAGAAGAAAATGTCGATTCATCTCGGCAAGCCATCGTCTTTACTTCGGATAACATCATTATTCCACAGAGATTTATTTTCTATATCTTCGGTCAAATGTCGCCGTCATTCTTGGCAGAAACGGACTTATTCGATGTGGTCTTTGAAATCGAACAATAACTGGAAGAAAGCCATGTCAAATGCCGAGAAAGTTGTCGGCTATCCAACTTCATTTATGAGCCTTCGTTGTCTTTTAAGCGATGAATTATCAAATGTTGCTCTGCAAATGCGTAAATTGGTTGGTACAAATCACCCTTTATTAAAGACAGCAAGGTAATGAATTTTTTTACGTAAGAGCTTTATGATCTTTTCTGTTAATTCACCCCAAATAATGTGGTAAAGTTATTTGTCGTAAATATTCATTTCATTATTAAATAAAATTAATTCACTCCAAGAAATTATGAATTTTGTTTGAGTCAAAGTTTTTATTATTATTAAGTTTTTTGCACTTTTTTGAAACTAAAAATCAAAGTTTGTTTAGCATGTCTCGCAACAACATTGTCATTAACCCTCAATGAAAAAAAATCAGGGAGTTATTCACATTTCCTAAGTGCGGATGTTATATTCGAGGTACTTACAAGGAAATTTTTACAATTTAAGAAAAGAAAAAAATTCTATTTTTGGTTTGTTTATAGCGCGGACGCAACCACCTTATATAGAAATAGCCCACACTTGGGGCGATCGCAAAGGTCAACCTAACCGGAGTGCACTGGGAGGGCTTTGCTCTGGGGGAATCTTATGTGAATTTTAAATTCTTTTTATTTTGGGGTGAATTAACAGAAAAGGTCCGAGCTTTATTTGTATTAAACTTCTTTTTTTTTAGATTAAATAAATTAATTTAATTATTTTAAAAAATGTAAAGAAAAATTATTTTGTTTTTCAATCATGGGTATCTTCGGTTTGTAACCTTTTAGTTTTTTGTTTCGATTATTTCTTTAAAGATGTAAGTTTGAGTGATAATTATAATTTTATTATTTACATGCAGATTACTATCCTTTGTTGTTTAACTTATCACAACGTTTTTTTGGCCATTATGCCCTACGAGCTTCTTCAGGGAATTTCAAACTGAACCTTTTTTAAATGATTTAAAAAAGGTTCAGTTTGAAATTCCCTGAGTATGTACAAATTAAATACATTTTTTTTTTGTTATGTAACTCAATTCATATAATTCTACTGATTTTGTTTGCGAAAAGTTGATCAAATTCAGTAATTTTAGAAAAAATTCTTTAATGTAAAATAAAAGATATATATATTTTTTTAAATTTAAAGCCACAGTAATTTTCGTTTTCTAGGTACTGCTACAAAAAACCCGAAAAACGGATTTTATAAATAATTTAAAAATCTCTTCTTTGAGCTTAAATTTAGGTTTTTATTTGAAAGAATAGCTAATCCGAATAAAAAAACTCCATATATAAATAATTTTTTTAAAGGCATTCTAAAAACATTGCTCGTCACTCCTAATGTAATAAAACAATAGAATACTTTAAAAATCTCTTAAAAAATTCAATATTTCTCATAGAGATGTGTTTTGAAGTCAGTAAATTTTACTACTGAGTAAAATAAAATCAGGATTAAACTGGATTTTGTTGTGAACGTAAGGATTACTTAATTTAAAAAAAAAAACATAATGAAAATAATGTTTATTTACGTATGGTAGCCTGTGAGGTCAGAAGTCAACAAATAGAAATATCTATTTCAATCCCTTTCTTAAAAAGCGCGCGAAAGAATTAAAAAGAAATACGGAACATCAGCAGTATAATAATCAATAAATGGGTACTTATGTATAAAAATAAATTACCGTTAAACTTTTAAAAGTAAAACCAGTTAATTTTATTTGTTATACTACAGTAGTAGTATTTTTTTTATGATACTTTTTTTGAGTTTAATACATTGCTTTTACTTTTTATTATTTTCTTATCTGTTTAATGTCATCTAATTTCACTCAATGTATTTTTTTGTGGGGTTGGCGGAGTAATTATTCTGAATTAGAGTTCTGGAGTTATTGATGGATTGATTTGTTTTTTACAGTTTATTAACCCTTTCCAGCCAGAAAATATTTTTAGATTATCAGAATAATTTTTTTTATATAGTTTAATGGTTTAGTCACTAGTGATACAAAATCTTACTATTTGGCTGTAGGGAAGAAGTGGGTTCGTACCTTTCCAAAGGGTAATTTGCACATAAGTGAATATAACAAATTGAACAGGAATTGCAGCTTGGCTCTGTGATTAACAATTCCAAATCGATATCCATTATACCACCTACACATTCAAGCTTACAAACCCTGGTATTCCCAAACGATCACCCATCTAGGTACTGATCAAGCTCGATGTTGCTTAACTTTGGTGATTGTACAGGAACTAGTGTTTCAGAAATGGCTTTAAGCCAAGAGATATTGAATTATATCTCATTACTTTTCTGATAGTGAAAAGTAGTTATAGGTGGTAATGCAGAATTATTTCCTTTTTGAGCATCTATACAAAAAATAATCTAACAGTTGCTAAAATAAAAAAAAAAAAACTTTAAATTAAACTTTATATTTTTTTATTTTTCAAACATGTCTTTATTTAATTAAAAAAAAGCAAACAATCTTACAAACAACAACGTTATGAAATTCCAAATTGCACTGAAAAATTACAAGTAATTATTTTAAAAATATATTAAGTGTAGGTATTTTTCAGCCCAATCTAAAAGAAAATAACATGTTTTATTATATTATACAAGCACCAACTTTTGGAAAAATTTATTTTTTGAGTTTATGATGATGAATTTTTTGCATGTTCACACTTGGTATTGTATAAATCTTCTACTGAAATGATATATTTAGGGATTTTTCTTTATGTAACAAAAAAAATCTCATGCACACACCCAAATTCAAAAGTACACATGAGATACCCCCACCCTCCAAAAAAATATTTCCACAAAGTTTTCTAAAAAAAACAACAAAAAAAAACAATTCAGTTTGCAATTCTTTTATTAATGAATAACTACTGAAAATTAATTTGTTTTTACTGAACAGTTGAAATGTTTTGAATTTACAAAAATACATATACATACACACAGACAACTTGACCCTCTGAAGATGGTCTCAGATGAGATTGAAAGTAGTTGGGGAAAATAAAAACTATTTGAAAGAAAACTTTAGTATTTTTCTTAATCAATTTTCTATGGCTACTAAAAAAATAATCCATGAACTTGAAAGGATCACAACGAAAACTAATCGACATGATATGTTTAAATTATTTAACCTCTCCTGTTTGAATGAAAATATGCTGCTTATCTATATATATATATATATATATATATATATATATATATATATATATATATATATATATATGTCATTCGCAGACAGTACTGTTTCACTGTATCACAGCTCCTCAGTGTGACTGGACATCTGAATACTTCAAGCCTGGATCAAAACCCAACCAATCAGTCAGAGTTTCTACCACTAAGCTATCTTCATTCGACAGAGAGAAACAACTAAATCTAGCGTATTGTTTTTACAAATGAAAACAAATGCCAATCAGCCAGAGTGCTCCAATTCATTTTACTGAAGAGCTTTGCATTAACACAGGCGGCTGTTGTCTATAGAATTAGCTTATCACTCAACAGTGCTCAATTGAAATATATTTTCAAGAGCTACAAACATATACATTTTATATATATATATATATATATGTTATTTTTATAGATATAATTATTTAAGTAAATGGTTTGTTTATAATAAACAGTATTAATAACATTTACCCATCTGAATGTCCAAGAAATCTCACACACACAGTGTATCAAAGATACTTTTACAAATGCTCCTCACACCAAAACAAGGACAAAAGTCCATATAAACATAATTAGGTTTATTTTCAAAATTTGTGAAATAAGTGCACTCTCAACATATTTTCTTAGTGAATTCTGATCAGAATGGCATTTATTAAGTTGAAATTGTGCTCAATTTTATTCTGGTGAACTATCAGTGTGTCTAAAGTGTTATGAAGCATATCTGTGTGATACTCATATAGTCTTTTCTTTGAATTTCTTGATGTTTTGCTGATGAACATCATTGGGGATTTTGTTCAATCTATCCTGTATATTTCTGCATCTGTCCTGGTTTTGCCATCTTGTTTGATGCTAACCATATCTCCTATTGTTTTAGAGGTGGTGTTCATGAATTTTACTTGAAGGTTGGATAATTTATTTTTGATGGTGGTTTTTTTATGAAGTTAGTAGTTAGGATTTATGTACCTGCTTTTGTTAATTGTTGTTGGGATTATTATTTGTGGAGTTTTGTATTTTTCTTCAGTGGATTTTATAGGCTTTGCATTTGGCATTGTACAAGAAGTAATTTGGGTATTATTTCTTGCAATGAACAGTAATAATGGCACCAGTAAAAATGACGCAAGTGAAAAACGGACACACTTGAAACAGCTTAAAATTAAACACAAATAGCTGTTTGATTTTAAATCAGAGGACAGCTGACTGTTTATTTACTTCTGATTCGGTTGTCTAAGAATCCTCAAGTACACACTATTGATCGCAGAGGCTCTATCACAACCCCATCATAGAAGTCATATCAAGTAATAAAAGTAAATAGAAGATTCCACTTTTTTTTTTTGTTAATATTAAAAAATAACGAAATAAAAGGATATATATATATATATATATAAAATTAGACTTCATTCAAAACCAACTTTTTAGCCAATCATACTTATTATAAAACCCAGATTGTGTGTGGGTTTGTATGTTTATATATTGGATCAGATTTCCTACATTTTTCAACTGATTTCAACAAAACTTCACAGGACTACGTAAAATTACCTTGCGGTGGTTTTGACAGTGCCAAAAATTGGAAAAACAATTGTTTTTGCACAAAATCAATTTGAAAACATGATTAAGAGGCATCGCGAGAATGAAAGGGGGACAACTCATATCGAGTTATACTTATAAAACCCAGGTTGTTTGTGTGTGTGTGTTCGTTTATATATGGGATCGGATTTCCTACATTTTTCAACTGATTTCAACAAAACTTCACTTTTTTTTTTTTTTTTTTTTTTTTTTTTGGCAGGTACTGTTTCTTATTGTCTTGCACACTTTTTTCTTTATTTTTACATTCAGAATGCTTTAAAAATTCCATTTACAAGACAATTGTTTATAATAAAATTCTATTCAATTGGTAGATTCATAACGATTGAAAACAATGTTTTTGTTTGAGTTTCGGTTTGACCAATTCGTAAAAAAAACAAAAAACAAAAAAAAACTAATTAAGACATGCGTGTCCGTCAACCTTAAACAATAATCTTTGTCAATTTTATTTTTCAGTCTTTATGATGGTCGATACTTGATCTATCTCTTACTGTTACATCCCCGGGCAACGCCGGGCTCTACTGCTAGTAGTATATATTTAAATAAACTTATTTTTTCCTATTTCTCAACTTGTACCATTTTTCCATGCTATTATTACCTAAATTGATTTTGCACAGACCAGAAATAATCCCACATATTTTTTTTTAAGTTGCTCTGCTAACATCTTTAAAATTGCCTCCGTGGTGAAGTGTTTGGGATTACCTTGATTACTATGGTTGACTTGTCTTTTTGTTCTGAATTAAATCATTTTCTTTCCCTTTCTGTTAAATAATAACCATTTCAGTTCCTTTTGACAGTTGTATTGTTTGGAGTAGAAAGAATAATTTATATTCCAGTTAGTTATATATGTCTACAATAAGTATCAAAATAAGTAAATTGAAGACAGGGGATTTTTAAGTTTTATTTTTAAATCAATAATGACTGATGTAAATTTTTCTTTTCTTTTCCTTTTCATAATGCAGGGGATTGCTTTATGACAGCAAACACAATCTGCAAACACGTGGTTTGATTGTTCTGCTCATTGCCAAAGCTGCTGGACCATCAAAAAATTCAAGCACCACTGACACCATGATTGCTGGCATCTCCCCCAGGTAAATAAGATTCCAGGATCTCACTGCATTCTGTGGCTGGCATGTTGTGGTAATTTCCCATAATAACACCTGGTTTGGTAGAAGATAAAAAAATAAACGTTGTACAGGGTGGTCCGAAAGTCTTGTTACCCCTTCCAAAAAATAAGTAATGAAAACAATAGAAGAACAAGTAATACAAAGCACATGTACTGGATTCAGTTTATTCACTTTCATTGATGCTGTCATACATCGAGAAGGTTGCCATTTCCTGTGTGATATTTTACTTGCTGTGCTTTGTTGTGCAAAGGCTCTCTGAATGGTGTCTTTCAACTGATGGGTATTTTAGTGTTGTTCATGTGAAACTCTCTTCTTGATAATACCTCACTGAGCATTGAAGCAGAAAATTATATTATGTAGGGGGTGACACGACTTTCGGACCACCCTGTTGTATGTAATGCATTCCAGATGTTGCCAAAATAGACTTTGCACTCAGTATTACACCAGAGCTTCAGAGAAGCCAGGTGTATCAGTGGGTCTGTCATGCAGATCTGTACGTTTTTATTAGATGTAAGCGCCTGTCAACATGTAGTTGATGAAGTTGCACCTAGAATGCATACACATTGGATAAACTGGATGATAGTACATAGATTAGCACTCACTTGAGAGAGAAGGATAGTTTCTTACATACTTGAGAGAATGTAGAATCCATATTTGGAAAAAAATCTCAAAGCCACACACCCACTTGCTGATGGTACCTGACAATAATGTTATGGTTGAGAGATTTAGTTCTATGTTTTCATCAGTTTGTAAGACAGCTACATTATAAGCTTATTTATTTGGTAAATGTCACTTAAAATACATACTTGGTCAGTTGGTTGGTAGTTTTTATTTTGCGGCACATCAACACCTCTATGGGTTATTTAATGCTGAAATCTAAATATTTTGTACACAATTTTATTTTACTTTTGGAAATAATAATGGTTTAGTGACACAAGTTTTACTAATTAACCCATAGCTGGAGGGAGAAGAGGTGGATTCATACCTTTCCAAAGAGTATTTGTGCATTAGTAAATATAAAGAACCCAACTGTAATTGGAATTTGGCTCTTTGATTAAGTTCCAAGCCATTAGACATTGCACCACCTGCACACACAAATTTACAACAACTGGTATTTCCAAGCAGTCACCCATCTAGGTACTGACTAAGTTCAACATAGCTTAACTTTGTTGACCATATGTGAACCAGTGTTTCAATGTGATATGGCTGTAAGCCACTTGGTCAGTGTCAAGCATCAATCAATTAAGCTCTCTATTTGTTATCTAAACTAAGTGGAGGCAACTCTTTTTTTTCATGCAGGAGCAATTTTTGAGACTTTCCATTTGACTGTGATATGAAAACGTAGACACACTCACACAAACTGTGGCATATTAATTTCTATGGTTCAGTACTATCAAGACAAGCTGTTCTAATTTTCCTTGATGTAGAAGGGGAAGTAGTTTGTAAAAAGAGATGTGGGTAATTTTTGTTTTTCTTGTTTACTTTGAAATTTATTACCACGTGATTATACTTTATACACTTCTGAAAAAGTCTAAGAATATGAACAAATGAATTTTCTATTCATTCTTGCCTTAGAATGTTGTCTTTTGTTTTTCATGAAATGACTTCTTCATGTCTTTCATTTGTTTTTATTTCATAGTCAACGCACTTTGGCTGAAATTACCGAGATGATCCACACAGCTAAGCTCATCCACAAAGGTGTCATTAATCTGAGCCGCATGAAGGATATTGACAAAACAGAAAGAGATGAACTTCATTTTGGGAATAAAATAGCCATTTTGATTGGTGATTTCCTCTTAGCCAATGCATGTACAGCATTGGCAGAGCTAAGAAATACAAAAGTAAGAGAATCAGTTATTTTGCAAACTTTCTTTTGGGGAGTGATTGCTCTCTTTCTTTCTCTCTCTCTCTTTCTTTCTCTCTCTCTCTTTCTCTCTCATATCTTTCCATTTCTATCTCTCCTATGCTCTCTCTCAACATCTTTGTCTTTTCTACCTCTCTTCCTTTCTAGCATTCCTTTTCCTGCTTTTTAATTTTTTTTAAGTCTTTCAAAATTTCCATGTTTGAGTGATAATTATATTAGGTTGGTGCAAAAATAATGTCGTTTTCTCACATAAAGTTGAACGTCAAAAAACGACATTATTTTTGCACCGACCTAATAATTTTAATTTTTTTGTTATTCTTTCACTTGGAGTTGAAAGTCAAATAGTTATGGCTTTGTTGAGTTTCTCTTTTTCAGGTACATTTACCATTGCTTAAGGAGGAAATGAGAGCTCCAGTCTATTTAATCTTTTCCTAAACTATATCCATTGCACTATTTGGACTATTTTCCTCATCCTTGTTGCTATATTTATCACAACGTTTGCATGTATAAAAGTGTTAGTTAGATCCACTGACAGGACCCAAAGAGTGTGAGTTCAGTACCTGGTTAAGGCGATGGAAAACTTGGACAGGGGAATTAACAGGAGATAACTGACATCCATTAGACATGGCATGTGAAACTAGAACAGTTTACCCCAGTGAGCGAAATAAACGGTCCAGTTTGACATTCCAACCACCTGAAGAAGGCCGGAGCATACAATGGCTGAAATGTTGATAAATATGGCAACAAAGATGAGGACAATAGTCCAAATAATATAAATAGTGTACATAATACCACATCTCAGAAATATAGACAGATATATCCATTGCATATTCAAGCCCAGATGTGAAAAGATGGGCCCTGATCATTCCAAATCATATCCTTTTTTAACCTTGTGGACTGATGTTACAGAATCATAAAGAACTTTACCAAATAGCAGAAACCATATCACTTAAGGACTTTTTCAACTGCACAACTAAAATGGATATCACATGTAACTCAAAGGGAAACTTATGATATAAGATGTTGATATTCCACACTACTTTAAATAAAAGGTTAAGAAGGCTCATTAATACTCAAAAGATGGATAAATGCTACTGAATTTGAGAAAGTATTTACCTGAAAATTTTTTAAGATATTTTATAAATTTCAACTGAAAGTACCACTGGCTGCTTTGGTGTTGGAATTTAATTTGGGAACAACAATTTCACAAGTTCACATTCTCACTACTTTTTCTATCCCCACTCTAACCCCTTTTTAATTTCAAAACCGGTTTATTTCTTATCAGAGATAAGAATATATTTTCTGACTAACGAGAGAGCTGGAAAATAAAAAGGAATTCCACCACCATTATTCTTTCAATGGAGCCATAAAGTCTGGGAGAAACCTCACAGCTTCTTCCCTTCAACCTGTTTTCAGTACCTTTGAAAACTGGCTTCCAGGGCCCTGGTTCTTATCAGAGATAAGAATGTGTTTTCTGACCATTAGAGGCCAGGAAATTTGTACAACAATTTTGGAGGGAAAAGTCCCCGATCCATCGGAGCCTCCCAAAACTCCATAAATTTGGAGAATCTTGCCTATTTCGACAGTGAGATTTCTGCCCACTGTCTGTGAGATTGATGATAGGAAGCTCCAGCACCTCTTTCACCAAAGAAGAACTACTAAAAAGGGCTGTCAAAAACGAATGTTGGTCCACTATTCAAGACCAATCCAAAAAGCTGCATCCCTTCACCACTCCTTCTGACGAACACACTGGACTTCTGTCGTCGACCAAAAAAAAAAAAAACTCACTCAGCTGCAGGCTTCCTTCATCTACGAACAAATTTCCAACTTTACAAGAACTGTGAGTGTTTCTAGCAGAGCTTTGACAATAACATCTATTCGCTTAAAGAACTCTTTAGGCACTCAAAGAAATATTTTGAGCAAGCCTTTTTAAGTTAAGAACATTTTCTCTTTTCCTTTTCTTTCTCTACTAATCGTCTTTTTATCCCTTTAACTTTTTTTTTTTTCTGTATATGTTGTAAATAAACACTTTCTTCTTTTATTGTTACTCACTGAGCAGGAGTTTTTTCTTTATTCGTACGCGCCTAAAAGAGAGTTTGTCCACTCTAATCTTGCAGTTTTACTGGCGTATTTTTCACAAAAAATTTAACCCTCAACCCTATTTTTAACCTTGACCCTTTGATGTGGGAAAGCCGGGACAAATTTTCTAGCATTTTGCTCAAAATAGCCTATTGCGTGTGCTGCTAAGTATAACATGTTTATTTTCTTTCAGAAGACTCTGGTGCTCTGTGTGTGCGTCAAGTGAAAGAATTTGTTTGTGATATTACTTTGTTTCCTTTCTTTAAGTGAACAGTTTTTTTGTGGTTCTCTCTTTCTTTTTTTTTTTTTTTTTTTTTTTTTTTTTTTTGATATTTTTGCAGAGTTTGGGGAATTTTATAGTTAATATCAGTCGATACACCTTTCAAAATGTCCACTATTTTGGGTTTAACTAGTAAACTAGCCAAAAGACGCAATACATTTAAGCGCAATATAGTTACTACTCTTGATGTTCTGAAAAACCAAGAAAAGGGAAGTTGGGATTACTTTAATTCGATAAGGAGTGATATTTCCCAATGGTTAGCCACGGTGGATGAAATCAACAGGGAGATAGCAGATATATACCATGCTAATGAAGTTGATGAGGAGGAGTGCTATAGGGAAACGAACATTGAAATAAAGTTCCGTACTGAGGTTAAGCAGGAACTAGATAAATTAGAGCCTAATTTTTCGAAGAATTCTTCTATCACGGCTAGGGATGATGAGAATACAAATAACCCACGGTCCTTCCCATTTATCCCCAAGTTGAAGTGCTGCATTTTCAGTGGTAAGGACTGCGACAAGGATAAATTTGCTTTCAAAAATTTTCTTTCACAGTTTGAAAATTGTGTGGCCAATGTTAAATCGAAGGCTGTGAAGCTACAGAGTATCTGCGAGGATATTTATCCGGGTACCCCTTACAAATAACGCAACACTTAACTATCAGTGATGATAACTACGATTCCGCCATACAAATAATAAAGGAGGAATTTTTAGACAATGAATTTATTGTCGCGGAAATATTCAGGCAGATCAATGAGTCCAAGCCTGACATGGATTCCGATTTATTTGGGGTGAAGCAATTTCTTACTAAAATACGAGCTGATCTGTTTGAGTTAAGAAGTTCCTTCAATTTGGATTTCCTTCAAGAGAATTCTTTTTTTATATCTTCAAAACTGCCAGTATCGTTTAAAAGAGAACTAATTGCGTTGAAACGGATTATCCTTCTTTATCTCAAATTTTTGCTAACTATAGTGAAGTTATCAAACACTTTCTTCTTTTATTGTTACTCACCGAGCAGGAGTTTTTTCTTTATTCGTACGCGCCTAAAAGAGAGAGTTTGTCCGATCTAATCTTGCAGTTTTACTTGCGGTTTTTCGCAAAAAATTTAAACCCCAAACCTTTGATGCGGGAAAGCCAGGACAAATTTCCTAGCATTAGTTAATGAATACCAAATGTTTCCTTAGAAGGAAATGGCTAATATTACCATTACTGAACTAATTAAATAATTGAACTAATTGAATATTGACTGTAAATAGAAAACTAAAACACTTTTGAATTCCAGATTATTAATTATTCCAGATTAATCTTTACTCCAAAGATTTTACATCAGTAAGCTGTATGAAATTGAGTCAATATTCAAAATGATTCCTATCAACAAAAATTACTTAAATCTTCTACAATTTGCATATGATGGTTCTTGGGCTGCTATAAAAATTGATCTTGATGTTAGCAGTTTCATTTCAATAAAAAAGGCTGTTAAACAAAGTGTCACTATTTTTGGGTTGCATTATGAGGTTTAATGTTCAAAACAGAAACGGAGTGTAGTGATCACGATTTTTCTTTTGGGAATCAAATAATGTCAAATATCTCACATGCAGAAGATATAACCCTGATGCACAACCACCAAAAAGACAGTTTTAAAGATTAATATCCAGAGCACAGCCACAACTTAACATCCAAATAAATGGTACAAAAATTGACTGATTTTGTATATCTTAGTCACAATCTTTCTTGCAAGAACGACTAAGAATTTGCAGTAAAACATGGAATAAAACTTGGGTAGGTTCCTTTTGGAAAGTAAAATCAACAAGAGTACCAATCCACATTAAAAATAAAGATATGTCTTATAATCTACATTCTTCCAGTTGTTGTATATGATAGACATTATCAGAGATCACAATCTGATGAAGTGAAAATAACCACATGTGAACAGTTTGCTTCCACTCATCAATAGCATTTGTAGCATTTTCTTTTTTTTTAATGTTCACTCTATACAAGGTTCAAGAGTCAATCAAGGTAGAAAGTTACTGAAGGAGGTTATTGTATGAGCAGTATGAGGTTTATGACAATATGTTGGAAAGATAACTGTAGTGGTAAAAAAAACATCTTGGGAGTTTGTTCCACAAAGTAGAAGTTCATGGGAAGAAACTGTTTGAGTGGAACTTCTTTCTTACTAATGGAATATAAAGGGAATAAGGATGGTTCACTTCAGCATATGTGGCATGGTGAATCTTAAAGCTGTGAGGGTTAGAGTTGGTGGAACTAAGGAATATACCTTGTCAGAATATTTGCCATGGAAATAGTGCTAGAGTAGAGAGAGAGGCTTGCAACAATTTGTCTATGGTAAATGGGTTGTAAGTTGGGAAGCAATTCATCACCTGTGTAGACACTTTTGAACTTTTATCAAAACTGGAAAGTGAAAACTGGGCAGCTCCAGTTCAAATATGGCAGCAATACTCCATTTTTGCTCTGACCTGGCTCTTGTAAAGGTAGAGCATATCAGGAGGAGTTGGATATTTACTGGAATGATACAGTGATCTGAACATTTTTTAAAGCATCTTCAGTGATGGATTGTATATACATGTTCCACTTGGTCTGGGATGAGCTTAAATCCCAATAGGTATTTAAGTCAAGGGGTTTCCTTGAGAGAAAATCTATTTTTGTTGTAACTGAGTTATCAAAAACAACAGTAGAAAACTGGAATTGGTTTAACAACAAGTTTATTACCTTTTGGTACAGGGAAACAATGTAGAATAGAAACTAGGGAAGAAAATGTTTAGCTGTGAATGACAAACTGTTTTCAGCAAACGCTACCGCTACTCCTCTTGATGTAGGTGTATTTTTATGTCTTTCATCTTATGGCCAAGTCCAAACTTGTAGGGAAATATTTTCCCTTACAACATTGTGATAGTAAAAAAAAAAAATCAGGGTTGGTCTGCTCAGTGATGACTGAACATTATCAGGGTTTTTTTTTATTTTATTTTTTTTTTTTTTAGCTATTGAATGTGATCAGTCAGTTATTCCCCATTTTGAGCTGTTGGAGCTAGGTCAGAGGAAAGATCAGCTGACAAGCTCTGGTCATCTAAATTTTTGGAGGTGCACTGATATACTGTTGTATCATCTGCATATTTGGTAAATCATCAATGTAAAACAGAAAGAGGGTAGGACCAAGAAGCAAGTCTATAGGGATGCCTGCATTAATCTCCTGGGTCTCAGAGGACTTGCCATTAACAGTAACTTTCATGGCTTACCTGTCTGGAAGGACTTTTTAAAATTTTTTTTTTAGTCATTTCACTCCAAGCAAGGCGATAATGTCACTAAGATGCAAGGAGTTACTGGGAGTGAAAGAGAATGAGAAGACTAGTGAGGACAATAAAAGAACAGAATTCAGAAAGACATTAAAACTTTTGAAGATTGTAGGTGGCAGGGAAGTGAGAAACTGTAAGAGATTTCCATAGGTAAAAAAAGAAACTATTAGAATAGAATTTATGGTTACAAGTAGCTAGTTCAACAGTAAAATGGGACGAACCAGTTGCCAATCTAGTATTATGCTTAAATTCATGCAGTTGAGGTACCAAGGAGGAAGGCTTATCAGAACAATTGCCGTGAAAATTAACCCATAGCTGGTCAGAGAATAGGTGGATTCATACTTTTCTGAAGGGTATTTGCATGTAAGTGAATATAACAAGCCCAACTGGAATTGGAATGACTCTCTGATTTGCAATTTTGAGCCATTATCCATTACAACACCTGTCTATTCAAGCTTACATCACCCAGTATTTCCAAGCAGTCACCCTCCTAGGTACTGACCAGGCTTGACATTGCTTAACTTTGGTTATTGTACAGGAACCGCTGTTTCAATGTAATGTGGCTGTAAGCCTTATCCTTTCAGATTAGTTAAAATTTTACCAAAAGTTAATTGATTTTTTTTTCCTGCAGGTTGTTGACATGATATCCATTTCCATTAAAGAAATGATGGAATCAGAATTCACAGACTTCTTGGATGTTGATGGACATCCCCAGCTGAAAGAAACTGTCACGTTTAGTGATTGGTGTCAATACACATACTTATCTTTTGGTAGCCTTCTTGCTCACAGTTGTCAAGCAGCTGCAATTCTTGCAGGACACAACAGACACATCCAGGAATGTGCATTTGAATTTGGTAAAAACCTTGCTTATGCCCATCAGGTAAGTTTTAATTGAAATCTTTCAATAATGTAGAAATATGCATAGGAGCACAAAATATATGCCCTTTATGTTCTGATATTATTTTTTTGCAGTATACTGTGTTGTAGAATTCCTTAACAGTAGACTTGATGTTTCTTGAGATTGTTTTCTTTTAACATTGCTTTATATTGATGGCTTTATATTGTATCCAAGAATTAAATTAAATTAAATTCTTCTTTGCTGATCACTTCTTTTATGATGATGATGTTGATGACTAAATTTGCCACCAATGTGCAGCTTCAGGACTAGAAGCTTCTAGTTTCTCTAAGACTTGATCCTGTCATCTATTCTCTATTGCTGTTTGACTTTGCAAGAGTTGGTTGCAGGTAAAAGAAAATCAAAATAAAAAAAAGTGCCAATGGTGTGAATTTGTTTAAGGTGGACTTCAACTTGACAGGATGTGACCCACACAGTTGATTTCATGACCTTCCTCTGTGGCACATATTGAATGAGATATGTAGAATCCAGTTATAAAACTGCAACAGACTATTATAATTTTGAGTGATACCTTCTGTAGCATGTCTATCATGCATAGCCCTATCCATCTGCTTGTTCAACCATTGATTTAATGCAAACATAGACTGTGGCAAACTAGAATATGGGATTGTTTGTTCTTTGTTAGAAAAGAAGTGGTGGTAAATATACAAATAAAACCTAACCAATTACACCAGAGGTCATTTGATATTTTATATATAGAGAAAATCTCTATTTTTAGAAATAATTGTCTTCTTGCTTTCAGGCAATGTCTGATTTGCTAATCTGATTTTAATCCATCCCTCATATGCCTTGTGCCTTCAGTTAGAATGGCCATTATATCACAAAGATTGAGGGACAGAGGAAACCAGCGCATAACATATTTGATGAGCTTGAGCAAATGAATGGTAGAACAGGGTTTGTGCAGAAGTTATATTAAAGGTTGCAGGTAGAGGTCAAATAAAACCTATTGACTACCTTTTGTTTTTTTATTTATTTATTTATTTTTTTTTTTTTAAAGAATTCATGCCACTAATGATGTTTTAGGCAATTTGTTTTTTCAACTTAATTCATTTTTGAGAATCTGCCTGGCGACTATAGGATGGACCAGAGGTTTTGCATATTTTGCATGAAAATGCAATTGTTCATGGTTAAAGACTTTTTGTTTAAAACAATGCTGAAAATAATCTTCTGAAACTATTTATTAACCCAATCAATGGTCATCTATTCACACAGTCAGCTTTTCATGCATTTGTAGTGTTTTTTGTGGGGACTGATGCATGTTCAATGTTTTTATTGAACATTTTGTTGATGTTATTATATAAAGAAAATATATGTAGAATGTCTTAGTTGGTATTATTGACGATCATTAACCTGGCCATTTTGTACAGATGCATTCTAAAATTTTAAGTGACTTTTAATTTTTTCTTTCAATAAAACTTTATTAGCCACACTCCATATATGAATAAAATCTGATCAAAACATGACTAATTACAATGATTTTTATTATGACTAATGTCTTGGTTAGTACAATCATTATAATAATTTAAAAAAAAACAAAAACATGCCCATTTTCAGCAAATAATTTTCATCAAAAAGTATAGTGTGGGTTTAACTGTTTTTGAGCTAATTTCCCATGATATTTTGATTGCAATGCAATGGCATTCAAATCTTTTTGACCATTAGAAATTTTATATCTTTTCTTGTTTTGAGTAATATTTACCCAGAACCATGTTAAGAATTATTACAAGTGTGATAATAAATGGAAAAAAAAATTTCTTTAAAACCGTCCTTTTTTTTTTTTTTGGCTCTGAATCAGATTTTAAAGCTGCATAAATTGGGAAAAATTCCAGAAAACATTCAAGAGATTGATATCTGCTATGATATTAACGTGTGTTTTCATAGTAATATAAACAATTGTATTAACATAAAATGCAATAAATGAAAAATCAGGGTAGTTGTCTCTCGTATAATAAGTGGAGCTGTAAACATAAAGGTATATGGTGAAGCATATTGAAGGTGGTGGAGGATAAGTTATGACTACTTGGCCAACAGCGTTTGATATTTGTAAATGGTTGAGTTGGATGTCTTTGGAAATGGGAGGTCACTTTTTGACAGGCATATGAACTCTGTTCCAGATGTTGTCCAACTGCCAAATGTCCCTTTGATGGGGATTTATGTCCTTTTTGAGACTCAAATCAGCTCCAGTTTTCATTTTGTTTCTTTAGGTGGGAGTGGGTGTCATTGGGTGGAAATTATGGATTTTTTTTTTTTTTTTTTTTTTTTTTTTTTTCCTTTTGAGTGTTTGGATAACTGGAAGATATGTGCAGAGCTTTGCGCAGCTGACAAGTTTTAGTTGAGTTTTTGGCATTCAGAATGTTCACATCCAGCTAGGGATGGAAATTAGTTTAGTGTGAATCAGAAGATCTGATTTTGGGAAGAATGTAACCTATCTTTCCAAAAAATGGTAGCCACTATATTTTGAAGATGGCTCTGGTTATAAGCAGAGAAATATCAAAATAGTCATAATATCATTTTTTTTATTTAAATATTTTTTAGACATCAAAGTTTTAATTTTTTTTCTTAAAAAAAAAAAAAAAATAAAAGTTACAGTTACCAAAATTATGGTAAGACATTTTTGGTTTTCAGTGTTGTTTGTCTAAATTAGGTCTTTCTTGGCACCTGAAGATTTACTTAAACCTTGGAAATTTTTCAAATCAATCTATAGAAATATAAAATAAATTTTTTGTTAAAATTTCATCTAATATAAGTAGTGTTGAAAAGTTGTGGGCCTGACCAGAAGGGTTTACAAAATATTCAGATGGTTTGTCATTCAGTGAGATTTTTAAAAGTAAAATCTTCTGAGAATTTTCCAACACCATATCTCCAATAACATATGTGGGAAGTGCTGAAAAAAAAATCGTTAGTCCAATCCACTTTTCAAAGTTTGGTTGTTTGCCAATATTTTTAGAAGGGGCAGTGTTGAAACTACTTGGTACATTCTAGACCAAAATTTCACAATTTTGTGTGGAAGGGCTAGTTGGCCAGGCTGAGAACATTTTCCAGCAACCTCTATAAATATCAAATATTTATTTTTCATTGAAAACTTTGAAAGAAATTATATAACAGTTTTTATTCATTTACTTAAAGGTGCTTTTTTAATTGTTTTTTTTATTTTTAAGTAATAGTTCACCCAATATAAAGCCCAAAAAGTCACTCAAAGTAGAATGTTACTGAACAAAGTATTTTTGTGATTTTATCCTTTATCAATGGGAGCTAACTTAAAAATTAAAAATCCAAGTTGCTTCCCTTGATTTCGGTGTATTTCAAGTACATAGAAACCATGGGATGTAACTTAATTTATTAACAGACTCACCAGAAAAATAAACATTGTGAAATAGAATAAATGATTGATATACTTGCAAAATTGGAACTGGTAAAAGCAAGTGGAATGTAGTTGTTTTTTGTGAAAAAAAAAAAAAAAATCAATTTTGAAGTGAGTTAAAATTGTAAATGAAAGAGATATGGCTTGCTTTTAAGTTATTTGACATGCTGTTAACAGGAAAAAACCCATGAAAAAAATATTGTGACATTAATTAAAAGTAAGTTATTTGATTTCTACTGATTGTCTGAAAGAGTCTAAACCATTTTATTTTTGTTTCGAATTTGAATTTTATTACAAGATTTGAAATTTAGTTAAATAACATTTTCTTTTTGTATGCTCTCTATTTGTGTAATATATTCATTAATGTACATTATAATATTTACTAACAGGGCACAAAAAACTCGTGTGACTAAGTAAGCATCATGCTGATTTGCATATGACCTTAGTGTGTGTGTGTGTATATATATATATATATATATATATATATATATATATATATATATATATCCTGTGTTCAAATCCCACCATGGTCGATTTTTCAGGAAAGTGATCTCCTGATGTGTTATCGGACTGGATCAAGGCCAATCCCAGCGTGTGGCACCTTTGGAAAGTGCCTGAAAACCATGGCTTGGGTTGATCCAAGCCTTGTGAGTGAAATTGGGTAGACAGAAGCCTTGGGGGCTGTTGATAGCTGTGCTAGTACAAAGTCACAAGTCATTGTGGCTGAGGGCTTGAGTGTACTGGCCTTGTTCAAATTGTTGATCATGTTAGATAACATGTTCTCCCCCAGAAACTTTAACTAAGGTCTGCTCAACATAGTTGCAGTATAAACCACAGGTGGGCTCTGTGGGTGTTGAGTAAAACGCAAATGTGCCTGTGCGAGCATCTGCAATAGGTATTGGCTAGCTGCCCTAGTGGATGGTTATCCTCAAATATGAGTGGCTAGCTGTATTATTATTATTATTATATATATATATATATATATATATATATATATATATATATATATATATATATATATATATAGATATATAGAGAGAGAGAGAGAACAAATTTAGGAGAAAGAATGGAAAAAGTTTTTTGTGACGCCTTTTGTCCTTTAAGACTTTACTAGACTAAGTTTATGTTGATGCAACTACTTGTGCATGAAGGAAGAGAGTGGGGATGTTGAGAATATAAAGTTTTTTTTAAATGTGTTTTGAGTAAATAATCTAGTCAGTTTTATATAGATTTGTTTTCTTTTTGTTTATCTTTTCCATCACTATTGTTATTAAACATTCCACATTGCAGAGTAATAGAAACTCTAAGAATGGTAAAACTTTGTTAGAACTGGAACACAAATTTACTGTGGATGAAGTAGTGATTAAAGCACTTTCTAAACATTTTTGCCTTATTGATTTATTTTCTCTTTTAATTAGAGTAGCATTTTTCTTTTATATCAAAATTGTAGTCAGTCTCATTACAGTAAGCAACTAATAAATACATATATATTACTTCAAACATTATTTTTAGCGGATCCATGTATCTGAGTAGACTCTATTTATTTTAAACAGTATTTATTTCATCTGCCAGCCTGTGTATTGAGAAAACATAATAAAGAAAATGTGCCATCCAGCAGGATTCAAACCTGTGTCCCCCCTTTGCGGGTGAACCTACTGTAAGTTCATGTATGCTTTGACCACTTGGCTACAAAGAGCTTCACAATCAAGCAAGATTCTATTTTGCCTTGAAAGTACACTCACCATGCTGGTTTGAAGGATGTACACTTGTTTTATAGTTTACACAAAAGGTACGGCACAAGGTTCTATTTGAACTGCTGTGAAAACTAAATTTGGAAATGATGTCAGAATAATCCAGAATTTATACTGAAGCAAACTGCCTAGATACGGATGTAAAATGAATTAAGTAGGTACACAAAAACAAACAGAAAGGAATTTAAGGCAAGTATGTGTCTTCTCTCCAGACTTATTCTACAGCAAGTGTATACTAATGGAACTGAAGACATTTGGAAAAAAAAAAAATATCTAAAATTTCATAACCTGGTCAAAGTAAACTGCCGCCTTGGGCTGAGACTTACCCTCCCTGTGCAATAGATTTGGACCTGTGTTGAGAACATTTTCCCAGAATTCTTAAAAGCTGTGATAAAATACACTTGTCCCATTAAATAATTAAATGTGATGTAAAACTTGCTCATAAATGAATAAGACTACCTCAATTGTTTAAGTTTTATTTATTGATTTTTATGCTTGAAATTCCACCTTTTCAGAAATAAAACTTCATGTTCAATAATGAATACAATCAGTGTGGCCCTCCGCCACACTCTGCCTGACAATGTGGCCCTCCAGCCAAAACAATTGCCCTGCTTTATGGAGAGAATCTACACTAGATGTTAGAAATATCTATGAATATGAATATTTGTTTGCTCATTTTGATATCATTTCTGAAGTTCTAATAACAACAAGTAATGTTGTCTTGAGATGCCCCATTCTACTGATTTCTATCTTATTACACTTATTATTATTATTATTATTATTAAAGAAATCCTCTCTTAAATGCAACATTTCTCTTCACTCTAGATGTTAGTACCATTGTCATTGAACCAACTGGTGATTACCATTTTTTGATGGTTGCAAAATTCTTTGAAAAGGAAAATTTTCTCAAATGTAAATCAGATTTGAGAAGTTTTTTAACATCAAAACCTGCAGAATTTAACTCAAAAGTTATCACAGAGCTGCCTGATAATTGACAACATGCCATTGCAAATAATAATGAATACATAATAAAATGTTTCCTGAAGAATAAAGCTGACAAACCGAAATTATTTATGGTTCAAGCTAATATATTGTTTCTTTATCTAAATTATGACAGTCATGAATCTTCATAAATTAACCAGTTGGTCAGATATAATAATCCCGTATATTAATATTTATACTTCAATATAAAATGTTTGCCTCAATCTGTATGAGTGAGTGCTGAAAACCTTCTTGGTTTGGTCAAGAGATTCCAGAATAAATTTTAACATTTGGTTAGTTTGAGAAATGGGTCCAACCAAGAACTTTTCAGCACCCTCTCGTAATGAAGAGCTGCCTGATAAGTGACAAGAAGTCATTGCAAATAATGGTGAATATATAATTGGATAAAATGCAATTGTATTTTATTTTTTGAAGAATAAAGCTGATCGACAAAAATGGAAATTATTTATGACTCAACCTAATAGATCTCACCCCTTCTTCCCAACTAAATAATAGAAGAGTAATCTCACTGAAGACTACAAAGGAAGCATCTTACATGAATCTGACAAAAGGCTGCATTTATTGGTGCATTAAGTGTAGAAATGAAAATTTACATAGGAACCTAACTTTTGAAAAATTGCTTTCTCATGTATATTACTAAGAAGTTTAGCAATTATGTAGATATATATATATATATATAATTATTTTAACCTAGTCTAAACCTTTTTTTTTATTTTATTTTTTTTCAATACTGTGATAATCTATGGCACCTGGATTTAGAATTATCAAAAGCAGGAAAAAACCTTTATTCTGATTGAATTACACACCTGACAAAGGTCAAGGAATGCACCGAGTGAAACAGTGTTCAAACCAACTCTAGAATGAAGTTCAGGCATTTTACCATTTCTTTTCAGTTTTGGCTCAAAAAATCTCTGTAAAATTGAGGAATCTTAGTAACATCATAATCTGAATATTGGATTCTGTTATTTAAGCAAAGTAAAATGAAAAATTCTTCCTGCAATTTTCTGATGAAAGTAATCTTTCTTCATATACCTTTTGTAATCTATATAGCCTCAATTATTAATGAGAATGATCTCATCAGATATTTCAACTTGGTATATATATATATATATATATATATATTACAGCTTCTTTCTCTTTACTTCCCTCTTTTTTCTTTTTCTTTTTCTCTCTTCTCCCCTCCCATTTCAATATATCACTTCCGTTAAGTTAACCGTTTAAATAGGTCAAAGTCTGGTCCCTCCTCCCCCAATACTAAGCATGATTGGAAGAAATATTAAAATAAACCCTCTCTACACTCGACCATGTCTCTCACGCCACTCCTCACTACCCTCTCTGTTAAATTACATAAGCTTAATACTACCCGTCAAAAGTGTGAATTTTCATTTCATCTTTCGTTTCATTTTTTGGAAGTGTTATCTGATGATCCAGCGTCCCTTAAAAGGGCTCTAGTGAAATAAGTTATTATAATGGCACCTTAAAGTGGTCTGTTTTTCTTTAAAATATATATATATATATATATATATATATATATAAAGGGGAATAAAGCTTTGCACTAAAATCCAAGTGTACAAAGCTGTCGTTTTGTCAACTCTTTTGTATGGCTCTGAAACTTGGACACTTTATAGATGGCACACTAATCGATTAGATGTCTTCCATAGAGCCTGTCTCCATACAATCTGTGGCCTAACAATTGATGATTGAGTGTCAAATGCCGACCTTTTTGAGAAATGCAAAATTGGTAGCATCAAGACCTTCAGAATGCAATCACAACTATGTTAGGCTGGCCATGTGGCAAAGATGAGTAATGATCGCAGACCAAAAGTTTTTTTTTTACAGTGAACGCCATGGTGGTCATAGAAATGTTGGTAGATCTTGGCTCAGGTATAAAGATAAACTGAAAAGCAACCTTTCTTGCATCAACATTCCATTCAAGAACATTGAAGAGGTAGCTATGAAGAGATCAGAGTATCGTTCTAGCTGCCATTCAGGAATAATGCACCATCAAGAAGTAAGCATCATTTGACTGTATGAAACACGAAATCAAAATAAGACAGCTAACAGTGTTCATGCTGCACTTGGATACAATACATTCTCCTGTATTGTTTGTGGTCTTTTGTGCAATTCTTGAGCTGCTCCCAAATGTCATGCCTGTCATAGGCATGCAGAGTTTGTGGTCATCGGAACCGCATACGTCCATCATATATATATATATATATATATATATACATATACAATGTAACTGAAAAAAATTTCAAAAATATGATAATTGAATGTTTTTTTTTTTTTCATGCAAACAGAACTTCTGCTAAAAAGCACCCAATAACTAGAACTGTAATATTCAATAAATGAAGAAAAGTTCTTATGAGTTTTGTATCAAAATGTTCATCAGAGCCAGATATTTGATAAATGAAAATTTGTCAAACATGTGGCTCTAATGAACTTTTCAATACAAAACTCTTGTGTTGGCTAACCAGATGTCACTTGAACTTTTCTTGATTTATTGAATATCTATACAGGGTGAGATGGATAAGTTGTCATCTAAATTATGCAAAAATTAAAATAACACTAACTTCTCATTTTAACACATATTTACCAAAATAACACAAGAAAATCTTTAAATATTACAGAGTAAATCTATTTAATAAAATCACCTTTGTCTTCAACCACGGCGTTCATACAATTTTAGAATCTCCTGCAACTAGTCTCCTTGTTTAAGTTTGCGAATGCTGCCATAATCCTTGCCTTCAGTTCATCTTTGGTGTTACAAGGAGTTTTGTTTGTCTTTTGCTCAACTGTGCCCCACACATAAGAATCAAAGTGGTTACAGTCTGGAGAATTAGGTGACCAGATGTAAGTTGTGATGTGGTCGCAGAAATTGTCTGACAGCCATGACTGGGTTCACCTGCTAGTGTGGCATGGTGCAGATTCCTGTTGTTAGACATAGGTTCTTCCAGCAGCCAGGGCAGCACCCTCTTGACCTAGGGCAGCACTACTCCCTCATCCAGGGCAGCACAACCTCCTCAAGGCACTTGACGTAGGCTTCTGTGTTGAGTTTAAGGCCTTGTCAGAAGGCGAATGGAGGCATAACGTCGCCATCACTAGTGATCACTCTAAAAACCTTCTTAATCACCATTAGACTGATCCAACTCTTTCTGAATCCTCTGCACTCTCCTCAGATTGACACCCAAACACTGAAATGTTTGTATTAGAGCTTCTGGCACAAATGCCAAGCAGTACAGTTTGCCGTTTCCAAATTTCTGGTGTGGTGAATTGCATCTTGTTGCTCCTTTTCTCACAGACAGTACCCAACTGACCTTACTATACTGTACAGTTAACAAGATGAAAAGCAAACAGCATGGAGGCATGAAATTAAATATTTAGTGGTATTTGTCTCAAGTTAATAGTTATATTTTAGTTGTGATGTCATGATCAATATCTTCATGAAATATACCAAGATTTGACAAGTTAACTACAATTGTGTCTCCAATATCAGTAAAGAAAACATTAAATTCTTACATTAGCCACACATATTTTAATCAATTCACCCCAAGCAAGGTGATAATGCCACTAAAATGCAAAGGGCAACTGGGTGTGAAAGAGAAGGAAAAGACTTTAGAAGGGACTGGAAACCCAATCCTAACCAAGAAAGAAGGGATAAACGTCTGCTTCTGTTCAAAAGGCAGGTAGTCCTGGGTATGATGATAAACTACATCTGGCAACATGTTCTCTGATCAGGATATTGGTGGTTTTGAGGAGTGTGGAAGCACCTCTTAATTGCTGTTGTTCCCAGGTTTGCTCTCACTCGGGTGGTAGCACCTGTTAGGGTGCCAGCTATGGCCAAATAGTGATGCCCCACTACCTAAAGAAAACAAAACCCTATGAGAGCATAAAAATAATATTTTTTATAGTAAAAATACCAGCAATACATCTATACAAATAAAGTGTAGTATACATACGTCCATCGATCTCAACAAACCACACAATTAAAAATTAAATAAATCATGTAAAGTAAAATTTCAATATCAGAGTGAAAGGTTTAAAAAAACAGTTCTTTATTAAAGGTTTAACTTTAATTTTGCCTTTCATGACAAATGCACTTGATATTGACTAATTAAACTTGAAACTTAAGCAGGGTGCGATATGTTGCTCATGTTTTTCTAGCACGCATACTGTGACATATTCGAAATATTATGTAGTTTGGGTTCCCTAATGTCTTTTAAAAGTTACTTTGTAAAGTAATCATAAAGAATAGTGATTTTAAAAGAAAATAAGTATTGCACAAAAAATAAATGTAAACAAACTACGGAGATCAGTTGTGTATATGAAGAAAGATTATGCCAAATTAAGGTGTCAAATAAGGATAAAATAATTCTGTTATTTCTAAATTCTTATAACTTTTACATACATAGGACACAGAAGGTAAGAGGCTGAAGTCCATCCAGAGAGTGACTTCTAGGCTAATTTTTATATAAATAAATTACGAACAATGTCTATTTATAGTAAAATTTCCAACAATACATCAATCAACATGAAAGAACGATTTTATGACATTAATCATATGATATCCCACAATTTTCCAAAATTCAACTTCAACAAAACAACATTGTTACAAGGCTGGCAAACTCTTTTCTGACATGATTTTTATATGACTGTTAACCATTTATCTAATCTTTGAGAATGAACAAGTCAAGTTGCTTTTGGATAAAAACCTTAGTTCCCCCAAGGTCAAAATAAATGAATTCAGAAAAAAAAAAAAGTAAAGAGTGAAAGAAAAATACTTACTGAAACATTTATTAATTTTAATAACAATGAAGACAAGTAGTACCATAAATCATGAGAGCACGAGAATTTTGAAGATTGGGCCAGTAAAAAACATCAAACATTGTATTCTTTTATGACTACTAGGTCTTCAACAGGAGGGTTGGGTCATAAATAGAAACAAAGCTTGTAGGAATATGATTGGAATAAGAGCTGGGGCTTTTGTATCCAAATAGTTTAGTCATTGCAAGATGATGTTGCAAATTACTGTGATATGAGATGCCACTAAGTTATTTCCCTTTTCAGGAAGATCCGTGTGTTAAAAAAAAGAAAAGGAGAAGAATGTAGCTTTAAGATTTCAAAATGTATTAATATTTCAGAAATCTTGGCAATTGAGTTGCTTATTGGAGAATAAAATTTGTTATAAAAAATAACCTACAATTATTGTTTGGACTCAGCCAGAATGAAAGACAAGCAAGTTGAATCAGTATCTGAAACATTCTCTTTTATATGTTGTTGTTATTGCCAAAACCAATTATAAAACAACAATGAAGATTTTAGCAGACTTCGTTAATTTAATTGTGATTGTCAAGAGGGTAGAAATGAGAGCATTATTATGTGCTGTAAAGTCTGAAAATTATGTATATTCATATGAAAGTTTGGGATAAAATATTGCTATTGTCTAAGAATTCCTTTGTCCACTTTGAGAATATCTCTTTGATAATAATTATTCAAATAGCACATACATTGTTTACACAACTACTACATTATCATGCTTATTACATTGCCGTTTATCCAATAATAGTTTTATTGAATAGTTTATCACTAAAACTGCTAGTAAAATAACAATGAAGATATTAACAAACCCTGTTAACCTGGTTAGGATTGCCAAGAGAAATGAAAGTGTATTATTATGTGCTGTAAGTCTGAAAATTGTATAAATTTGTCTGAGATTTCAAGATAAGATATTGTTATTTTTTTTAGTTTTTAACTAATATCTTTATACTTGTTTTATCTGGTTTCTTCTTTGACCTTCCTAAGGGTTATGTATAAATCATTTGATTGTTTTTACTTTGTTCCTTCTTGTAAGATGATTTTCAAGTTCTGGGTATGAAAAAATCTTGAAGACAGAAGCAGCCAGTAGTCAAATTGAAGTGGGGGAATTAACATTTATATGTATGCTAATAGAATAAATAATATAGCTTCAGTGGTATGTGCTGCTTTTATTTGAAAACAAAAAAAACTAGAGTTAAAATTATTGGCTGGAATTTTCTTGATTTGGTAAAAAAATAAGACTTGTAGTTTGTATTCCTTTGTGAGAGAATCAATTTCACTGTTTTTCTTGTCGGCTCTTTGATGTTTGCTTTGGCAACAATAAATGTCTTCTTTCGTTTTCTTGTTCTCTTCTCTATCTCTCATCCTCTTATCATTTGTCCACTGCAGAAAACCCACACTCACCTATGCAACAATTGTAGGATCTAAAACCATTTTCCCTTCCCTCACCAGTAATGCAATTTTTGTATTCTTTTTGATGGTCAGAAATTTGCATGTTACCAGAAAAAATTTCATGTTTGCAAGAATGTAACATTCTTAAATATTTGCCTTACGAGTGGCCATCTTTATTTTTCCTCTGGATTTCTTTATATTCAATGCACGTGCAATGTCATTATGTTGGCTGTAAGTCATTTCTTTCTTTATTTGCATTTTCCTTCATTTCTCCAAACACAAGACTCTTGGAGTTTTTGGATAAGTGTTTATGAAATGAATTTGTATTTCTTTTTAAGGTTGACAGGAAATGAATTGGGGAGATAGAGAATAAGCAAATGAAAAATATACACAAACTAAAAGAGACTGAGATTGATCTGTCGACCTAAATGTGGTTTCCTTTATTTAAACAGTCATTTATCTTGGATGTCATTCAGAAGGTGATTGCTTTGTTTTAATCAATTCCTCTATCTTCTACTTAACGTAACCTTATAAACCATAATGACTTTTGTGCTAGAAGAGAATTTTTTTTTTCTTTTTTTCACCTCTTTAGCCATTGGAGGTAAAATTGAAGATAAATATACATATTTGTTCAGTGGGAAGAGTAATAAACTGGAGGTCACAAGTGATCTGGTACAATTTCCAGTTCTTTCTGTGTGAGTCATACTTTTTTTTATGTAAAGATGAGTTAGCAAGAACCTTAGACCAGAGCTATCCCCAATCTTGGCAAAATTGTTGAACCACTGCCTGAAGGAGAAATCTTTCCCAGGTCTATGGATGGTATCAGCTGTATGCCCAGTTTACAAGATTGTGGATTGAACAGTCACCTCTATTGTAATATCAACCATTATCAGTGCCATCAGCAAACTTGTTGAGGTGTCATCAAGAAGAAAATTGTCAATCATCTCAACAGTAACAACCCCCTGAATGCCAAGCAGTATGGATTTTGCTCTGTGTCCACTGCTGATGTGTTAACTGTCATTATTCATAGAATTTAAGCATTTGATAATAAATCCGTCAAAAGAGCAATCACTTTCAATATCTGAAAGTTTTTTGTCAACAATATTGTATAGGGGCTGCTGCACAAACTCAACTATGGCGTTTTTGGTAATCTTCTCTACGATCATGTCCTTCCTCTTGGATAAGTTCCATTAAGGTTGTTGTTAATAGCCAGCCCTGTGATGGCCATGAGATCAATGCTGTCTCTCTCTTCACTCCTGCTCTTTTTCTGCTCGATATTAACAATCTGCCTAAGAACATTCTCAGATCACCAGTAAATATATATATACAGATAATATCACGGCTTATAGGAGAACTACCGAAAATGTAAATGACCAGAACCTATCAGCTGATCTCTCGTCTGTACCGTTACCATGAAAATATTTTTAGAATTGTCACAAGGAAGGTAGAAAAATGACTGAAGTCGAAATACTAGGTCAGGACTGATAACATTACAGATTATTCGTAATTACTTAGTAATTGTAATATTAACTGTTTCCTTATTAGGAAACATTTGACGTTCATTGACTAAGCAGACAGAACTGCTTTCAGTTGAAATTTATAAAATCTTTCTCTTAAAACAAGTTTTTGGGAAAATCGGTTTCTTAAGTCCAGTAACTGTTATCACTATTAATTAAATGGAGTTTTTCTTACTAACCTTTTGTTTGAAGTCATTGGGAATGTCAACATTTTGATTATATTTTCTCTTCTACTTACATGTGCTATTTTTAGTTCATACTGCCATCAAGTGACATAGTTTCTCTTATTTTGTGTAGTTCTTTGTTTGTGATTTTCTAGTGCCAGATATACATGCTTCACACATTGGAAGCCATTTTTAATCATCACTCTGAAAAAAGCTAACAATTTAGATAATTCGGAACCAGTTTGGTACCATGAATGACATCCATATGAAATTCTCAATCTGATGAGACTATTTAAGAACGTGGCTTGAGTTTTTAGTTTAATGTTTGACATACACACACTCAGGTACGTCTGTAAGTTCATAGCCTAATAATGACGAAAATCAGCTTTTATCTTGCACAAATATTATTCAACATAATGTCTTTCAATGCACTTAATTTAAAGTTGAATATCAATTACATAGATTGTGTAACATTTGAGAGGATGTTGCAAAGTTCTTTGGCCAACTTCCTAAAGTTAATATTCTGATGTCTGGCCATTGCAATATTGATTTTAGAATGTGAAAATTTCATATCAAAATTTAGCTAATAATTATATCAAGTTGTGGACTTATTGAGTTACTGGTGTGTGTGTGTGTGTTATATATATATATATATATATATATATATATATATATATATATATATATATATATAATATTATTATTTAATAAACATTTATTATATTGATTCAAGCAGATTTTGTATTATTGAGACTGTCATCAGTCAAATTCTAATTTTTTTTTTTACCTTGATTTATCAGCTGAAAAAAGGAAGAGATGGAGAAGGGTGGAGAAAGATTCTGTTCTCTCCCCACTCACTTCAACATCTGATTTTGATTGGTTACCTGTTTTGTGAAGATTCTTGTTTGCTCAAAGAGAACTTGTGTTAGTCTGATTATTAAGCCCCCCCCCCCCAAAAAAAAAAATCCATGAAAGAAAAAATTTTTGATAAATTATGGCTCATGGGAATCATTCAGAATAATTCCTTTGTGGCTTTTGAAACAGGGAAAGCAATGTTTAAAAGTTTTTACTTATGTCATACTTGTAATTTAACTTTTATATTTCCAGACATTTATGAAGAAAACTTTTTCATTTATTTTTGAGTCCGTTTTTATCATTTTTTTTTTTTTTTTTCAATTCTTAATTGCCAGTTCTGGTGTTTGTTTAGTTTTTCAAAGAAGATTTGAGAAATATTTCAAACAATGACACATTAAACCTAGCTAAAAAAAATAATGTCATCTTGTTGGGAATTATTTTCTTTAAAGTCACAAAGTCAAAGAAGTTTGTGTCTACTTGAGTTATGGGGTCATTAAATGTCACTGTTTACAAAAATGGCTTGTATATATATTTTTTTCCTTATATATGGTTTTATTAATATTTTTCTATGTAAAAGGAAAGAAAAATAATGACAATGATGTAATATAGAAAACGGAAATCACAAGGAGAAAAAACACAAAGAAATCTACTGTTGTATTTTATAAAATAGAGAAAAGAAAACCTCTTATCTCTCACCCTCATCCATATTTATTTTAATGATCTTCAAAAATTCATTTGAAATGAGTTTAAAGTTTAAATCATTTATTTTGATGGCTGCCTTTTCCTCTTGAGTTGCTTGATTGGTTTTGGTTTATTTTTTTCCAATTTCTCTGCTTTTTACCCATGTGTGTATGTATCTTACATACACATTATATACATTTGTATGACTTCTGTATGCATTAGACATTTGTAAAGAGTGTTTCATTAAGACATTATATATAAGGGTGTTTCATTAAGATGAATCCTAGTCAGCAGTAAATAAATCAGTGTTATTGGTGAAAATTTATTTATTTCTCTATTGGATCATGTTATTTAAGTCATGGCAGTTATGTGTGAAAAATAATATTGCCCAAATGTCTGCCAAATCTGAAAGAAAAAGAAAAAAAATCATTAGACACAATATTTGAGCGAGTATTATTGAGCAAGTACTTTTAGTGTGAGTGTTATTTGAAGGCATCTGACATCAGTATTGTTCAACGGCATTACTATAGTTGTATCTGCAATTACAAAGTCTCTACTACAATGAGCATTACAAAAGTGACAATGAGTATTTGTTGACATTACAAAAGTGGCAACAAGTGTTTGTTGACATCACAAAAGTTTGTGAGTAGTCCTTCGGGTAGGTGTCTCAAAGGGAGATTGCTTGTTCCCATGAGGAACAAGCAATCTGGGGTCAAGTTGCCAGGCCAGGCCATGTGTCTTCTGCAGCAAGGGTGATGAGTAGCTCTTCATGCTGGGCCTTGAAGGTAGTGACTGCTGAAAGGAATAGTGGAAAAGAATAGGGATTGGTCAGTATTTTTATGATTTCTGGTACTTCCTGTTGTACCCTGCTGATTACTTCCATTACTGCTACTCTGGAATTGGGCAAAGTAAGGAAGCCCTCACATGCCACAATAGCCAACAAGTGAGATAATTTGTATAACTTTGCAAAGAATTGATTGTTTAATTGTATACTAATTTATTACAGTATTTTGCTTTATAATTCAACTTTTTTTATACTGTTGTTTACTCGATACAAAGCCCAAGAACCACTCAATGGTTACTGAATTAGGTTATTGAAAGTTGATAATGGTTGACTTGAGACTTGAAATGATTAAGATTGTCGTGATTGGGGAAGCATCCTCTCGGGAGTTTTTCACAAAATATCAGTTCTTGGGAAGAAGCTGTCTCAATGGAACTTTTTTCTTACCATTGGAATACAAAGGGAACAAGGAGGATTTGACCCTATATATGCTGCATGGCAGATCTTAGCTGTAAAAGTTTTATCTCAGGTCAAGATCTTGTGATTTTAGCAATGAGTTTTAATGCTGATTTGTCAGTTCTTCCAGATATAAAATGGATATTTACAGGTTTCAACAATAAACTTCCAGAAACATATACAATATAAACAAGAGGCAACTATAAAATGTGAAACTGTCTAATTTGAAATTGCATTCTCAAACATGTATTGAAGTGTGAATAAATTGAATGTTGTTTGTTTTTTTTGTTTGTTTTTTTTTTTTACTGGTTACTTTAAAACTTATTTTATATTCAGTCATTCAGTGAAACAGTCAAATATTTTGTTTTTTGTTAATTTTATTAGAATTTAAATAATTAATGAATAATTAGCTATTTTAAATGTTTTCAAATTGAACAAAATTAGAAAGTCAATAAATGCTGATTGTGTGTTGAAGGTTATCAATTTGTTGTCTTAAAGGAATGCTGTCATTAGTGAAAATTTTATGTGCTCACTGTTATATTACAGTATTATTCTATATGTAAAAAAAATTTGGGGGTTGCCATTACATTAAAATATTCTTTTATAAGGAAAAAGATTTTGGGATCACAATTATATTAAAATATTCTTTGATGAAGCAATTGATTTTGGGGCCACTATTAAAATATTTGTTAACAAGGCCAAACACCATTATATTACAATCTTTTTCTATAGGATAAAATATTCTGGAGTCACCATTATATTACAATCTTTTTCTAATTGACCTCTTTATGGTCCCTCTTCCTGTTGTGACCTCCTGATCCAGTTTTCCTCTCTACCGTTCTCTTTTTTAAATGTATTCACTGTTGTATTGATGGTTCTTGAATTGACATTGAAATTGGAAACCAGAGTATGAATGTTGGTACCTATACTGAAGGCCTGAAGGATCTTTTTCCTCTCACCATTGCTCATTTTGTGAGACGGTGGGTCTGACACAAATCAATTTTAACCTTTTTTGTTTTTTTTAAATGTTTTTTCAGTGATTCTTATGAAAAATGGTGTCAAGATTGCTAAACATCTGAAAACGTGGAAAAAAGAAACTCATTTAGTTTAGCGTTTTTTATATATTAAACATTTTGTGGGATGGACAGTTATGCTGTAACACAATTTGGACAGTTTTGCTGTTACACCTGGTATATTGAATACTGATTGAAGTTATATAAGAACGAAATATAAAATATTTTTCATTAAAATCAAAGCAAATATTTGGTGTGTACAAAATTTCCAGCAAAAACACGCGTTTCATTTTAGCCTCCTGATTTCAAAAATCGTACTGGAAACTTTTCTAAGTCTTGAGTAGATAGACTCACTTATCGTCTGGCCTGCACTCCTTCCACATCTATTGAACAGGAGTAGAGGTTCATCTCTTGTTCACTGTTCAGGATATGGTTTACTAGTTCTTTTTTTCTTTATTCTACCAGGGCTATAATTATTTAACTATCTTAACTTTTTGGTGATCAGGCTAACTAGTTGCTGTAAATTTCCATTATGAGGGTACCAGGTTGGCTGCTGCTTCTGACTGGTCATTAGAAGCCCAAACTCTTTGGAAGCGCTTAGAGGGCCTACTCTGATCAACAGTCGCATAATATCAGGGTATTTGTAGTGTCATGTTGGGTATGGGTAGGAGTCCCTGCACATATTTCTGGTGAGCAATCCCGAGGCCACATTATGCTATGTTCTCAGCCATGCTTCGATTAGTTTGTATTGCTGTTATATTCTGTTCTAATAGGAATATATACTTGAAAACACAGTGGATAAAATAAGTAAAGATTTATTGTAAAAAACCGGTACAATAAAAATAAAGGTAACAGTTATGCATAAGTTCATCACAAGTCAATCCAGTAGTGAGGGCTACTATTGGAAGTTCGGTAGTTCTTGTGTAAGTCTGAGTCATACTCAACAGATCCCAGCTAGTATATTTAGCCCCCCCACCTCCAACCATGAGGGTTGCATGTGGCACAAGGCCGGGTTTAACGTGGGCTCTCTAAGTCCATAGGCTCGGCCAAAAATTGCCCGTAGGACCCGCATAATGGGATCGGGTTGGTCAACCTCCCCAAATGAGACTCTGCCCTTCGGCTGAGCCTCGTCTGGGTTCCTCTCTGCTCAGAGGTAGAGAGTTCGACTGTCTAGCTGGAACAGATCCCAGCTAGACTCTGTAGTCTGTTAACTTACAGATACTTATAGGAAGTTAGTACTACCTATAGTGTAGTCACTCATGGGTGTGACAGGTTATTCCATTACATCAATTGCCATGAATAGCAAATAGTGATAATTATGGTGGGCTTTTCTCTTTCTTTTAAAAATGCAATGTAAATCGTTGTCTGCTGGCCTCCTATTAGGTTGGTGCAAAAATAATGACGTAATAATGTTGTTTTTTGATGTATTTTTTAACATCAAAAAACGACAATATTACGTCACTATTTTTGCACCAACCTAATAATTACTCTTTTCTCTTGCCGCCTATTATTATTGTTTTTGTTCCTAATGGTTTATGTGCTTTCATGGGATGAAACTGATTTTATAAAAAAGAATTCCTCCAAATCTAAAGGATAATAATCTTTCATCAGACCTTTATAGACTGGCACTACAAAATCACAAATGAAGAAGAGGTTTATCAAATAACAAAAACCACATCACTTGAACACTTTCAAAATCCTCAGCACATGTAATTAGAAGAGAAAATAATAATGTAATCTAGCTGTTAAGTTTCCACACAGGACATACTGATGACATGAAAAGCGAAAGTGTTTTAAAGTTTGTATAACACTCGTAGAATAATAATACAGTAATATAGAATACTGTAGGTCAGTGTGACTCAAACGCTATGCCTTGTGACCCACTTTGCAATGACTGCTCCTATGAACAGACGTTCTACTCATAGCAGATGGATAAATCCATGTTCAACAATTAGTATAGTGAAAGCCAGTTGTCTTTCTACACAACAAAAAAGAAATGGCAAATAAGAGACTTAAAAAGTTTGTGTGAAGATACAACAGAGTGGGGACAAAGAAACATGGGAGAAAGCCAGATGTTGCTTAGAGCTACAAGGAGCTGCAAGAGAAAGGGAGAGCCATGATTGTCCATGTCCTGAAGAGACAACACATAAGAGTTTGGAGAACATTTTTTTTATTTGTTTTTTTTTTTTTGTAACCTAGGGAAGGTTTTCTGAATAGAATAATCACATGAAGGTTGGTAATGAACAATAATACCTAGGACACGAACACCACATATAAGATTTGCAGCAGTGTAGAAGAAGTAGTCAAGTGAATTCCACAATGAATCTCCAACTGCAGACCAACATACAGTATTTATTACTGTATTTATGTGAATGGCGACATACCCATTATCATCTGTTGGTATGCTACGACAGTTTTGTTGTCCAATTAAAATTAACTAGTGGTACCCAAGACAATTTTATGGTTTTGCTATGTGAATTTTCAGATGAGTCTTAATTCTTAAGTTAAAGACTTAATAAGCTCTTTGCAAATTCCACAACTATAAAATGCCTATGGAAATTCTCCTACAATGTTAAATATTTGAGTTTAACAACTTTAACAAAATATTACACTAACGATCATAAGTAGGAATGCAGGTCATTATTTAAAGAAGTAAGAGGGTACAAATGAAAAAGGCTTGTGTCCACATCATGTTGAAACACTAGTTCCTGTACAGTCAACAAAGTTAAGTAACGTTGAGTCTGTTTAGTGCTCACATGAGTGACCACTTGGGAATATCAGGTGTTGTAAGCTTGGATGTGCAGGTGGTGAAATGGATAATGGCTCAGAATTGTTAATTGGAGAACCGAGTTCCAGTTCCTGTTGGGTGCATTACATTCAATTGGAAAAGGTATGAATCCACCCTATTCAAGGCAATAATGTCACTAACATGCAAGGGGCTACTAGGAGTAAAAGAGAATGAAAAGATGATCTGGAAACTCAATCCTAAAAAGAAAGCAAAGGATAAACCTCTATTCTTGTTCAAAATACCAGAGAGGAGAGTGAACCAGATGATGAGTGAACATATTTACTGCTATTGATGAGAAAATAAGATAATTAGTGAATAAAATTTCAGAGTTCAGACAAAGACGTTAGAAATATAGAGTTGATGTAGACTTTAAAAGGAACCAAAAGCCCAATCCTAAACTGGAAACAAGGAATAAACTTCTACTCTTGTTCAAAAGACAAGGGAGGAGTGTGAACTGGATGATAGGCAAACTTAACTCTTACTAATTATGTCATAAAATCTATCAACCCAACTGATTATATAGTGATTGCATTTGTTGCTTTTACAATGTATCACAGTTCCCAATTACATTGAAAATAATAACATTGAATATATGCGGAGGATGCTGATAAGTTCTTTACCCATTTCACCAAATGACTAAACATCAGAAATTACTTTGCAGTTACTGCTTGGTCAGCTTCAGAACTTTTCAGCACCTCACCATAAAATGTTTTTATCACACTTATATTTGCATTTTGTTTTTTTTTTATTGAATTATTTTAATATAATTATTTTACTACTTACATGGGACTGATATTTTTAAAAATTAACATTAAAAAATCTCATGCAGTAGCACAAAGTACCCATAGAGGTACATGTACCCCAAATTCTACTTTAAGTGAACAAAATGTATGTGTTGAAGTTTCCCTACATCAGTGCTATTCATTTTTCCACATTTTACCAATATAATTTTTGTTTCTTAAAATTAATTTAGATACTAATTTAAAAACAAGTTCAAAAGTCTGTCTCTTGACCAATGACTGACCAGTTTTGTTAGCGACATCTTATGGCGACTAGAAAGTCGATAAAATTGAATTGATGGTTTTAGTGTTGAAGGGGAAACTGAATGCAGTTCATTAAGAATAATGTTGTCTTGGAAAAGAATAGCTTGATCATTCACCATTGGTGGTCAAACAAACTTTCTTCAAGGGTTGGGCTTTTTCAAAAGCTACCCCATTAACTTGCCTTTTGAACAGTTTTATTTAAGATACTTTGGCATTAGTTCAGCTTCTTTATTAGACATTTTTTCAACTCTGCTCTTTGTTGGTTTTTCATCAGCTATTTTCATGTTGTCTAAAATAGACTAAAAGTTGATCCAACGTTTTTAAATGTCAAGAATTTTGATCCATGATGTGAAGTCAGGAGGTTTCATGAGAAGACACTAAAATTACTGCAAAATAATGTTGAGCTTACAGAACGTTTCATTGTTGGAGTATCAAATTGAGATCCATGTGCTATATTGTTCAGACCATGTTAGTGACAAAGAGAAAATAGCTTTTGGTTAATTTTTCATTTGTATATCTAGTAGACTAGAAATCAACATTGAAAGAATTGGTTTCAATTGCCTTGATTGACGAAGAAATTTATGAATATTAGTTTGTATATCTTGGTAGGACCTCTAAAAGATTATTTGGATGTGTGGTATAGTGTAATGGATAGTGGTTTGGAATGAGAAGTCAGAGACCTTAGTTTGAATTCCAATCAGGTTCATTACATTCATTTACATGCATATATCCTTGGAAAAGATATGAATACATCTGTTCTTCCTCCAGCTATGGGTTAAATAGAAGGACAGACTGGGTACTATAGACTTGGTTGGCGACCAGTCTATCACAGAGAGAAAGTCCAATCTACTGTGGGGAAAATCTACATAGCCATAGATTGAAAGAGACCTGATTGCCCACGTGTGTATCACATATAACACTTAACTGACTGAATCTGTGTTTATATATATATATATATATATATATATATATATATGAAGTTCTTGAAGGCTGAGGCTTGCAATTGGTGCTGGACTATCTCCTGTATCCAATGTAGAAAATCATGCATTTCACTTACAGCTCTTGTTAACCATCTCAGAGCTTGCAACAAATGTAGAAGACCCTTCAGATCTTCATTCGTAAAGTCAGATATGTATGCACACACACACAGACTTACAAATGAGGGGGTGCAGAAAAATTCATGGCCTGATCAACTACACAAAAACAATATGTTTGGTAATTACTGTGACGAAAGTCATGACTTACCTCGGAATTCAAAACGAGCATGAACGTGTCTTGCCTACAAAGTGATGGAAAAAAAGAAATATGGCCGCTATTGAAGACACAATTTATGCGCACCTATCTCTTCCAAAAGGAGATGATATTTGCACACATGCAAATTTTGGCTGTCTTGGAATAGCATAAAAAGCAGGGTGCCAGCAGCACCAAGTGAGAGGGAAGTCATTCGGTGGACTGTGTGTGTTAGTTGGATGTACGGATTGACAGACAGACAAAGAGGAAGAAGTAGGTGCAGCTGAGTTGGTGATTTTACAACTGCCCAGTGTAACGGCCGAGAAAGGGAGCCACACAATCCATTTCCTTGAGGCGACTGAAGAAGAAGAATAAAAAGAGCTGGTCTGCTGGTGAGCATCGCACTGCACTTTTTGACCCCCCCCCACCTCATCATCATTTATTTTTCCCTACAATTACTGATTTCAGAATTTTGGGACAGGCTGAGAACATTTTGTCAGTTATATGTAATTGTTTAAAAATTGGTGTATTTATGGTTGAAGAGTGCTCACTATCAGAGATAGTATTTGTAGATATAAATAGTATGGATACAGAAATCAACACTGCATCATGATTGTCACCTTCATGTTTTAAACAATCATCAGATGATCTGCAACATTGATTTCTATGGCTACACACACACACACACACACACACACTCTCTCTTTCTCCCTATATATATATATATATATATATATGTAATATCAATATATCAGGTCATCCCATAAGTTCTGTCTGAATTTTGAATAAAGAAAACAAGTGACCAAATGTTACATTTAATTACAGATTCAATCAACAATGTATTTTCCCTGATTATCTATGACTTCCTTCCATCTATTAACAAGCTTACTAATTCCATTACTGTAAAATTCTTTTGGCTTTGATTCGAAGAACTCACAAATGTCAGTTTTAACCTCTTCCTGTGTTACAAAAGCTGTTTCTTCCAAATGATTCTGTAAGCTACAAAACAAATGATAGTCTGAAGGAGCAAGATCAGGAGAATAAGGTGGATGAGGAATTTTTTCCCAACAAAGTTCTTCAATCTTTTGTGACATGATTCTTGCTGTCTGGGGTCGCACATTGTCCTGATGAAGCATCACCTCTTTTCGATTCACTAGAGCAGGTCTTTTTTTCCTCAAAGCTTGGTTCAAACGCTCTAATTGCTGACAGTATATTTGAGCATTAATTGTTGCATTAGGTGGTAAGAATTCAAAGTGGATTATTCCTTGGCGATCCCACCAGACTGAAAGAAGAACCTTTTGCTCATGAAGTAGCCACTGTTTACGATACTTAACGATAAAAGATCTATTTTTTGTCACCAGTCAAAAGTCTAACCAAAAAAGGTGAAACAAGTTGACGAGAATGGAGAGAAGAGCAGATGTCAACTTGGGATTTGAGGTTGTTTTCAGACAATTCATGAGGCACCCATTTTCCAAGTTTAGGAACTTTTCCGAGTTGTTGAAGATGATGAAGAACAGTTGTATGGTTTGAACTGAGAACCACTGCCAGTTTCTCAACTAATAAAGCAGGATTTTCTTCAAGGGCTGCTTCAAGAAGCTTTTCATCAAACTCAACTGGACGTCTGGTTCGATCTTCATCTTCAAGGGTGAAATCTCCACCTCTGAATTTTGCAAACCATCTTCTGCAAGTTCTTTCATTCACACATTCCTCTCTATAAACTGAGTGAATGTTTCTAGCTGCTTCGGCTGCTGAGTTTCCTTTCTTGAACTCATAAAGCATTATGTGCCTCAAATGATTCTTGGGTACTTGCATGTTAGCAGGGTTTTAATCAAACAAAATTTAATTTTATTGTTCTCTGAAATAGAATTTGATCAGTTTAAATGCAACATAAAAAATGACAAAATTTGCAATAACAAGAAAAAGAAAAGAGAACAGGACAAAAAATAATATAAAGCAAACAAACAATATATGCAAGGCAAAGCAACAGTAATATGACAAATAGTTCACAAATCAAGAATCAGAGTTGATACACAAAAGCAAGTTTGTACAAGGGAATATAGCATTCTGACTTCAAGACAAGACAGATCAGGACTGAGTCAGGTGAAACTGAGAACCTGTCTATTTTATTGGCAAGGAAAAATCCCAGCATGCATTTGTGTACTTCTGCCTATAAATTGGGGAGGGGCAAGTGTTTTGCTGCCATTCCCATGGAAATTGGAACCAACATCAGCTCATTTCATTATTTCTTCTTCCCACAATTTTTAAAAAGTAACAGCTTTTCTTAATACGTTCATTGTGACCAGTCATTTTTGCTTAACTGTCAATAGGAATTTGGTATCAAAATTAATCTCTGTCTTTATTTAGTATTTTTTTTATTGTTGATTAATTTTTTTTCTCCTTTTTTTTATACTGATGTTCCCTCAATGCAAGGTCCAAGAGCCATTCAAAGTAGAGTGTTACTGTACAAGCTGTGTGATAAGTGAAGAATGTTGAGGATATGGCAGATAGCTGATTGGAGAGATTAAGATTGTAGTATTCAGGGAAGCATTCACATGGGAGTCTGTTCCATAAAATAGCAATTATTAGAAAGAAGCCTCTTGAATGGAGCTTCCTTCTTAATAATGGAAGATACAGGGAATGAGGTTGATTCAACCCGGTGGATATAGCAAGGTTGGTCTTGGTTGTAACGGTCTGAGATGGAGAAAGGAGCTTGTCTGAACATTTGTCACAGAGGTAGCAATAGAGTAGGGATAGGCTTTTGACATTGCATCTGTGGGAAAGTGGCTGCAGGGTGTAAAATATGTCATCTTCTACAAAACTGCATCAATGATTTTGAACTCTCAAGGCTGGAAAGTGAGAATCTGGCAGTTCTAGCTGAGATATAGCAGAAATTTTAGGTTGTCGTCTTCAGTTTTAACACATGTTTTAGCATCTCTAAAGTTTTTTTTTTTTTTTTTTAAATTTTTTTTTTGAAAAGCGCTGATTCTCATATGAATTCAATTAAAACTGCCATTTTATGAAACTAGTTTTCCAATTATATTGCAACAAAGCTCATTTATTGAATAGGTGGTGGGGAAAATGTTAGAAGAAGTTTTAAGATATTAAAATCTGGGAATTGGCAATTTTTAAACGAGAGAAATAAATTCACCACCCAAAGAAATTCTTGACTACATAAATGAACATTCAAATCTGAATTCAGTTCACTGTAAGAGTTCTAATTAACATCTGAATTTCATTTGATTTAAAATAACTTTTCAAGAGCATGTCATGCAGAAATATGTGCAACCTTCATACATCTGCACACATCTTATATGTGCTTTTTCTTTATTGACCTTTTCAACAATGTGCAGCCAATTCTATGAGTGAAATGCAGAAAACACACGTGGACTTATTGTTCATGGCTTTTATAATTATGGCATTCATCCGTACTTTGATTCATACTTTGTAAAATCCATTATAATCATCTATGCGCTCTTCAGTAAACAAGGAACATATAGTGTAAAATGAGATGAAGTCATTTGTTGGGCTAGCAAGAGTTGAAAGATCAAGGCTGTAACAAATGCTTGCTTTCATATGCAAGAGAGGAAGAAAAAGAATATGGCTGTATATTTTGAATTACAATATGCAGACGACCAAAAACTAAGTTTTCACCTTTTTTCTTTTTCTTTAAATTTTGAAAAGTTTTTGTAGTTAGAAAGAAAATTATAGAAATCATATCTATATATATATATATATATATATATATATATATTATATATTATATATATATATATAATAACAGGAAACTTGTGGAGCTGCAAAGAAAATATTTCTTTTCATTTTCATTCTTTATGTAATTTCTGCCATCAATGTGTCTGTAGCATGTGACTCACTCCAGCTGATGCATAAGTGACTTTGAACTGTGTGATGTCAGAGAAAGGTATCCTCCTAAACACCAAGTGTAGATCAGCACTTCACATGATGTTAGTGGCTGGCCACAACAGGTAAATACATAGCCAACCCATCTGTACCTAGGATATGTACATGTGGGAAAAACCATATGACAGATATATAAACATATGCTTGGGAGCAAAAGAAAAAGCCTGATTTTGAGGCAACTTTTCTTTTTTACTTTGGGTGCTGAAGCCTTGCTATCATTTCTCTTTCTTTATTAATGGCTCCCATATCGTATACATGTCTATGCTAGGCCTACTAAGGAGGTTCTCATAGCCGGGCATATGTACTGATTCTTTTGGATACTTACATTCTGTTTTCTTTCTATTATTTATTTTCTCAGAATTCTTTCATTTCTCATTCTGATTTTGCGATCCAGAAAGTGTTATTCGCATGTCATATATTGTTCAGATTATCTCTATCTAGTAGGTTATCTGATCCTCTTTGGGTTGACTTGCTGCATAGATTAAATAAACCCAGTGAGAAAATACCTCCTTGTTTTGCTTTGTTTTCTATTTTTGTATATTTCCAACTTTACAAAGATTGATTTATTTTTTAGTAAAATGTCTTCATAAATCCTAGTTTAAAATTCCATGAAAAATAAACCTATGTCTTGACTTCTGGTATGAATGCTATATACAAGACAAACTATATTATATATATTAAATGATTATAATGTATTAGGTCGGTGCAAAAACAATGTCATTTTCTCACATAGTAACATATGTGTGAAAACGACATTATTTTTGCACTAACCTAATACTAAATGTTACTGATTTTTTTTTTCTATCCAACCAACCTTTTCATTTTTATCTGCAAAAGCTACTTGTTAGCATTAGACGTATTTCCATACTGATTTGACAAAGAGGAAAATAACAGGCAGACTTTGTTTAGGATATTTACCAGTTTTGTTGTTACTGGTTGCAAAAGAAGACTGTTGGATAAATTCATATTCAGAAAAGGTCCTAAATCCATATACTCAATAGCTGGCAGTGAAGGATAAAATTCAGAATGAAATAAACAATAATTTTATGTATGAGAGATTCCATCTTGGGTTTTCATTTCTAATGTATGACTGTAATGTTACCTGTCTTATCAAGACTTCTGACTCAGAAGATCAACAAATTATTAACAATTATTCTACATACTATTTCATTGTTTTGTTGCTTATTTTGATCCAATAATTTTCACCTAGTATAGTCTTTGGTTTTCAAGTTAATTTACAGGAATTCAGATCAAAGAAATTGTCTCACATAAGTCTCAAGCATATACCTCATACTACAGAAACTTGATATATCATCTGGCAACACTAATGCAGCTTGGTTGCTGAAGTTACTATCAGACTATAGAATATATGAATTCAGAATTTTTGATAAAAAAAACCCTGGAAAATACACAATGACAGCAGGATTTAAGCCAATGATTCCCAAAATGGGTGGTACTGCTGAAATGGTTAAAAGATCCACCGGGGTTATAAGAAAAAAAGTGGGCAACCAGAGGGTGGCAGTGATACATCTGAAATGTAACATACACCACACACATTGTAGCTGAAGTGTATCTTGCCTTCACTTTACAGTATATCCCATTCATATAGCAATTATTATGAGAAATACTAAAATACTCATTTAACATGCAATATTAACACTAAGAAAATCCAATAAAAATTTGACAACACATTGTTGGTGTTAGAGTTGTTTCCATACATTTTGGGGGCATTAAGGTTGTGTTTTGGTATGAAAGGGAGCATTTGGGAACCACTGATTTAAACTGTAAGCTAATTAGTATCAAGAGGTGCTGAAAATTGCTAAAGCTTTTCAGACCCCCTGTCTATTTTTCCTGGATGCATCAAGTAACTGAGAACAGATTTTAATATAAAGAAAACATTTAAACATATGTATACATGTTCAACTTAAAAAGAAAAAAAAATGAAAAAAAAGTATAATTCACTAAAACTGTCCTCAACTTCAGGAACAGCTTTGGTGTGGTCTTGGGAGTAACTACATACTTGGATCATATTATTCACATACCTGATGGGCTTTGATAAGGTATTGTGAGGCTGTTGCTTGATTTCCACCCTGACAATGTCCCCACGGGATTCAAAGGAGAGCTAGGGGACCACATGTTGGTAGTAACATGAAACATAAAAATTCATGGCCAGTCACTTCTATGTCACATAGGCTATACAGGAAAGATCAGTCTTGATGGAATTTTTCTGTCTTCTCTTCAGCCACCCTCTCAATCAAGGACTCAACTACCATGTCCAGCAATTAGATGTAGATGGTGGCTAATAATGTGTCCCAGTGGCATGCCATAGCTCTCAGTGCTCAGGACAATCACAGATGATGTGAACCTTTTGTGCATCACTGTGGATGTTTTGTGGGATCTGCACAGAGCTTTAAATAACTTGTAAAATAAGCTGTCAAAAAAACAAATTCATCAATCATGTAAATAAATATTTTGACTCTTTTGTTATAAAATTGATTGGCTAGAATTAAAGAATAGAAACTCTTTTTAATCCACATTATCCTGAAATATCTAGCTATTGTCTTTTTCAAGACAGATCTTTGTCTTTAGCAGAAAAAATTGAATGTGTTCTCTTCATCACTGGCAATTCTGCAGTCATATGAAAGGTGTCCTTTCATTTGGTAACGTCCAATCTTAGTGGTGTTAAATTGAAGAAAATTTTGCCCTGTTTTCTTGAATCACATGTTTTCTCTTCAAATCCTTCTACCTGCTTCAATGAGTAATTACTTCAGTGAAACCAATTTTTGTGAAAAGATACTTGCAGACCATTTGAGGTTAGACATGTTTCTAAAATCAGACCTTCTGCCTTTGCAGCCTAAAATTTAAATGCCATGTAATTTTGACAGCATTATCATTAGTAGTTAGAGCATCTGAATATTCAAATTGCTCTGTGTATATTATGTGCATACATTTTTATGTGAATGTGTTTTTATATGTGTTTATGTGCATGCGTTTTTATATGTGTTTATGTACGTGTTTTTATATGTGTTTATGTGCATGCGTTTTTATATGTGTTTATGTGCATGCGTTTTTATGTGTGTTTATGTGAATGTGATTTTATGTGTTTATAATTTATATATTTTTCTTTCCAATTTTTCCCTAGTTTTTGTTATTTTATTCATTTTTTTCATGTAAGTTGCATTTTTATTCACTGCTTCAATGATTGATGGTAAATAATGTTTTAAATGTGCTCCGATTATTCACTTCTCTCTGAAAAATCTTGACATCGACCCAGCACCAATAATTAACTAATCTCGCAACAATGGCTGCAGAAAGAATTGCCAGAAACGCCTACAATGGCTGGCACAAGCAAATCCAAGTAAATCTTCTTAACAAATGCAGAAAACTAAATGTTTTAAGACAAACTAAATATAGATTGTGATCAATACATAAATTTAAAAGAATAGATATTTACAATATAAATTAAGAATGGCTAATGATTGCTTCAGTTGTTGGATAGTTGCTTAATTCACTACTAAACAGCATCAACAATATCTGTCTATATTTGTGAGATGAAGTATTGTAACTATTTACACCGTTCAGACCATTGTCCTCATCTATATTGACATATTCATGATGTTTTGGCCATTCTATGCTCCAGCATTCTTCAGGTGATATACATTGGAATTTACCCAAGAACACATGTCCTAGTGGATAAGTGTTGGTTGAGTAATCCAAAATAGTGACTTGACTCGGAGAGTTGTGAGTTCAATACCTGGCCACAGCAGAGGGCGGGGAACGAACTTGGAGAGTTCAGTTAAAGGGAAAACTGAAACTGTAATATCTAAAAAAGGTATGGGGCGTGGAATTAGATATATCTATCCCTGTGGACTAAATATAGGGTTTAGCTTGAAATTACAACATATATCATCTGAAGAAGGCCAGAGTGTACAACAGCTGAAACATTGTGAATATAGCAATAAAAATGAGCTCAACAGTTTGAACGATGTAAATAGTGTAAATAACACCAACAATTTTGGAATATTCAGACAGCAGGAAATTTCATAAATTGAAAAATTCTTTTTTAATTAGAAATTAAAAAAAATTCTTCATGCAATTATTTTTCTGCATCTTAAGAATTTTTAATTTGCTTAAAATAAATACTTTATGGTTTCTAGTGGACACATCAGTGTTCTCTGTATTGTAACACAATAAAACCTGACTATAGTTTAAAACACTCATGAAGTGAACTTTAAATGATTTTATCTGGGGCAAGTTTTATGTCTGTATAGAGTAGAAATGAGACCTTCAAAGTGAAGTAAATAAATAAAAAATTTTGGAATCAAGTGCCACTTGGCCAGAAGTTAAGGTGTTCCAGTCATAGGTTTCTATAAAAGTCACAGAATAGCCAGGATCTGTGCTAATGTTGGTGGATAGGTGGAGATGCAGAATTGGAAAGCTACATGTTGTGGTGCAGTGATGAGTAGTGGGGTGGGCAATGAGTCAGCAGTCCTTGCTGGTCATTAAGCTGTTGCGAGAGAAGACAGCAAAAGCAGAGAAGTTCCCAGATTTACTTTGATTGCTTCAGTGTTTGGATATTTGCTTAATTCACTACCAAACAGTACACACACACACACACACACACACACATATATATATATATATATATATATATATATATATATATATATATATATATATATATAGTGTGTGTATGTGTATTATAGCAAAAAAAAAGGTTAGACTTATTTTACTTTTCATGATGAAAAAGAAAAACAAGAAATAAAACAAACACAGCTGGTTTTGTTCTCACTCAATAGAGCTGCATTGAGGGATTATATATTGCAATAAAAATAAAACATAAAAACGATATTTAATATTAATGAAGGCAAAATTAAATTGAAATCATATTAAGTCCTAACAGACACTCCCTTTGTTTACAGAGGGAGGGCTGTTTGGACCGAACATAAATTGTTTCAACACGTTCACCTGCAATATAAAGCAAGCATGACTCGAGATGGTAAATGAGTCAATGCTAAAGTTAGCGGCACAATTTGGATTTTTTTAATAAGATGCTCCATAATGGAGGAACCATATGTATTGTTCAGAATGTCCTTTAGTTGGAATATTCCATTCCTGATTTTTCTAGGTATATGCTGCTGTATTCTAGTATCTAAACATTGGGTTGTTCTACATATGTAGTTGGCACTGCAACTACATTTAAAATGATAAATAACATTATTAATATGGTATGGGGGGTGTAGAACATCCTTTCATGTAGATGTCAAAACAGGTTCAGTAGAAAACACAACGAACAAACTAGAAGAGAAATAGTAAAGCTTTACTGTGGAGGTAATTTGTTTGGCAGATTTCTCACTTACTATACCCAGCAAAAGCAAACAAAAATAAATTGGGCATTTATTAACCATACTAGGTTTAATTTCAGAAAAATCAGATATTTTCTTACTGATAACTGACCTAATCACATCTAAAGGACATCCATTATTAGATAAAGTCTTACTGATCTTTTTTATTTCTTCAGCTAATTTTGATTTTGAACAAATAATTAGGGCTCTGTGTTAGGGTCCCAATTAAATTAATTTTCTGCTTGTTAGGACAAAATGCATCCCATCAAATATGTAAACTAGTAAATGTTGGTTTATAGTAAATGGATGTAAGGTAGCATGAAGGAGCTTTGGTTACCAATACTTCATGTGTGTGTATATATATATATAACTATTTTTTTAATTCTTTTTTTTTCTTGGAGAAGATGGGTTACTGCTTGAGAATATTAGGTGCTGTAAGCTTAGATGTGTGGGTGGGGTATGATGGATAATTGCTGAGATTTGTAAATTGGAGAGCTGACTTCTAATTACCATTAGGTTTGTTATATCAACTTATCTTGGGATAGGTATTATTCGATCTGTTCTTATCCCAGCTATGGGTTAATTAGTAAGCCTTATATAACTAAATCATTATTACCTCAAAGAAATCTTACAATCCAATAATATTTTCTGGCTTTAAATAACCTTAAAGTGCTTGATAAGCCATAGAAAATGAATTGATCAATCAATGATAAAATATCCATTTATTAAATTTAGATGAGTAAACACTAAACTGATTGCGTAGCTTGACTGATATTTTGCTATACACTGATGACATCTACTGTCTTTCTACTAGGAAATATATTTGACTTATGTCAAACCCACTGCAAAAATGAAATGAATTCAACAAAACATTTTTAATTAATAAGGATTTATTTCCCCTTAGGATCTGGGGGTTCATACTTCAATGTCATTGAAAACATTTAAATTGATTTTTTTTTTTATATTCTGAAAACACTCTTATTAAAAACCAATGTCCTTTTTTCTTTATTTGTAAAAAATGTTTTAAATACCACAGTTTCACATAGATAAATGATTGGCAAGTCTGAGGATGTTAGGGTCCTACTGTATGTTTGTGTAAGTAATATATATATATATATATATATATATATATATATATATATATATTCTAAAGTCAAACACTTTATATATTATGAAATTACATATAATTATGTATATTCTTTTTTAATTTTTGTGTTACAATTACTGGCTTATGGACATGTTGAAAGATCTGGTTTTTGTATGATCACTGAAGTTAAGCAAAGTCAAGGCTGGTCAGTATCTAGATGGGTGACCACTTGGGAATACCAGGTGCAATAAGCTTGAATTTGTGGGTGGTGTAATAGATAACAACTCCAAATTGGAAATACAGAGCTGAATTCCAATTCCAGTCAAATTCATCATATTCACTTACATGCAAATACCCTTGGGAAAGGATATGAATCCGTCTTTTCTCTCCCATCCAATTATGGGTTAATTAATGGTCCTTATATCAGTAAATATTCATGCAAAAAAAAAAAAAAAAAAAAAATTACTATCTAAAAATTCTTTCTGCATTTAAATAACCTGTAAAATATTAATAAGTCATAAAAAAAGAACCAATCAAGACAAACCATCCTGCTTAGAACAACCTTTTTCATATTTTATATGGTAATAGTAATAGTGAGATTAGTCATTTCTTTATAAGTGAATTTTTGGCATTTGTTGACAGTTAGCATTACTATCAGTTGAAATTTATAAAAACTTTTCCCTTCAAAGAATTTTTCAGTAAAATAGGTTTTTTCAAGTCCACTGTTATTTGCTCTTTTTAGTATTGATGGGATTTTCCTTCCTAGCATTTTGCTTGAAGTAGTGCAGAAAATTAACTTCTTGACTGAGTTATTATTTTCTCTTTGAGTTGAGTGTTATCTATTTTATTTCTTGCTGGTGTTGAACATTTTGAAGTGATGTAGTTAATTTTATGTGGTAAAATTCTTTGGTTGGTAGTTCTGTAGCACCAGTTAAGGAACTCTGAGGAAAGATTCTTTAAGACCTATAGTATAAATATCTTTATTATAATTTTCTTTTTTATTTTGAAATTCTAAAACCATTGGTATTTAGACAAGAGATGTCGGAGATGGATTTTTCCTGAGACAGACATATTAGAATTTCTCACAAATTATTGATACACATTTTTTCTGGTGCACTAAACATGAAAGAGGCAGACAGTCAGAATTAGTAGAATAAATCAGATAATGGCTCTAATTTGAAACCGACAGAATATGATTGTAATGGTTGTTGATTGTTATGCCTTTGTTGTGGTTCCTTTTCTATTTATTTAATATTGTCTATCATTTCTTTCTCTCCCTATCTTTTTAGATATTCTAAAATCCTTCTTTATCTCTCTTGCTTCAATGCTTAATACTTGCTGACCTAAAATATTTCTTATAATGGTGAATATATAAAATAATAGAATATAATTGGCAGGAGTAAATGTGCAGATCAGCTCCATTCTTTATTGCTAGTAGCTTTATGACCAAGATTTGCTTTGCTTTGTCGACAGTGTTCTATTCATATTACTTTGGTAAGAAGAGCATTCTATTCCAAAAAAATTCTTCCCAAAACTTGCTACTTTGTGGAACAGGCTCTTGCATGGATGCTTCCTGGAACCCCACAATCTTAACCTCTTCAAGTCTATGGTCAGTTGTTATCTATCTCATAATCTTTACTTCTAACTTCCTCTTCATTCATATCACACACCTCATAACAGTAAGTGATTACATTGAGGGGCTCTTGGGACTTGTATTGGGTGACCTATAGTTAAAAAAAAAAAAAAAGAGCTAATGTCTATTCATTTTTCTTTTTTTCATATATCTTCAATTACCATCATGATTTGGAGCAGTACACAATGTGCATTTGCTCTTGAAACGTCTTTTAAGACCAGTGAATTTATAATTGCATCACAAAGCGCTTTTTTTACTTATTTCATGTTATGTTGGCATGATGTAGTTCTGGATAGAAAATCAATACTATTATGGGTTGAAAATTTCAGGGCCACAGATTCAGCACTTAAAAGAAAGCCAACCGGAAGTGATCAAACTTTTGGGTGATGAAAAACTTCAGAAATCATCTCCAACAATGTATAGCTCAGAAATGCCACTCTTTGGAGGATGTTGTTTTTAAACACAAATGAATAAAAACTGTAGCTCTTTGTTTAAACAATAGTGAAATAAATTTTTTAATAGCAATTATCTTAGTCTTTTTTTCAACCTTTAAAATGTGGGAGCTATTTTTGCCACACCCTGGATGTAAGAGGGACTTAGAATTAAACAATACATCCAGTACTCTTGTATCTCACTGAAACCTTTTGAGATCACAATTTTCACCTGGAAAACACTGTTTTAATAAAAAGTGAATATAATTTGCTCAGATGAAAATTGTATTGAAAATGCCATGGTCTATGAGTCCTCTATGGCTAATAGGCTTATAGCTGCATTATTTTGAAACACCTGTTCCCATACGATCACCCAAATTAAGCAACATCAAGCTTGTTCAGTACCTAAATGGGTAAATGCCTGGAAATACCAGCTTGGATGTGCAGGTGGTGTGATGGACAATGGCTCAGAATAGTTAATCGTCAGGTTTGTTATATTCACTTATAGAAATACTCTGGTGTGGATCCACATGTTCTTACCCCCAGCTATAGATTAATCTGTTAGACTTGTATCACTAAATCATTATTATCTAAAAATAAACAAACTCTTATACTCTAAAAATATTTTCTGGCTTTAAATAACCTGCAAAAGGTTGATAAGCCATAGAAAATGAATGAATTAATCAATAATAAAATATCTATTAATTTTAAATTTAGATGAGTAAACGCTTAAACAGATTTGCTAGGTTGACTGATATTTTGTTATACACTGGTGACAACTGAAAAAAAATTGTTACAATCTAAAAATATTTTCTGGCTTTAAATAACCTGCAGAGGGTTGATAAGCTGTAAAAAAGAAATCAATCAATCAAAATCTATGATTAATATATGAGAAAGCTATTTTTAATTTGTCTGTTTTTACTTGTGTTGAAATGTAGAATATGTATGCCTTCAAAGATTAAAGAAGAAACGGCAAAAAACAAAACAAAACAAAAAAACAGTTCCTTTAATGATACAGTTAATGTAAAAACCTGAACATTCTGATTTTTAGTGTGAATCATGTTTTGTCTTGCTTATGTAGATTTTGTTCTCGTGCATTAAAATTCTTTTTTCTAATGGTACTTGATTATTAGTAAAACATATTAAAGATTTACCAAATTGTCTTATAATTTTTACCATTCCATCAGATTCTCAATTGTCTTTACTCACACTTCATATTTGTGGAATTGGTGCGGTCATTAAAGATTTATACTTCTTATATTTCCTTCTCTTCTATGTGTTGTCCCTTCATGACATGTGTGATCATCGGTCTCCCCAACTTTCTGTCCTTCGTTGCTCTAACATTTCGCACTCTGCATTATTTATAAATGGTACTTTGTAGAGGACCATGGGGTGAAGATGTAAAGAACATGCGTGGGTTGCAATTTCCTGCTAGCCGGTCCAGCTACATGAGAATGTTGGACATTAATTAAGTCCAATGAAGACAAAGAAAACAAACACGACCGATAATTGTATATAAACAAATATATGTATTAACAAGTTACAAGCTCATGGACAGTTACATTGAGTTTGTGTGGTGAATATTATGTGTGTGTATTGTGGTGAGTGTTCGTACGTACGTGTATTGGTATTGTTCTTAGCGGGTTCCAAGAATTTGGGAAACGCTGTATTGGTGAGAGCTCACATATTGATATTAGCTGAAATGAAGAAAGAAGAGAAAGAATTACCTCACCTCCACGCGAGGCCTGAGGGGAAAAGAGAGATCGAGGCAAAAGGTCACCCAGCATTTATAGCAAGGGGAGAGAGACCCCTGGTGAAGGATTAAGGAACTAAGGAGGATTTAACTCCGACAACTCCACCTTTCATTTTATATGAAATCCCCTCAGAATATAGTGTTTTATGTATTAGTTCTATATATTTGAAATTGCGGTAGCCTTGCTCTCAATTTCAGTCTAGATTGTTTTAGGTGTTACCATAGAAGGATATGACCACACAACCAAGAAATTCAAATTCAACTTGATTTGGCAGGACTAATATTTTGCTTGTTGAAAAAAGTCACCTACAGAGTTAAGTAATATCTGCCCCTTCACTAACTATCGCAGTCCCTGTTCTGCCATCCATTTACATAAGGTTAAGTAAGTTACTGTGTATCTCCTCCTTGTTTTCAGTATGTTCTGTGTCAAATTCTTCAAGCTTTATTTCCATATTATGTATCCCAGTAACTTCAACTACCACTTTCTGAATCTAAGTACAAGTGTTCTTTTTTTGTTCCATTTTTCTTAAAACTTGTTGCTCATGTGTTTCATCCATTATCTTTCTATAGAACCACATCTCTGTTGCCTCAAGTCTTCACTTAATCTGTGAGAAAATAGTCCAGCATTCATATAGGAGGATTTATATTACATAGCAATTACATACATTGTTTCTAATGAAATTTTTCTGTCTGTTAATACTTTGCTTAATTTTTGGAAGGCATCTTTCATTATTCATATGTATCTTTATAATTTCTGTGATACATTTTCCATCATCTGTTATTGTTAAATTTCTGTACTTAGTTAATTTTGTCATCTTGCATTTGTAGCTCTTCTTTTAGCGAACAATCATCCAATTGATGGTTAGTACTTTCTTCTTGCTTTTCTGTACATTGTTATATTGGCGTTCTTGAAATTTTCTTTCTCTGTCTGCCATGAACATGATGGTGTCATTTGTAGATCTGATGTTGTTAAGATTGTGTCCACCAATCATGATAAGGCTTCTAGTTATCTTGCTGC
>OZ010594.1:67394938-67397438 GCA_963932145.1 Acanthosepion lycidas | reverse complement strand
TCTTTTTTCATGCAACTTTAGGAAAGATAGGTCTGAAGATATCATTCACACAATATCTGTAGGTCACTAAATCCATCCTCACACAGCTCACATACTGCCATAACTCACTGGCTGGTAATAATCACAAGCTTATAAAACCTTTGTGACTCTCATGATTGGCCACAGGAATAATATTTTGCATAGCTGCTTCTTCAATATATATGGCAAAGTTGGACCTTCATGCCTGCAAAACAACAATAAAAAAAATATGTTCCAAAAAGATGGTTCTTCCCTTGACACCACTATTATTTTAACTACCTTCAATTCTTGGCAATGTTTATTATTTTAAAAAGTGATGATTAGAATTGTAATAAAACCTAAACATATGAAAGTGAATTTATAGATTTTTTAGTACTTGAGAACAACAAAAATAATAAACACTATTTATTTATTACATTGTTTATTTACACAATTTATTATATTGTTTATTGGAATGGTTGGCAAAACATCAGCTAATTGCCAATTGATTCAAACATTTTAAAATATTAAATAAAGATTTCTTTATAGTTGGTTCACATATTTTAGCTAATGTTTATGAATAAAAAATGTTTTTATATTTATCTATATATATTAAATAGAGAATGTCTATGTTTCTGTCTGTCTGTCACCTTTTCACTTGAGATACATCCAACCAATTTTAACCAAACTTGGCATATACAATGTAAGAGATAGTTCTTACCATAAAAAACATAACTTTTAAAAAATCAATGACCGTTAAAGCCGATCAAATATTGATAAATTCAACTTTTTACTTCCAATTTCGTTCAAACTTAGTATGTAGATTACTTACCTCATTTTTTATTTCTATGCTACTGCATGTAGTGAAAAACAAAAAATCGATTTCAACACAAATTTTAAACTAAAAACTCCTTCAGTTTTCAAGCAGTCTAATACAAACTTCACTCAATAAGTTGTTTTTTTTTAACAGCCATTTAACTTGATAATTGAATCCACCCATTTAGTGAAAACCTGTGTAAATAGCAAAAAATGGCAATTTTTACTGGTTTCTTTCTTATTTTTCGTTGATCTTTCAACCAATTTTCATCAAACTTAACAATTGCTTTATAAATGTAACCTCTTTTACATCCCTGGTAGCACAGTGACAAATTGAATTTCAAAAACTCCAAAACAATTGTGGTCTGAAGTTTTGCCTGTTTTACCCTTTCATGTCCTTGGCTAACTTTGATTAAATAAATACAGACTACTTCTATTATATCAATAATTGCATTGATTCAAAATATTTTTTTAATGAAATTACTTTAAAGTAATTGAAGAAGATAGACTCTGTTACATCTAAACATGATGCTGTTTTTGCTCTCATTCTAATTGAACACTTTTTCTGATCGACCAGCCTGGTGTGGCTGCTAGTTTCTTTATAAATTGATGAAGGATAAATACTGCATTGCATTAGTTCTAATTGTATTAGTTTTTAGAATATTGCAAATATAAAATTATTCTTGTAAATAAACAATCTAATAATGTTTAATATTTTTTGTTATAAATTCTCAAGAAAATAAAAATGTATAAATTCACTTTCATCAAGTGTTTATTGTTTTATTACAATTCTAATCATCACTCTTTAAAACAATAAACATTGTTGAGCAGTGAAGGTAATGTAAAAAATAGCAATGTTAAGGAAAAACCATCCTTTTGCTGCATTACTTTTTTGTGGGCACGAAGGTCTAATATAGGCCTTATTCATATTTCCTATCAGATAGAGCATGTGACCCAAGGATGTTTTGATTGACCATTTTCTTTACAGCAAAAAGTATTCTAAAAAGACTCAATTGGAAAGGATCTTCTATCATATCATATCCCTTCAGGACATAGTGATCATGACTTTCTACTATCCCTTGTAAACATTAACAATGTTTGTCCCTTTACAAAGACTTCCAATGCCATTTCTACCATCCATTCACATAATCACATCAGGTAGTTGGCCTGTTGCCTTCCCCTGTCCCATTTTCCTTCAGTTTGTCCTGTGAGTGTCAAATAATACAATGTTTGCTAGAAATTTCAGCTGTTTCTTTAATGAAAAGGAACAAACATAATGATTTATTCAATAAACTTATACAGAAAACTATAACAACTTTCGTGAAATATCACTGTATAAAAGTAGTATTATTTGCTTTTATTTTTTTAAAACATTTCACTCCCAAGCAAGGCAATAAAGCTACTAAGACACAAGGGGGTACTGAGTGTGAAATACTAATAAAAATAATATCCGCCCTTGATGTTACCATGGACATTTTTGATTTCAATTCTGACCATACCATTAAAACTCGTAAATTTCAGAAATAAGTCATTCCCCAAAAATTTCGCTTGAAGATGGAACAGAGCCTACTTTAACTCAAGTTAATTCAAATATTATTTTGAAGTTTTCGGCTCTTGTTTTGAAACATGAGACCTCTTATGTAGCGAGTTGGAATCATATTTTTAAATAAATAATTATATATATAGT
>OZ010594.1:67270174-67387674 GCA_963932145.1 Acanthosepion lycidas | reverse complement strand
TCAGCATGCGTGTATATATGCGTACATATATTCTCCCTCCATACATATACTGTTTTATTATGAGGAATTAGTAAACTCATTTGTACATATACACGCATACACATACATACGCACATACACACCAACCCACCACAGGAAATCAGTACATACACACTCATACACACACACACACATGGAACCAGTATACACACTCACACATACACACACATGCACCACAAACACACGTACTTCCTAAATTGTGTGGGGTTTGTGCGCTTGCTCGGGAGTAGTTCCCCTGTTTTGTCAACATGCGTATCTATATATATATATATATGTAAATGTGTGCATACATATATATAACCTTGTGTCTCCCGTATATGAGAGTGCGCTCATGTATGTGAGTGATTTGATCATTGTGTTCGGTCACCTTGTGTGCATGTTGTGTGTTTTTGTGTGGGGGGTTATGATCTATTTAGTTCGGGTTTAAATTTGTTTATAAAGTTTTTTTCCTGTATTTGTAGGTACGAGTAATTGTCTGTTTGATATATCGGCATGATATTATACTTACCCTGGTTACAATTTAAAATGTGTTGTGATACAAAAAGTTTTCTGTTGTCTGTCAATTTTATATTGCTTTTGTGTAGGGAGACCCTGCTGTTCAGTTGTTGGCTGATTCCTGTATATGACTTCTTACATTTTGTGCATTTAAGTACATAAATTGCAACTCCAAAAATGTAATTTAAGTTTTTATTCATTGTGAATGTTTTTTTGGGTTTTCGAAAGTGCAGGAGTTTCCTTCTATAATGATGTCACAAACCCCACATCTTTTTTTGTTACATTTTGTGACTCCCTGTATTGTGTGTTGGTTAAATTTAGATGAGGTTAATATGTGTTTTAGGTTTCTAGATTGGCATTTGCTCTTAATTAATTTGGTTGTTTTTAGTATATTATTCAGTTTATTGTTCTTGCTAAGTAAGTCTAGATTTTTTTTAATTTCTGTGAATATTTCCGGGTTGTTTTTGTTGTATGTTGAGACATATGCTAGGGTTGGCTCTATGTCACATTTCTTTTTATTTCTAAGTTGGTCTAGAGGAATTTCTTTCGCAAGTTCAAAACCTTTCTTTATTAGTGTTGTGGGGTAGCCTCGTTTTTTGAGAGTTTTATGTAGTTCTTCTAAGCGGATTTTTCGGAGCTGTTTATCAGTCACTATTGTACAAATTCTACATGCTAGGGAATAGGGGATGGATTTTAGGCAGCTTTTTGGGTGATGGCTCTTGAAATGAAGGTATTGTTGGGTGTCTGTGGGTTTGTGGTAGATATCTGTGATTATGTGGTTGTTTTTATTTCTAATGAGTATATCTAAAAATGGTAATTCGTTAAAATTATATTCTTGCGTGAATTTGATTTTTGGGTGTAAGTTTTGAAGTAGTGTATGGAATTGGTTAATATCACCCCATGAGGATTTCCAAAAGATGAAGCAATCATCTAAGTATCTTTTCCAATATTTAGTGAATTGGGTTTTTATATTTGCCCCATATATTTGTTCTATCTTTTCATAGAGGTTTTCTTCTAGGGTTGGTGCCATTTTTGTTCCCATCGCAGTACCTAGGGTTTGGATATAGTTTTTGTTGTCTAATTCAAAGGTGTTATTGTTTAGAATTAGGTCTATACTATCGATAATGAACTCTTTAGTGAATCTCAGATGTAGTATTTCTGGATGTTTTTCAATCCAGAATGAGATCGCTTTTTTTCCTAGTTCATGGGGTATGTTACTGTATAGGCTACTAATGTCAAAAGTTGCCATAAGCGTTCCCGGATCTACCTTTTGTGGTATGCAGCTAAGGAAATGGATATCGTCTCTGACGTGGCTTTTAATTTGTTTAGTATACAGTTGCAATATTATGTCTATTAGGTTACTGAGTTTGCTAGTGGGACAGGCTGGTCCTGCTACTTTGGTCTGAATGTAAGGTCACTGGGGTTTGGGATGCTAATGTATTCAGATTTTTGTGTATGTATAGCTGTTTTTATTTCACTCGATTTATGAACTTTAGGTAGTCCATAGAAATTACTTGTTTTTCGTACAAAGCTTATTAGGAAATCCTTCTCTTTTTTTGTTAATATTTTATTATGTGTTGTGCAGAGTTTTGTAATTTTTGTTATAATGTTTTTGTCTATGTTAGTGTCAATTACTTTGTAGCTGTTCCTATCCTCTAGTGTTTCTAGAATTTTTGTTTTATAGTATGTTCTGTCCATGATTACTATAGCGCTGCCTTTATCTGCTTCTTTTATAATTATGTTATTATTTTTTCGAATGTTTTCTAAGGCTAGTCTTTGTCTATATGTGAGGTTGTCGAATGGTTTGGATTTTTCCTGTAGGTCGAGGTTCCAGAGTTTTTCAAAAAATATATTTAGCTCATTGGTATTGTTATTTTTGTTTGGAAATAAATTTGATTTGTTTTTTACCAGTGACTCATCTGTAAGATTTTCGCTATTGTTAAATATTTCTCTTAGTCTCAATTTGCATTCAAATTCCTTAAGGTCTTTTTTTAAATCTACTATATTGCTTTTAGGAGCAGGGCAGAATTTTAGGCCCAATTTCAGTAGGTTGATTTTGTCATTTGTAAGTGTATATGTAGATAGGTTTATTATTTTGGGTTTTGTATCATCTAAACTGGTTTTCTTGTTCGGACTGGGGCTTCTAAAAAATAATGATTGTTTCTTTTAATATATCTGGGGTTTTCTAAGAGGTACCTTCTTCCTGTACATTTTGAGTTTTCTAGCCAGTGAGAGTTTCCCTTGGTAAAATTGGGGTTGTTGTTTCCCGATGTCTTTATATAGGTGTGTTTGCTTCTGTTAGGGGGTCTGTTCCAGATGTTTCTAGGTTTGTTGTTTTTGTATGGATTGTATGTGGATTGTGTGTAGAACTTTTTGTGAAATTCTGGTTGTACTCCTGGATATAGGTAATGGTTATCAGGTTTGGTTTGTTGTGGTGGTCTGTATAGGTTTGTTTTTGCGCTGTTCAGTGTATGTTCATAATTGTATTTTTTATGTGGGTGTGAATGTGTGTGGTGGTGGTGGTGGTATGTACTGGGGTTCCTACCTTGTGGATGTGTTTGCGTGTAGTAGAATGTGTTGGGGTAATTACTTTGTGAGTTTGTGGATGTGTTTGCGTATGGTAGAATGTGTTAGAGTGCTTACCTTGTGGGTTTGTTTGTGCGTAGCAGTAGGTATTCGGGTTTTTGATTCTGTTGGGTGGTTTTCTCTGTATTTGCTACTCGTACCTACAAATACAGGAAAAAAACTTTATAAACAAATTTAAACCCGAACTAAATAAATCATAACCCCCCACACAAAAACACACAACATGCACACAAGGTGACCAAACACAATGATCAAATCACTCACATACATGAGCGCACTCTCATATACGGGAGACACGAGGTTATATATATGTATGCACACATTTACATATATATATATATATATAGATACGCATGTTGACAAAACAGGGGAACTACTCCCAAGCAAGCGCCCAAACCCCACACAATTTAGGAAGTACGTGTTTGTGTAGGTGCGTGTGTGTGTGTATGTATGCGTATGTGTGAGTGTGTATACTGGTTCCATGTAGCTTGGGAAGTGTATGTGTGTGTATGTACTGATTTCTTGTGGTGGGATGGTGTGTATGTGCGTATGTATGTGTATGCGTGTATATATACAAATGAGTTTACTAATTCCTCATAATAAAACAGTATATGTATGGAGGGAGAATATATGTACGCATATATACACGCATGCTGACAGAAACACACAAAAATAGAAACAGATCCAAGAACACATAGGGGTCAGTAAAACATTAAAAGATAAAATGCTGATAAGTAATTCATCATTTGGCTTGGACCAACCTTAATTGTTTTATGACCCTTCTCGCAGAACTCTTCATTGCCAATTCAAGAAAGAAATTCGGATTACAAACACAGAAAATGTCTCGTATCGAGAATATTTAACATTGAAAAACAAAAGAAAAAATTAATTATTTTTAATAATATGTGGAAATCTCCGCTTTTACCTAAAGACGGTCAGGAGACCAGAAACACGTGTAGTGTAACATTATGTAAAACAAAGCATAATATTTTTTTCTAAATAAATCCACATTACAACCAAAAACGTTTATGGCACTTCTCTTCTCTTCTTTTTAATATACATACTTTTCTCTCGTTGGAACCAGTACAAACTCTTTCTTATATATATATATATATATATATAAAAACACACATATTAATTCATTGCTTATTTTTCTAAATAGATTTCTGGAATTTTCAAGCCAGTAGATGGAAATAAATATAATGTTTAATAAATAAATAAAAACAGAGTATCTACTCAGATATGAATATCCATTAAAAAATAACATTTAAGCAATAAATTAATAGATGGATTAAGAAATGCAAAAAATTAATTCCTAAAAATATATGTTTTATTTTTATTTTTTTTTTTAATCATTTCACCCCAAGCAAGGTCACTAAGATATGGGAAGGTTACAGGGAGGGAAAAAGAATGAGAAAACTGAGAATGGTGAGGATTTGAGGGAAAGATAAAAAATGAACAGAGTTTTCAAGAAGATAGAAGATTGCCATTGATGTGGCATTTTAAATTTTTTAAATTGTAGTTATCAGAGAAGCAAGAAAATGAAAGGGAGTTTCATGGGTGGAAGAATGAGAAAAGAAGCTATTGGAGTAGAAGTGGTGATTGCAACTAGTTATTTCAACAAGTGAAACAGTGGGACCTAATTGCCACTCTAGGAACATGTTTAAATTCATGTAGTTGGGGCACTATTGAAAAAAGTTGCAATGAAAATGTATTTAGAAAAGACAGAGAGAAGCCACGTCATATCAGTAAGTGACTGGAGTTGAAATGCCTAGTCAGGATTGATTGCATTACAAATCCTTCTTTGGATTTTGTCAAGAATCTCAAGATGAGCACTAGGCCAGTTATATATTACACTATTCAATGCATGGATGAATAATAAATTTCTACATGTGCAAGATGGATTCTGATGAGAAATATTTCCTGGCATGGCACACTGTTAACCAACTTTCCTTGATGTAGATGAAACAATTGATTTCATGTAGTCATACCATTTCATGACTGGAAAACGTAAGGCTGAGAAGGTGCAGCATGTTGCTCTCCTGGAGTTTAGCATCAGCCATGCTGATGGCAAGCAGAAAAGTTTCTTTGTGGTGTTTATAATAAAATCCTACTGAATAATTGTAATTTAGTTGGACTAAAAGCAAATCTTTCACAAGGTCATATTTTTGATGCTGTCTTCCCATGAGCAAACTGTGACAGAAAAATATTGAATCCATCAGCAATTGGCATGGGGATTCATTTATAGAATCATTGAAGAAGAAAAACGGACCACCTGACCAATGCAACTTTGATTTCGGCAATATTGTGGCAAGTGTTTCTTAAATCATCACTTTGTCTTTTAAGGAGATTCTGAAGCAGGTGAAGTGTGTTAAAAAGAATTAAAAAAGATGTTCGTTCAGACAAGTTCTGTGGTTTGTCTTAAAGTATAAAGTCATTTACCAGATAAGGATGTTGGTTGAAATCAATTCTTTGCCTGTTAGTATTTTTGAACAAATTTTTTTTTTTGGGGGGGGGGGTTGTTTTTTCTTTTCCTCTCGACTGAAACTGATTTTCGATGTGATAATAAAAACTACTTTAGTAAGTTTCAAGTTTGAAAAAAGAGAGAAAGATGGTAAATAAAATCAAAGCTAGAGGATTAGAGTTTTGGTTGAGTAATTTTGGTGCTATTTTTGTTGTTGTTGTTCCCTTTGTTATAGGAGAAAGAATCTTCAGCCCTTCCCTGTATCATCATTAATAAAATAGGAACAAATAAAACAAAAGTATTGATCAGATCAAGGGAATTTCTTTCTGTTGCAAGAAATAACAAAAATAAAGCAGTCTGTGTGGCTAGTTATTGATCCAAACCATTGTGTGTGCTATCTTGGCAGAAATCTACATTGAACTTACGTTTGGTGTTGTCTTCAATCAAAGTGTCATTACTGACTATAGAGGCTAGAGATTTGTTTTAATCAGACACACATCTATGCTAACTCGGACACTTAGTACCTGATCTCCATAAAAGTGATAGACACAAATGATTCAACGAATAAATGAACAAACACTGTGCTTTGTCAAAGACAACTTGTTATAAATTAACTTACTTCCTTTTATCTTTTAAATCAGAACATTTTTTTTATTTTCAAGGAATTAAGTTTCGGACACTGTTACATAACAACATCTCATAGCATGAACTTGGAGAGTAATGGTAATAGCAACTGTTTCCCTGTAAGGAAACAATTGGCGTTCATTGTCTGATCAATCAGTACCACTTTTAAGTGAAATTTATAAACTTCTCATCAAACAATTTTTTCAGGAAAATAGGTTTCTCAAGTCTAGTAGCTGTTCTCACTCTTTCAATTATTGATAGGGGTTTTCTTTTCTAACCTTTTGTTTGAAGTAGTGTGGAAGGTCAACATATGGATTATATCATTATTTTTTCTTTGAGTTATATGTGCTATCCATTTTAGTTGTTGCTATAATTAAAAATAATTTTAGAATTTGTGATAGGATAGAGCTATAGTAGAAAGTTTTAGTCTTCCACTTTTATTTCCCCCATTATGGGCATTATTATATCTGTGATATAATAACACCGTAATTCATGGGAGGAACGGAATGGTTGAAAGGAAAAGGAATGACAAACATGCTTTGTACTCAGAGAGACTTTTATATCACTAAGACATACACAAAACTATATATACATATATCCCAAGCAGAGAAATTACATCATATTTCTACACAGCAAAGCAAAGTGTAAGGAGAAACAAAAGGAAAGGTCTTAAATATAATAGGGATACTCCTGTGTGCAAAGAAAACATTTTTTGGGCCGGATTCATGAATGGAAAACATCGAAATGGGTTTTCCTAAATTGAGGATTGCAAGCTGGAGTTTCTTTCTATATCTGGGAAAGATATATTCCCAAAGGCAAATGGCAGCATAGATTTTTATCTACTGGTGGGGGAAGATTTAGCCTCTGCCTGGGCCATTGGGAGTCCAAGGTAAAGAAAGCAAACTTACGGTTTAGCTGCTGTAAAGAAACTTAATTTGGCTGTCATTTTGGTCACTGTATGGAGTGACGTCACTAAGAAGCTGTCATTAACTCCCATGATTTATCTCCACCAAAGAGAGATAAGTGCCTTCTGTATCCCTGCAAACTGTTAAGTCTCACAAGAACACATACACTTTTAAACTCTAGTCCTGCTGGTGTATTAATTTTGGCAAAAAAAAATTAATAATTTACCACCTGTTATGCTTTTATCTAATGATCTTTTTCCATCTTTATTTGCCCCAGGAATGCTTTCTCCTCATCAGACACACTTTTATCAGATGATATATTTAGTTTGCCCAGGAAGGAAACGAATCAATTGTATTTTCATCATTTTTCCTTGAGTTTACATCTTCCAGTAAACCAGAATGTGAATTTTTGTCTGGATGGTAGGGTGTAATTTTTTTCATGTTTATAGACATACAGGCAGTCAATGAGATCTGACAGTATTGTGAACAGGGTTTTCTTTTTTTTTTTTTTTAATTATTAATATGTAATTATTAGTCTAGAAAATACAAGAAAAATAAGAACTGCTTGGTAAAAGTTCAGTAAACTCTCTATATTTAATAGAACCAGGAAAATAAACATGTCAAACTCTGTGTGTCAACATCTGTCGATTATTTTTTTTTTTAACTATTTACACTACCTTGTTCGGACTGTTGTACACATCATTATTGTCATATTCACAAAGTTTTGGATGTTGTATGCTCCGGCCTTCTTCAGGTGATTTACGTTGGAATTTCAAACTGAATACTTTATTTAGTTCACAGAGGTAAATTGTTCTAGTTCCACTAGTATCTCAGTTTTCAGTTAATTCCCTTTAGTAACTCAACACTCCAAGTTTTTGTTCCCCTCTGCTGTGACCAGGTATTGAACTTACAACTCATTGGGTCAAGTCATCTACTGGATTACTTTAACCAACACTTTTATCCACTGGGACATGTGTCCTTGGGGACATCTTTGTGTGTGGTGTGTTATGCTATTAAGAGGTTTAGTTTTATTGCTTAATGTTTGGCATTGTCTTCTTTGCAGGAGTTCGAACTATTGTTTAATAATTGTTTTATTGATTGATTGATTCGTTTTTTTTACAGCTTATCAACCCTTTGGAGGTTATTTAAAGACAGAAGATATTTTTACATTGTAAACATTTTTTTTGAGATAATAATGCTTTAGTAAGTCTTACTAATTAACCCATAGTTGGGGGAAAAGAGATGGATTCATACTTTTCCCAAGGGTATTTGCATGTAAGTGAATATAACAAACCCAACTAGACTTGGAAATTGGAAAACCGAGTTCCAATTCTAAGCCATTATACATTATGCTACTTGCACATCCAAGCTTACAGCATCTGGTAATCCCAAATGGTCACCCATCTAGGTACTGACCAGGCTCAAGGTTGCTTAACTTTGGTGATCATTGTGTTTCAATGTGATGTGTCCGTAAGCCTTTTTGTAATTGTAATGTCTTCTTGGGCTATATTTTGTTTTTTGTTTCATTTAGTGTAACTTGTTGATCCCTCTATCACTTTGAATTCTACTTTTTGCAGGCCTTCAGGACTTGGATAATTATGGCTCTCCACAAAGATTCCCTCAATGCAAATTGCTGCAAAACCAAAATATTAACCTGTTAAAATAAGTCCTGTTCTTAAATCGCCTCGTCAGATCGAGATTTTCATATGAATATCATGCATGGCACCAAAACTATTCAGAAATATCTAAATTGTCAGCTGTTTGCAACTGATTTCTGAGATCATTGGTTCAAAATAGCTTTAAGTAAGTGAAGCCTGTGGGTCTTGGCAATAAACATCCTTCTTTGAACATTGTAGACTGGTGCTATTGAATCACAAAGAACTGTACCAAATGAGTGATTGTCTTTTGTTCAGTGGCATATCAAACTCTGTGATTTATTTAATGTTGAAATCTAAATATTTTGTACATAATTTTATACTTTCAGGGTAAAGGTAGGTTTTTTAGATATATAGTTTGTAGATCATTGTTGGTGATTTTACTATAAAATGTATTTTTTACAGTTGCATGGGTTGTCATTGTACTTTTGATTTTTGTTTGGGGGTTCACTATTTGCCCATAGCTGGGACCTTAACAGGTGCTACCACCCCGGATAAAGGTGGACCTTGGAACAACAGCAGTTAAGAGGTGGTTCCATGCTCCACAAAACCTCCAATCTCCTTATCAGAGGCTTTGTTGCCAGATGTAGTACCAAATTACAGAAAGTATATCACTTGTAGACTTTCAACAGCAACAACAGCTAAAATGGATGGCACATGTAACACAAAGAGTAAATAATGAAATAATCAAGATATCGACATTTCCCCCTACCCTGTCAGTGCTGGAAAATACATTAAATACTGAACTTGAGAGATCTATTTTCCTGAGAAAGTGTTTATAAATTTCAGCTATCACTTGTACAAACTGTTCAGTCAATGAATGCCACATGTTTCCTTATAGGGAAACAGATTCAATCATCATTACTATTATTAGCCAGTAGTGAGTTTGATCTTCACTGGATATTCCATAATTGTAGCCTTGTGACAAAGTTAAGCTTAGTATTAGGATGGTGCAAAAATAATGTCGGTTTTTGACGTTAAAAAAATACGTCAAAAACCGACATTATTTTTGCACCAACCTAATGAATGATAACACTTGAAGCTTCCAGTTGTTAACACAGGGGGAACCTCATTGTAGAATAATGATTCGAGGTCTAACCTTTATCACCAAATGAATAGAGAGTGCCACTGGGTGCCATATACTTGTGAACAAACACATCTTAGTAAATAATAAATGAAGTCCCGTTAATAGAGATCACACAATAGGTTGTGGCTCCCTACCTCCAAATGTTTGCTCTTCTTCCTTATACTTTATTATTTAATAGTGGCTGCTCGGTCAGTAAATGCCAAATGTTTTCTTGTAAAGGAATATTTTTTCTGCAAACCCATCACACAAACCCAGTAAGTTATTTACTGTTTGCTTCTCCTTTGAAAGGGCCTGTAAACTCAGCTCTTATTTTCTCTTTATGTTTCCCAGAAATTTCATCTATCTCTTTCTGATTGTTGTAGTTTTTATCTTATGTGGATTGAGTAGTCATGGTCATTAACAAGTTGGCAATAAAAAGGAACAAGGCAGAAATGAAATCATATCAATCAAGCAAACAAACAATATCTGCAAGGCAAGTTAACAGGTAAGAAGGCAAAAAGTTCACAAAGTAAGAATTGGCATTATCACACAAAAGCAAGTTTGGACAAGGGAATGTGGTGGTAAGTCTTCTAGATAAGGCAGATCTGGGCTGAGTCATGTCAAACAGCAAACTGCCCTATTTTATAAGATAAGGAAAATATCCCAGCATGTATTTGTGAACTTCTGCCTATAAAAGGGGAGGGGCAAGTGTTTGGCAGTCATTCTCAGTAAGAATGTAATCAACATCTTAAAATCTCCTCATTACTTATGTTTTCTGTCCACATTATTATTAGCATTTTTTGTAGAACTATTACTCTATTGCTTCAAGTTTATTCTTCAGCACTCACTGCTATGTAGAAGATATTACATAGAAGTTCAACATCCTTTTCTTTGTTTTTCACAGAACATTTTCCTCTCTCTTAATACTTTTCTTAGTCTCTGAATGGAAACACTTTAACTATATCTGTGAACCTTCAGATTTCTGTTATCTATTACTATGCTACCCAGACAATTAAATTTCTCTACTTGGTTGATTTTGACATCCCCAATATGTAGCTCATAATTTAGGCTGTCTCTTTTGCTGACATTTATTTATAGTTATGATTTCTAGATTGCCTATTTATGCTGGTTGGGTAGTTGAAGGATATGTAAATATGTTTGGGTTATGAAAGAAAGGTAGACCTTTGTTGTGTTTTAAAGACAAGATTAAATGCAAATTTAAAGCTATTAAGATTTCTCTTTTGAAATGCCTGCTCCTGATCATATTAAATGAAGAGCTGCTATGGAGGTATTACCAAATTTGAAACAACTTTTCACACACACACACACACACACATCCAATTGAACTCAAATCAAATATATCAGCCCCTTTATCCAACAACTCTGTCACTTGTGCTGACTGTGAAATGTTTTGTTGATCAATGACCAAATTGACACATCACAAAATACACAATTCTTCCATTTATTAAACTGATCTGTTGGACCCTTATCTATCAAAATCGATGGTGAATCCATCATTATATGATCACATATATCAATACTATTTAGATGTACCTTCTGTTTAAGATCTTGTAATGACAGGTATAAATATTGAATTTTTTGTCTGACATTTTGTGATGAATTATCATTATTACACACTGATTTACTTGAAACTACACAGAATATTGATAAGGACATTAGTCTTGGTATTTAATAAACTATTGAGATTTTATCAATTTTTAGATATGATTTCAAATTGGGTCTCAAAGCTGCTGAATCTGTTTGCAGAATTTTGGGAAGTGGATTTGATTGATTTATCAACATCTTGCAGGTTATTTTGCAGAAAATATTTTTAGAGTGTAAGATTTTTTTGGAGATAATGATTTACTGATACAAGTCCTACTAATTAACCCATAGCTGGGGAGAGGAGAAACATATTCCTATCTTTCCCAAGGATATTTGCATGCAAGTAAATATTAAAAAAAAAATCAACTGGAAGTGAAACTTAGATATCTGATTAACAATTCCGGGCCATTATACATTACACCACCTGCACATCCAATCTTACAGCATTTGGTATTCTCAAGCAGTCACCCATCTAGGTACTGAATTTTGGGAAGTGGATTTGTTTGATTTTTGCAGGTTATTTAAAGCCAGAAAATATTTTTAGATTGTAAGAATTTTTTTTGGAGATATTAATGATTTACTAACTCCTACTAATTAACCTGTAGCTGGGGAGAGAAGAGGTGGGCTCATATTTTTTCCAAGGGGTATTTTGTGCTTAAATGATTATAATGAACCTGAAAGAAACTGGAACTTGGCTTTTTGATTTTTAATTTTGAACCATTGTCCATTACACTGCCAGCACATCCAAGCTTATAACATCTGGTATTCCCAATTTTCATCTTGACCAGGCTTGATGTTGCTTAACTTCTGTGATATTAAAAGAGTTGGTGTATATGTTCATAAGCTTTGGGGAAGGAGAAAAAAAATTAAACAATATCTGACTTTTATAAGTGCTTGAAATTGGTTTAAACATTTTATGGGTGATGACTTGTCCCTTGAAATACAACTAAGAAAGGGATGATCATTAGTTATTGATTAGATTTGTAAAGAAAAACAGACAAACTTTTAAGCTTATAATGAAGCTTTATTCAATACAATTCAACCACAGCTCATATGTGTTGTTTGACCATTTCTTTTTAGTTGAGTAGCTCAAGGGGGCGACAACTATTCTTGTTTTCATCACAATGATATTTGAAAATATAAAATAGAAGTGAATGCACCCATCATCATTCAAAAACATTCAGAACTAGGATTACCAAAAAGTATTGTGTAAACTTCAGAAACATCTTTGAAAAGTTCCCTTTATTTATTTATTTTTTTTAAAAATGGAGAAATAGTTTGATATCTTCCATTTTAATTTTGCTGTATAGTTGTAAGCAAAGATAGTTGTAACAAACTTTAATGTGCACCATTATTACATCTGTGCAAATATAATAGAAGGATATGTAAATATGTTTGGGTTATGAAAGAAAGGTAGACCTTTGTTGTGTTTTAAAGACAAGATTAAATGCAAATTTAAAGCTATTAAGATTTCTCTTTTGAAATGTCTGCTCCAGATCATATTAAATGAAGAGCTGATATGGAGGTATTACCAAATTTGAAACAACTTTTCACACACACATCCAATTGAACTCAAATCAAATATATCAGCCTCTTTATCCAACAACTCTGTCACTTGTGCTGACTGTGAAATGTTTTGTTGATCAATGACCAAATTGACACATCACAAAATACACAATTCTTCCATTTATTAAACTGATCTGTTGGACCCTTATCTATCAAAATCGATGGTGAATCCATCATTATATAATCACATATACTTTACTATGAAGACATGATAGCAGTCTCATCTCACAACCTGTAAGTACTGTGAGAAATTCTTTCCAATAGGACACTCGATGTTGTAGACGTTTGGTGGTTTTCACTTGTTGTTTTTTTTTTTTTTTTTTTTTTTTTTTTTTTCATGTTTCTGTCCTGTACACTTCAGGCTTATTCAGGTGTCTGTTGTATTCTGGAATGTTCTTAGATCTTGTCCTGAGAAGCATACACATGCTTTCTCATATCCACATCTGGTTCTTTCAAATTTGTATTCTTGGAATTTTCTCTCTCCCTTATCCTGTGCAAGGGCTTTGTAACTGCTTTTTGAGCTTTGCTTATTCTCCTGTCTATTGGTTCATACATATGGCATCCTAAATTCACCACTTGTTCACACCTGATTAAAAAAAAAAAAAAAATAAATAAAACACACACAACAAAAATGAAGAAATTGATCCAAATAAAATCACATGCAACAATTAATACTTACTGTTGCATTGCTATAGCATTATTGCCTGACTGTGCTGTCCATTTTGGTTTCAGTAAGATACTCTGGAGTACAGCCTAAGCTAAGTGCCATCCAAACACATAATAAAAATACATAAGGACCAACATTTCATATTGTATCTAGAAAATATATATATATATATATATATATATATATATATATATATATAAGTGAACATAGAAGTCAACACTTAGAGGTGACAGTCTGTTTCATGCTATATGCAATCGTCGTGGCATGAAACAGACTGTCGCCTCTAAGTGTTGACTTCTATGTTCACTTTTATATTTACACACGCTCTATCTCTGATATTGAGCACTTTATTTCATAAATATAGCACACCTTAAGACTATATTTGTTTATATATATATATATATATATATATATATATATATATATATAAATTTAGTGGACACCCATATTTGAGTAGATGGTCTGTTTATTTATTAAATAGTATATTTTCATTTAATTACATCTACCGGCTTGAATATTCAGGTTTCAGCATGTTTTTTTATTAAGATTATGGGTATCCTCTAAAAATAATGTTAAATTTATAAAATATGTTGGATTAATAAATGAAAGATCCATTTATATATATATATATATATATATATATATAATTTAATCCCAAGAAAAACAATAATGTCCCCAGGACACAAGAGATTACTCGGAGTGTAAGAGAATGAGAAGACTTTAGTAAGGAAAAAGGACAATAACTGAACAATATTCAGGAAGGCAGAAGATTGCGATTGGCATTCCATTTAAAATTTTGGTGGCAGGCATCAAGATATTGGGAGGGATTTCCAGTGGTGAGAAGTGCAAAAAAAAAAAAATATTTGAATCGAACATATGGTTGCATCTAGATAGTTCAACAGCAAAAAGGTGAAATCTAGTAGTATGCTTAGATTAATATAATCAAGACACCAAGGAGGAAAGCTCATCAGAACAATTGCCATGATAATATTTGTAGAAAAGACAGAGGGAAGTGACTGAAGTTGAGATGTCTGGTCAGGATTGATTACATTACAGATCCTTCTTTGAATTTTGTCAAGATATATAGTTGGAGCACCAAGCCACATATAGGATAATATTCAATGTGCGGACAAATGATAGATTTATAAATGGATTCTGACAAGAAAAATTACACAAGATGGAAGGCAGTGAACTAACTTTCCTAGCAGTTGACCTAGCAATTGATTCAATATAATCACTCTACTTCATATCAATGGAAAATGTGAGCCCAAGAAGGTACAAAGTGTTCCTCTCTTGTAGGCTAGAATCAGCCATGCTGATGTCAGGCAGAAGAGGTTCTCTGGTGGTTAAATGAAAGCAGTTTTGTTTTGGAGATATTTACAAGCCATTCCTTGCTCCAGTTATACACTGATTGGATTCAAGAGCAGTTACCAGTTTTACTTTGTTGGATCTGTCAGACTTACTACTAAGACAGGAGTAAATAGATATGTCATCAGCATAAATACCTAGTTGAGAACTGATAACATTTAGAAGGTCATTGAAAATATGAAACAACATAGATCCAAGGATAGATACTTGGAGCACCCTCCATGTTTTAATGTGAAAGGAAATAGAAGCAAGTCCATTCAACACAACCTATCTTGATAGCAGACAGTGTAAGTTTTGTAAAGATATATAAATATGCCTATCACTGTAGAAGTGTTAAATTCCATCTCTAATAAAATTAATTTGAAAGTCCATTTGGTTTGCTTTCTTTGAATAAGTGGAAATATTTGATATAATATTTATAGTTATTTACAGTCAGACTAATATCCTCATTTTTGGCTCTTGAGCTCTCCAGCCTTCTTCAAGTGTTTGCTAATTGATGTAACCTTCAAGGAATTTTCAAACTCAGCACATTATTCAATCTTCTCATCCCATTGTCCATGTCTAGGGATATCTCAACTTTGTTAATTGTTTGTATATTGCTGGTACTGTTTCGACTGAGTATATCCATAATGCCCAGCCCAGGGATTGACCCCACAATTATCATGTCACCAAATTCACTAAGCAGTGCTTTAATCTTTTATGCCATTGTCCTGTGGGACAGTCCTGAAGCTACAACTTAGAGCTTTAAATTTGATATTCTTTTGGCCTTCTCTGCTGTTTCTGGAGCCTTGCTGACAAGCTTGACTCTCTTTGTTGCTGCTTCTCTTTATTTTGTATTCTTGTTCTTTTGCCATTGCAGTGTTTTTTTTTATGCCCCAGTGTTATTATCAGTTGCTATTGTTTCTGGCACATGATGTTCTTTCTTTCTTAATGGCTCACATATAGTATTTATAGGCTTGTAACTATTAAAAGTTTGCAGTTGTAAACAAGTTTAGAAAATGTATATGTTTCTGACAAGTGTCTTCCTGTATAAATGATTACAAAGAAATCACTTATATTCAATTTGTGTGTGTTAATTATTATTTAACTTTTGTTAATTATTATTTAACTTTTGTGTTAATGGGAAAAAAAAACAAAACAAAAGTTAATGATAAGAATTTTTTTTTTTTTTTTTGTTTTTTACTTTTTCAGCCTGGAAAAAAACAATGTCTTTTGAAGTCAAAGTAAATCTACTATATCTAAAAGATCATTAATGAGATAGACGAAAAACCAATCAGTTAGGACTGATTGATTGATGAATAAGCAAATTGATTGAAACAAGTATTTGGTTCACAGGTATAACAATGAAAAAGCAGATTGTGTTAGCTTGTCACCCAATCCACACACACACACTCACACACTGAAAAATGATTGGTGATGAAAATCTTTATTTTGAAGAGGGATTGATTTTTTATGCCTGCAAAGGGGTTGACAACCCTTTGCAGGTTATTTAGTACCAAAAAATATTCCAGATTGTATGAAGTTGCTTTCAGTACCTGCTGTTCAGTAGTGGTTCCCCATCTAAGTACTGACCGGGCTCAATGGTGCCTAACTTTGATGATCAAACGAGAACCTTGATTGATTGATTTGTTTTTTTATGGCTTATCAACCTTTTGTAGGTTATTTAAAGCCAGAAAATATCATTTGTAGATGATATTGATTTATACAGATACTACTAATTAACCCATAGCTGGGGGAGAAGAGGTGGATTCATACTTTTCCCAAGGGTATTTGTGTGTAAGTGAATATAACAAACCTGACTGGAATTGGAACCAGCCTATCCAAGCTTACAGTACCTGGTATTCCCAAGTGGTCATCCATCTTGGTACTAAGCAGGCTCAATGTTGCTGAACTTTGGTGATCATACAAGAACTGGTGTTTCAACATGATATGATCATAAGCCATGACAACCGTGAAAGCAGAAAACATATGTTCTGGATATTAGATGCTTTTTGATTAAAACAATTCCACATAAAAAGATAAGCCAGATGTGAAACAAGTTAACCATGTTTTGAATTCTGGACATTGAATTAATGACATTTTTCATTTTAACTAAAGACAAACCTTTCTCCCTTTTTGATTAAAACATAATCTGACATGGAGTGTCATCTATATTATAAACGAGGAGCTGATTCTCTGTCTGTCATACACCATCTGAGTGTCACTTTGCATACGCACATGTAACATATATGCATATGCCTATGTTGTGCATGAGTGACTTTCATGTGCTTGGGACATTTAATATACAAACAGGTATATGTATATACATACACAATTTGACAGAGTTTGACATACGACATTGGAATCATATATTCCTCCCTGACTTGGTCTGGACAATCACTCCCCTAGGCTGAGCAATGAAATCATAAAAGTGGAGACAAGAAAAATAAGAAAAAAACTTGAATATTTTGTAAACTCTAAAAAAAAAAATCAGATTCCATAGGTGCTCATGTCTTTTTTCAATTCTTGTCTCTCTTGGCAAAAGAATTCCTGCAGTTGGGGGCTGTTACTTTTTGTGGTAGTAAAAAAAACTCAGGTAAACACTTGAAATCAGTTAAGATCAAAAGCTATCAGATTCATACCTGGATGGAATTATTATTATTATCATCATCATCATCTACTACTACAATAACAAACAAATAAGAATAGGGCTAACAGAAATGGATAGAACTCTTTGGTATTTCAGGGCTGGCAGGTGGAAAGCATTACTCTGAATTATATTTTTCTTTGAAAAGATTTCTGCCAAGCATTTGAAGATTTACCATTTTTCTAGTTTTTCCTTTTTTTCTTTTTTTTAAAAAAAAAAAAAAAGAAAGAAACTGACAGTAAAAAAAAGAAAATGGCAGATAATTCATCCACTTTGTCAACATAAGATATAAAACAGAATTTCTCACTGAAAATTTGTCTTGAAGATAAAGAATTTGTTTGTTTTTTGGTTTATCGGTTTTATGTTTTGCATGCTTCTTTTATATTCAAAAGGTTTCAAGTGAGGGAGGGGTTATTCTTTTCAGTTAAAAAAAAATAAGCTCATTACACTTTTCCAAAATGTTTTAAAAAGTATGAATTACGGAAAATCCTAAACAAATTTGATATACAAAGTACACATTCATATTTATTTAGGCATTTACTTATGTTTCTATCTTTACACAAATATGAAGAAAGTTGTGAGAAAAGTTTGAAAAACTTTTTTTAAAACTGGAATATACTCAAAATAGTAAGGAAAATATGATGTTTTTTCACTGCTATGAAAGAAGTGAGAATTTTTTTGGCACATGTAAATTTGGCTTTTACAGATTCCTTGTAAAGGTCAGAACTTGGCAAAAATCTTAAATTCATTTTGTGTTTTGCACAATCAGTTACTTATTAATTGAAGTTATTGGAAAAATTAAAGAAAATTTAAATTCATAGAAGTAAAAATTTGAAATAAGGTAAAGAATTTTATTTTCTTTTATTGATTCTTTTCTATTTTATTTACTGCTAGCTGTTAGTGTTGCTCGGTTTCAAGTAAATAAACAAAAACCAATTAGCAAAAATACAGCAGCAAATAAGATAAAAATAAAAAAAAAAGAAGCTCCCTGCCTTCCATAGAAAAAACAATACAAAAAGCATTGCAAATAAAGATCAAATTTCTTATGTTAAAAAATGGTGGCCTCATACAAGTTGCCCTAGTGTAAGCAATAAATAGGCAAGATGGCAATCTGGAGGCAATAAATATGCAAGATGATTGAATGATTTGTTTTTTATTATACAATCTTCATACAATCTAAAAATTATTTTCTGATTTTAATTAAGCCAGGAAATATTTTTAGATTGTAAGAATTTTTTTGTGGGTAATAATGATTTATTGTTCTTACTAATTAACTCATAGCATGGGGGAAGGAAAAAGTGGATACAAACCTTTCACAAGGATATTTGCATGTAAGTGAATACACTGAATTCAAATGAAATTGAATCTCTCTGACTTCCATTTTCAAGCCATTATCCATTACACCACCCACATATCCAAGGTTAAGGCACCTGGTATTCCCAAGCAGTCACCCATCTAAGTAGTGACCAGGCTTAATGTTGATTATCTTTGGTGAATGTACAAGAACCAGTGTTTCACTATATGGCCATAAGTCAAATGGGCAAGATGACAATCTGGAGGCAATAAGTAGTAAGATGACAATCTGGAGGTGAAAAATAGGCAAAGATTGGCAACCTTGAATTACAATCTGTATAAGAACTGGTGTTTCACTGTAATATGGTCATAAACCCCAATGGGCAAGATGACAATCTGGAGGTAATAAATAAGCAAAGATGACAATCTGGACATAACAAATAGTCAAAGATTGGCAATCTGAAATCACAATCTGCTCGAGAACTGGTGCTACACAATGTTATTGCCATAAACCCAATGGGCAAGATGATAATCTGTTGTCAGCAAATTGGCAAATATGATAATCTGTTGTCAGCAAATAAGCAAAGATGATAATCTGTTGTCAACAAATAAGTAAAGGTGATAATCTGGAGGGAACAAATAGGCAAAATGGCAATCTGGAATCACAATCTGTCTTCTATTTTAGATAAGCATCGTTGTCTGCATAAAGTTTTAATTTTGAACAACAACAGAATCTAGCAGTCATTTTTTTTTTCTTTCTTGTGATCTATGTTGGAAATCATTAATATAAACTGGTTGGATTTGTCTGTGCTGATGTGGGGGTATTTAAATGTTAGCTTGAGCCCCAGGAGGGAGCCAGGGCACCTGAGTTACTTTCAAAATAGGAAGTGCTGAGGATGTTGAGCAATTTTTGCTCCCAGTCGATGTTTGTGTGGGCTATCAACCCACTTTAAACTTGATCTTATATCTCATTTCACTTGATTAGCCATGTGGATAGATAACTATATATACTTAGTACTTTGTGGCTACCAGTTGTAAACTAGGGAGATTGAACTATAGGATTTTTACAACTGGATCACAAAGCAGTTGGGTCATCTCATGTGTTAGGATGTGTCTGGGGATTTCTTTTGACCCTCTAGTTTGTTGACTGAAATTAAATTTCTTGAAATACTGGAATTCAATAAAGATGATTCCAATGCCTATTCAAACTTAACACTTATTTTATTCCTGTGATAACAATTTGGAAATCATGTAAGTTTTTAATAGAAAAAATGTCTCTTGTTTGAGGCTTGTGGCAATTTCAGTTTTGCTGGGAATGATGTCACTGGTTGCTAAAGAGAGAACTTAGCATCTTGTCAATATGGAATCATCTGGTTTCATTACCACAGGAGGAAGATTCTCCTTTAGGTACCCCTCAGCTATTTTCATTGAGAGTAGACAGTAGTGGGTTATCAAACCTTGATTACCGACCAACATTAACCTTGTTCTGAATGACTGGAATTGTGTATTTTTTATATATTAATATTCATCCAATACTAGGCTCAAGAGCCAATCAAGGTAGAAAGTTACAGTGTTGTGTTGAAAGAGCATAAGAAAAGGCAATAAGTGAAGTTCATGGGCTTATGCAGAAAAAATAATGGTTAACCCTAGACTTGAAGAGGTCAAGATTATAGTCATTGGGAAAACCTTCTGCTGGGAGACTGTTTCATAAAGCAGCAGTTCTTGGAAAGAACTGGAACTTCTTTCTTACTAATGAAATGTGAAAGGAATGGGGCATGATTCATCTTTAAGTATGTTGCATGGTGGGTCCCTGTTGCAAAGAACAGTGCTTGTGGGGACTAAGGAATGTAGTTTGTTAAAATAGATGTTATGAAAATAATAGTGATAGGTCAGCAAGAGGCTCACAATATTTCATCTGTGGGAAAGGAGATGTAGGGTTGAAAATAATTCTTTACCCACAAGGCAGCATAGGCACTTTTAGACTCTATTAAGACAGGCAAGTGAGGACTGGGCAGTTCCAGCACTGATATGGCAGCAATACTCCATTTTTGGTCTGATCTGGCTCTTGTAAAAATAAAGTACAGTAGGAGGAGCCAGATACTTAATAGTATTGCACTTAAATTTTTAAAGTCAGGATAGCAAAGAGGAAAGCTGATCAGAACAATTACTATGAAAATAGGACCATTAATATTATAGATTCATCTTTGAATTATGTCAAGAATCTCTCAATACATAGCAAAAGCATCAAACCAGAATGAAATAGTTTTGTTTCATTCTTAATTGTTGTTTAATGGCACCTCAAATCCTTATGAGTTATTTAATGCTGAAATTTAATTTTCCCCAGAGCTTTGAAGTAAGAAAAATGATATGTTATTCTGCTTTCACAATTGAATACATGGTAGAGGATACTCAGCTTTTGTGCATATACATGTTTGTGTGAACGTGATTATTAGAGGTGGTGATATGTGTGTTTTATGTTGTAGTTTTGTTGAAGTTATATTTTGGAATAGTTTGATTTCTTTATGAAATTGTAGGACATTATATGAACTAATGTCATGAAAGAATTCTTTTATATTAGTTGTTTGGTTTGTTGATTTTGTTTAGCAGCATATCAACCTTTATGCATTATTTAATGCTGAAATCTAAATATTTTTACGTAATTTTATGCTTTCAATTACAGATATTTTGTATATGATTTTATACTTTTAGTGTAAAGGTATATTTTTTAGATCATAAAATGTATTGTTCGTAATTTTACTATAAAAGTAGATTTTTGTTTAGGGATTCACTTTTTCCCATAGTTGAGACCCTAACAGATGCTACCACTCTGTGTCAGGGTGGACCTGGTAACAACAGCAATTAAGTGGTTTCATGTTCCCAAAAGCTCCAATCTTCTGATCAGATGCCTTGCTGCCAAATGTATTCTCATGACTATTCATTCTTAATTAAATTCCACATGAAGACTGGAAATTTGACTTTTATTTTAAAACCTCTGAATATTATTATGCCATATATTTGTCTCTTTGCTAGTTGACTTTCAAAATCACAATGGAAATGAGGATGTCTGACCTTTCTATTAAAACAAAAAAAAAAAAAAATGAGAATTTTTACATTATGAGGGGATGCTGAAAAGTTCCTACCTTTAACCCACTTTTCCAAATCTTGATTGAATGTTCAATGATATTTTACTTAGTTTTCTTGGTTGGGTCAAGAATTTTTCAGCACCCCTTATAGATTATTCAGCCTCAAATGCAATTCTGATATTTACAACTGTTGAATAATTAATATTTTATAAGTATTCAGAAGCTGATAGAATTACAAATTTCTCTGTGAATTAATTAGTCTATAGCTTTACTGGCAGAACATGAGAGAATTCAGTTTTGAGGTTGCACTTCTGTCTGGATCGGTTGACTTCTTAGCATGTCTTAAGGAGAAATAGATCAAGGTGCTGTAAGTTGTGTGGTCATGTGGTTACTGGCAGGCAAAATGGGATCAGCATACCAAGTTCAAATTCCAGTTGAGGTTGTAGTGTTCATTTTGCACAAATCCTCTAGGGAAAGCTATGAATTTGTTTCTTTTCCTCCCAGTTGTGGATTGAAATAGTATAGAAACCTTAAGCCTTTATTGGCAGCTGGGTTATGAGAAGGATACCTCTGAATTTAAAACTGTTTGGGCATGGGACTGGCAACCCCACTCTGAAAAAAGCTTACTTGTTATGGAAAACACAGTAACAACCATAATTTGGTAGGGCTGTGATCCTGTACTACACATGGAGTGAGAAAGACTCTTTTCTCTCTCCCACATAAGTTGCTTCTGTTATTGATCTTCAAAATTTTATTTTCTTTGGAAAATCAGCAAAAGTAAAAAAAAAAAATTAAAATGAAACAAAAGTCATTAAATTACAGTTTCTTATTTTTCTGTTACTCATATCTACTTTTAACGAAATTTTTATCAAAACTGTTTTTTCAAATTTTGTGAAGTAATTGTTACAACCAGAACTCAAGAAAGTTTGTATTAATAATGAAATAATCTGTGGAATAAGTACCAAATACCTAAAAATTGAGACACATTTAAACTTAAATAAAATCATTCATATTATATATTTAAAACTGGAAAATCTGATATTTTACTAAAACGAACTAAAAAAATGTATTGTTTATTTGAACATATTGTTTGTTCAAGATGTGTCTGAAATAAGGCAAAAATTGTTTAAACCTTAAGAAACAAAGTGCAAAATAGTTATATTGATATTCTTATTTGTAGATACTAGCAGTACCCATGAATATTTCATGGTTTTCCTATGTTTTGAATTATCTGATAAGTTTGAATTTTTAATTCAATGATTGAATATATTTCTTGTGATTTCCACAGTGATAAAATACTTGTGTAAATTCTGATTTTTCATCATTAAATATTTGTGCTTAACAAATTTAACAAACTATTGTAATAGCAATCATAATTATGAATGCAGGTAATTAAAGAAGTAAGAGGGTACAAATGAAAAGATTATATGCTGAAAAAGTTTATTTCACTGATGTTACTTGTAGTATTATTTCTTTTTTCTTTTACTTTCTTTCTTATTATGTATGCTTTCTTTTTCTCACTGAAACCAGATGGCTTTTTGAATCTGTCAAACATCCAAAACAACAAGGATGGTAAAAAAAGTTCAAATCCAGCTTCATAAATTTGAAAGGCAGGAAAGGCAAGCCATATCGAAATTAGAAATCGCAAGTCCAACGTCAGAAATAGGGTAAAAAAAATTCAACTCACAGATTCACACAGCATACATACATTCATCCATGAACAAGAAAATACATGTACTCCTAAGGAGGTAAAGTTTTTGCTTGGTCGTAATAATTGGAGAGGATAAAAAAATTACCATATGTCAGGATATAAAGGATTTTTTTTTTTTTTTTTTTTTTTGGCAAACTGTGGACAAGGTACAAACTCTTTTTTGTATTAGGTGATTTTTTTCTTTGATACACTTCTTTGATAAATATTTTTCTTCTGTCTTTCCTTGGAATTAAAATGGGATGGTCCATTATTTATCTGTGGTAATGACAGAGCATAGAAAACATGCAAAGGAAGAAACATGTAGAATTATAATATGATTATTTCATCAGTAACATTCTCATCTTGTTTTAATCACTATGCTTCAATTGATGAAGAATTCCAAACACTGTGTCAATTGAAGCATGACGATAAGATTAATAAGACATAGAACATTTAATCTGAACAATTTATGGAAAAACCACCATGAAGATTTCACAACTGCTGTTACTCTAAGTTGCGCATGAAAAATGTACTAATCACTGATCAGTCTTTTTCTGCAGGTAAATTTAATCATTTTTTTATTTGGATTCATTTAATTGCTACCAATTCTTCTGATAATTGTGCTTGCAGCAAATAACCTCAATCGATATTTAAACTTAACATGTTCATTATAATTAAAAAAAATTAAAATGTCTGTCTCCAAAGATGTAAGTATTTTTTATTTTTATTCTTTACTTTAGTACAGATCTGACAAAATATTTCTGACAGTTTTCTGTTTACATTTTGATTTTTTTTTTTTTTTTTTTTTTTTAACTGATTGTATCTAAACACATTTCTGATCACTAACAACTTCTTGGATATCCGTGCCACATAACTGAATGTTTTACTGTTTTTATGCATAAAGCTAAATCTTAGCTCTCATTCTCTTTCTGTATAATGCAAAGAAACGTTTTAATTAAAAATCTTAATTTATTTTTTATTTCTATCTGATCCACTTTAATTAAACAAAACATTGGAAAAGTAAAGATTCTCATTGGAGTCACATAGGCAAAATCTGCCATTCTTTTCTAATCCTACACGTACTTTTGTCAAAAACAAAATTTCCATTTCCATAGAGAAAGTTTTTTATTATACAGGGTGCCCCACAAAAAACAGAAAATTTGGTACAGTTTATTTAATTGTTGGAATTTTTGTTACAATTATTTGAAACAAAAGCAAAGTATAGAAATTTAGTAGCTTAAAACAGAACAAAAGCAAAAACTAAAGAATTCTGGCAAAATTTCTTGGCATTTTTTCAATCCCCAATTTGGGTGTGCTTCCTTAAAGAGAACAATTGCCTCACATTGAAAATTTGATAACTGCAGCATCCTGGAACAACAAAAGGTTAAAAAAATTATACGGTAGTTAATTTTTTTTTTTAGTTCATTCATATAATAAAATATATCATTAATTTTTTTTTATATGTAAAATTTCCTGTTTTTTTTATTTTTTGTGTGGGGCACCCTGTATCAGGGTTTATATTAATACAGAAGTCCTTTAACCCTTAAATAGTGGGCATCATCAATTGATGTTTCATTGGATATCAGCAAATATCCTCAATTACTGATTTAAATGTTTACCAATAATTGGAGCATCATTCATTCATGAATTGACTCTAAACGACTAATTGGCAACTCTAGGAGTCATGAAGAATACATGATTTCCTGGAGTGTATGCCTGCAAGTAAAGCTGGAAGAACAAGCCAAAGAATACTATATCTGCATACTTGATGAGAAAGATAGTAAAAAGATTTCACAATTTAGTACAAAAAAGTGTACAATTCCATTGTCCTTGGAATGCTAAAAAAATATGAAATGTAGGAAGCTACACTAGAGTACAAGTTGACATCAGTCAAGATCATAGTCTACAACTCTGTGATGTAGTTAATTGTAAACTCCACCATCTTTTCAATAGTATGTGTCTCACCAGGGTTACAGTTTAGATAAATAGGTTTACAATCATATCATGTCGAGACACCAAAATCACTGAAGTTAAGCAATGATGAGCCTGGTCCATACCTAGATGGGTGACCACTTGGGAATACGAGGTGCTGTAAGCTTGGATGTGCAAGTGGTGTTAATGGATAATGGCTTGGAATTGTTAATTGAAGAGTCGATATTCAATTCCAGTTGGTGTTTGTTATATTCATTTGTATGCAAATACCCTTGAGAAAGGTAAGGATCCACTTCTTCTCCCCTCAGCTATGGGGTAAGACTTCTAAATCATTATCTCTAAAAAAAAAAAAATCCTTACAATCTAAAAATATTTTCTGGCTTTAAATAACCTACAAAGGGTTGATAAATTATAGAAAATCAATGAATCAAACAATCAATGGATAGCTAAATAATTTTATTCAACCTCAATCAAGATTATAGAATTCAAAACTCCTTGGTGTAGTTAATTGTAAACACCATAATCATTTTAATGTATGTATAGTATGAGCATTGCCAGGGTTATGTATGATTTTAAAATCTGATTTGCCCTTCTCCTGAATTGGTTGCCAACTACAGCTAGTGAGCCTAATCTGCATTATTAAACCCATAGCTGGTTGGAGGTTGGCTTCATATGTTTTCCAAACATATTAGTGCGAAAGTGAATGTAACATACTTTACTGGAAACTGAACTCAGCTCATTAATTTCTTGTTCCACGATACTACCATTAAACTATCTGGAAAAACGAGAAGTAAAACAAATTTTATGTTCCTGTTTAGGAACATAAAATTTGTTTTATTTCTCATTTTTTTCTTCATTTTTATCATCTAAGATTTAATATACACATTTTATAGTTTTTGAATATAATTAAAGATCAGTCAGTTATGTGCCATATGTTATACATGCTTAGGCGATCATGTATCTTTCGATATATGACTGACGAGGCAGATTTTTTCTGCAGTAGGTTGCCATTTCTTTCTACAGTAGACCAGTTGCCATCCAAGGCTATAGAACCCAGTCTGTTCCACTATTTACCCATAGCTGGGGGGAGAAGAAGAGGATTCATACCTTTCCCAAGACTATTACTTTATAAGTGAATGTAAGGGATTCAACTGGAATTTGAACTTGGTTCTCAGATTCCTCAATCCGAGCCCCACTGTGCCTCCTCCTAAAGATAAATAAGCATGTTTTAATGTATGTCAGCTATCAGTTATCACCTGTTAATTTCCCTCTGGCACGTGGAACTAGAAGAGTCTACCCCAGTGAGCGAAATAAAGGGTTCAGTTCGACATTCCAACCACCTGAAGAAGGCCGGAGAGTACAACGGCCGAAATCGTTGTAATGAATATGGCGACAAAGATGAGGACAATAGTCCGAATAATGTAAATAATGTTTGTTAAAAGTGTTTAGCATTTTGGACGTGTGAAAACATGTATTTCAACAGAATTCTATTTTGAATATTTTTTTGATTAGATGACTACTTTTGTGTGTGACCCTCATCACTTGACATGTTGGTGACCTTTCTCAGAACTGTGGCCATTCTGCTGAAGCAAATACTTGTGGGAATCAAAAGTATGTGCCAATTGCATTTTGGAAATGCTTTGTTTCAACCATGGGCTTTAGTTTTTCTTTTTTCCTTTTGATTTCCTCCAATGGAAACAAAACTCTGATGGCATAATAAATGATTCTGTGTGATCAGGCAAAGATAGTCATCAATCATGTCTGGTTGATCTGCTGTTTACTAATAATATATGAGCTTTGCAGTCCTCCTTTAACTATAGTCCATTTTAAATGTTGCATTAGTATGGTTTTTCTTTGACATTTCCTGAACCAGGAATTGGTATTCTTTCTCTTCTGATTGCCACTATTCTATTAGAATGTTTGTCATGATTCTTTACTGTTATGAGAGTGATGGCATCCTAACTTGTAGGTTGTGGATATCGATTGTTTCTGGTTTGTTAGCGTAGAGTTAGTCTAAGTTTTATTAGAATTACTGTTAACTATGCTGACTATTGTGGTCCTACCAAGGATTGAACTCACCATACTTGGCTAACAAATTTCTGAAGATATAGTAGTAGGCTTTCCCACCTTCCTGTCAAAGTGGATTTAACCTTTAGACATTATTTAAGTTTACTGAAGTTGAATTTTTCTGTTATCTGATGAAGTGCTGTCACACAGTTTATTGATGAAGATCAAGTTTTATCAATTATTACTACTATTCAATAACAGCAGCCTGGGGTGACAATCCTAGAGTATAGTATCATTGGAAAATGTCTGAAAACCATATCCCAGGTTGACCCAAGCCTTATGAGTGAAATTGGGTAGATGAACCTGTTCAAGGTGTTGAGAGTTGTACTATCACAAAGTTACAAGTCATCGTGACTGAGCATACTGGCCTTGTTCAACTACTGATCATGTCAGGTTAAGCACTCTTTCCCAGAAACAGTAACTAAGGTTTGCTCAGCATAGCTGTAGTATAAACCACAGGTTGGCTCTGTGGGTGTTGACGAAACACAAATGTAGTAAACTCCATAATCTCCCATGATTGATAGATACTACTACTCTTATATTGTAATGAAGTGCAGCGAAGAAAAAGAATTAATTAGAAAGGTTAATTAGGTTCATTTGATAAGTGAAGTTGAGATACTTGGAAGAATTGAACCTTAATTTAACTTGAGGAAATTCAATTAGTTTGAGTATAACTGGTAAACTCTAAGGTGTGGCCTTTGACACTTGTTTAATTCGTACATGAAATGATACCTGGCTGAAGGTTGCTCTCTTAAACTACCAACCTCCTGAAATTGTGTTGACTTTCAAGGAAATAATTTTCTCAAGGAAAAAAAACTTTTAGAAGTGTGTTTCTGTTGTAGCATACCTATGGACAATAATGGGTATGTCCCCATTCACGTTAATAAAGTAGTAAATACTGTATGTTGGTCTGCATTTGGAGATTCATTGTGGAATTCACTTGACTCACTTCTGGCAGTTGACTACTTCTTGTACACACTGCTGGAAAATCTTATATGTGTTGTTCATGTCCTAAGTATTATCATTCATTATTCTATTCAGTAACCTTCCTTAGGTTGCAACAATTTCCAAACCCCAAAACTAGGCCTTGAGCCAAATGGTTTTGTGAAGCACTTGTGAGCAAAGAGAGCCTTGTAAACATGAAATTATTTGATTTTACTTCCCTATTAAAGTTGGGTGAGTGAAGTCTATAAAACATTCATTTTCAGTTGTGAAGTCATTGGTGATTTTGAGTTAGAGCGAGAGAGAGATCAGTTGATGTTTAAAGCTGGTAGGAAACAGGTGATACTCAAATTCCAAGATCAGGCTAGAATGAAAACACAAAGATAGAACAGTTCTTTCTTACCATGGTATGAATAGTAGAACTGCTAGAAATCTGATCGCTCTGACCAAACCAACGAAATACTTGGAAGGAAAACTATATTTAAGGTCATAGTTTGTAGAAAAGACAAGATGATACTGGCTATCTTCTGCAAAACATACTTAGGATTTTTTTGGTTCTATCATTTTGTGCCCTACTCACACCAAGGAAATCAGCCAAAACTAATTACACCCCATTGGTATCACTGATGTTTTCACTCCTCAGCAAACAACCTCTTCACAATAACACACTTTATAGGACTTCCAGCCAAGGAAAAAAATGACTGATTTCATTTGAGATTGATAAATTTGCAACTTGCAACTCACAATTTCTCATGTATTTATGGTCCAATCTTAAAAATATTCATATGGCTAGAAAGAAAATGAAATAATTTTTCTAAATATGTAATTTGTATGTGCATTTTCATTGAATTATTTTTTTACAGAAAATGGTATTTTGCTTCGGCCAGCTGAAAATGCGAAATATGATTATTTTTTTTTTTTGTTGAGACTAAATTTTACACATTACTTTGTTTCAAAATCAAAGTGACCAATCTTTATCAATATTCTTGAAATTGTACATTCAATTAGAAGACAACTTAAACTACAACCAGGAAGATGTTCATTTCTTCTCTGACCTGAGGAAGTGAATTCCTTCAAAAATTATTAAGCAAAAAAAAAAACAGCAATTCTTTTTTGGTACGCCAGTCAACTATTATTGGGGTTTTGCAAATAAATTTCTTCTAAATAAGGAAAATCAATGAGTTATTTTTCCTCTAAATAAATTTGTTTTTATCTAGTGAATACACCTAAAATTAAATATCAAAAATGATTAAAAGGTTTTAATTTCATTTTTAGAATGTGTAGATTTCCAAATGTGTGAGTATCACCTGTTCTTTTTTAGATACACATTTTAAAATTTCATATTTTTATTACTTCAAAGCTCCCAAGAAAAATAAATCTCAGCATTAAATGACCCATAAAGAATTGATATGCCATTAAACAAATCAATCAACCAACCAACCAACCAACTTCTCATTAAGTCTTAGAAAGTATGAAATCAATAATTGGATAGCTAAATGCCAAATTCATGAGACAAAAAGATACAGTAATTTAAAAAAAAATTGTTTAAAATTTCACTTCACAAGTATCTATTAAATGTTACATGTCAGCTAAAGCTTCTTATTTAAGAATTAAACTGTATTATGTGATTCACATGAGAAAATACCAGAGGTCTGAACTGACTATAATATCCATTCGGAACATTTGTTAGAAGAGTTGATCTCTGGTGACCCCAATATGTACTGAGTTCATTCTAAGATTCTAAAGTAAATTTTATATTTGCTGTTACCTCAGAATGTCAAACAACCTAAGTACCTTGAGTATTGACCAAGAAAGTTTCAAAGATACTAATTGAGCCTCCAAGTATGGTTGCACCAACAAAAACAGGAAGTCAACCTATCTGAACTTATGGTATACAAATATATAAAATCCCCACCTGAGAGAGTAGGAGACAGGATCACTTGCACCTTTGCAAGAAGATCGAACATTTGAGGAAAGATCTGAAACGAGATACTGTCTGATCTGGCTAACATCAATTTCTAAACAAACAATTATTTTACATATGAAAAATTTTTTCTCATATTCTTATCAGATGTTATCAACATTACATTTTTAAATATCAGTGTTTAATTTATTTTTACAATTAATAAATAATCATGTTGTTTTTCAGGATTTTGTGCAAATGAAAGTTATAGAAAACCTGAATAACGTTTTTTTTTTTTTTCTTTATCATCCTTGTCAAATCACTTCAGAAGATGAAACGGCATCATCAGTTATAAAAGCCAGTCTAACAAACAAAAATTGTTTTTTGTTCTATAAAATCTTCAAAAAGGAAAATCATCAAGTGCAACATTTACAAGTTGTATATAATAATTGATTTTTTTTTAATTGTTATAAATAATTTGTTGAATTCTTTTTTGCATTTCTTGACAATGGTTTATTTTTCCATCAACATGGGATTTTTTTTCTTTGTTTTTGTTTTATTTTGAAATCTACATATTTATGTTTGGAGGCTAACAGCATTTAATTTCAAAACTGTAGGTAATTTTTGAATAATTAAATTCAAATAGGAAATAATGTTTTCTAAAAATTCTGGCATAGCATTTAGTTTCATTCTTTCCACTTGGTTTTCGATACAAAAAAACGATTTCTCTCTGGTTTGTAAGAAGTGGTAAAAAAGACAATTGCATGTGCAATTTAAGGAGGTATTTGAATGCATCTGCTTTGTATTACTTCACATCATCCCTGTGAAATATTCAACATTTGGTGGCTTATAATAATATGATGCACACTGCACAAAGATAATGCCCCTTTGAGAAATATTAGGTTTATTTTTCAAGATTTTGTTTTGCTATTGTATAGAGCAATGTTTGTCAGACTTTTTAAGCAATAGCACACCTAGGAGCAAATGAAAATATGGCACATGTAGCAAAATGTTTAAAGTGTATACATTAAAATGTCATGAAATAAAACCATAGATTTTTTAAAATACATACACAATATGAATTTTATTTCAATGATTTTATTCAATTATTTTTTCACCTTATTTAGTATGAAATATGTGCCTGGTGTTTTTTTTTTTTTTTTGATTTCTTCAATGTTTAGTCAAATGTGTGATAAGCAGATCCTCATTTATTCAGTTGAGTATAGCCTTTCTTGCTTCTTGTTTTTGATGTTATTTAGGGTTGAGAAGCCTCATTCACATAAATAAGAAATCTAAAAAATTGCAATAAAACTGATAAAGCTTTTTTAGCTAATGTGGGATATTCCTTTTGTATGGGATTCAAAAATGTATCGATGGATACCATTGATTATCTTATTTTGAGCCCTTAAAAAATAATACTTTTAAAAAAATTAATATTAAAACAAGGTATTTAAAATAACACGAAAAGAATTATTTGCAAAAAAGCTTATTACTTATTCAAATACTAATGCTGTACCATTACTACTTCTATACACATATATACAGTGTAACCCTGATATAAGAGAAACCCGGATATAAGAGAGATTTTCTCTGGTCCCAAATTAGAGCCATACTTACCTAAACAAAATAGACCAAACCCGGATATAAGAGAAACCCGGATATAAGAGACTTCTTCTCCGGTCCCGACAACCCTCTTATATCCGGGTTGCACTGTATATGCATGCAGTGACAATATTTTGCAGCATACTTAAAAGGATTGTGTGGCAGATTATTGTTTTGCAGCACAATGGGTGAGAATCACTGGTATGGAGGCAAGCAAAATAAAAACTAAATACAAAGAATTTCAAACTGAACAATTTATTTACCCTGTGGGGATAGATTAATCTTGTTCTTGTGGAAGTAAGTGAAAATACTAGTCAGAGTAGAACACTGAAGAATCAGAAATTTCAAGGAATTGGCACAAAGGTTATGATGGCCATCTTGGTAGATTTGAATACCATATGGGAAACATTAATAAAGAAAGAGGATGGCAGGGAAGTCAAGTTTGACAGCAAGATTTTTGAAGATGTTTGAAGGAAGTAGTACATCGCCTAGTCTATGACAGCCTTCTCAATAGGCTTAGCATTGATATACACACCATATTGGAGCTAGTAATAAAGTTTGAATTTCAGTTGGGTTCGTTGCACTCGTGCACTCACAAATACCCTTGGGAAATGTATAAATCCATCTTTTCTCCCCAAAGCTATATGTTTAATAGTTGGATAGACAAGGTCCTATAGCCTTGGTTGGCTACCAGTCTACAGCAAAAAGAAACTGCAAACTAGTGCAGGAAAAATTTCCACTTGGTAAGTCCTGAATCAAAAGAGACATAATCACTCAAGCGTGTATTGTGTATGGCACTTAACTGAAACAAAGATACATGGTGGCAGAGAAAGTCAAGTTTGACAGCAAGACTTTAGCAGCAACAGTGAGAAAAAGAAGCAGCTTGGCAGCAACAGCAGCAATAACAACATTAGGTCTTATAGTAATTGTGAGTTTAATTCCTGGTCTAGGTTACTCAGACTCAGTAGAAACATGACTAACAATAACTGAGCACTATTAAAAATAATGAATAACCTATTTTGCCGATCCTGGTTAAATAGACCCCAAGTCTACTTTGCTGGTAAATATAAATATTTTTTTAGAACTTATCATTAACACAGTGGCTTCATGAGCTGTGTAGGCAGGACTTGAACGACATGGATTCTGTGGTGTTGTCTTCAGTGAGTGCACTTGAAGTATATTAGCAGGAGACCCATAGCCAAGTTTTAGATTACATGTGCTGTCTGAAGTTCCAACTCTTGTAGGGACACTCATGGTCATAAGGTTGAAGAGGAAGGACCAAACTAAGCGCAATCAACCTCCAAAGATGCCAATGGCAGAATAGGCAAAGATCTACATGATCTCAACAGCCAAACTGGCGGAAGAGGGCAGCGCCAGTCAAGTTGATGCAAGCAGTTTAGCCAGATTTCACCTGTCTCAATCTCCTTTGAGCCTCGAGGGATGTAATTCTTGCCAAATGTGTGGGCTTTTCACTTGCTCCGAGTTGTCCACCAAAATCAAATTTATGCAAATGGCCTTGTCAAACTCTCTCTCATTCACAGCCATCACCAGGGGAGAGAAAGGGAATAGGGAGAGAGGATGATGATCCCAATGCTTGGATGCAAGTAGATACCGACAACATGTGCTATTCATTTTAGTTGTTACTGCTTTTGGTAGTCCTGAAGTTGTATGGTTTCTGTTATTTAGTAAGTTCTTTGTGATTCTATAGCACCAATCCACAAGGTTCAAAGAAGGATGGTCTTTACCAAGACTCTTATGCTTCATTTGCTCATAGCCATTTTTAACCATTTATTTTAGAAAGCAGTTGTGTATAGCTGACAGCCTATATATTCCTGAATGGGTTTGGCACCATGCATGACTTCCATATGAAAGTCTTGATTGTATAACAAATATTGTCAAGTCGAATGAACTTTTTTGTCAATGATTCTGTAGTCTTTGATATATATGTGCACATATATTTGTGAAAAAGTTCTTTTTCTTTTGTAAAGCTCTTCTTTCTATTGTCTTCCTTGACATCATTCTTTTGTGTGTGAACAATGATCTCGGCTGTTACTTTATAGTTCTAAGAGTATATTTTTGTATTACTCGAGTTCTCATTAACTCTTAGCCCAAGTGATGATTTCTGATCTTTTGTTGCTTTTAGATATTGCTTCTGCTAGTTTAACTAATTTGAACTTTCAATGTTTCTTTAGATCCATTGAAATTATTTTGTTTGATCTTCACTTGTTGTACACTTTTTATTGTGCAATGAAAAATCTATTTTAGTTATTTTGTTTAAATTTTTAGTGTCCAAGTAGTGCTTTTTGTGTATGTGTGTTTCTGATGAACTCCCATAGAGAAGTGACTGAATCTTTCATTGTTTAGAATTATAAGAAAAATTTGAATCTTGTGTACAAATAAATATCATTTATGTATAAAATTTAATGAAAAATGTTTGTGAATAACTTCCATGTTTATGCAGTATTTAAATTTACTAGTCTGCTCACAAAAAATAAAGATGAATATATTTTAACAATTTTTGTAGATTAGCATTCATTAGACATTTATCAAGCCATGGCATTTGTCGGAATAAAAAATATATTATTTATTTTCGTTAGCATTTAGAGTCCTGTTCATAATATAAATATAGAATCAAATTGATCTCTAACTTCATCAAGAGTTATTTGTACTTTATTTCTACCCTGTTGCTATAAAACTGGGAAATCTAATGCAGTAAATTTTTTTTCTAATTCAGTAGTTTATTTGTAGATATTAATGATTCCATAATGTATGAATGTTGCAGAGAATTAATTTTTTGTGATTCATTGTCATGAGACAAAAAATTTTGTTTTCATCGACAAATGTCAAGTTTGAAACTGTACTTGTGCCATTGATAATTATGTACTACTTTTTCATTTTAGGTGCTGTATCAATTCAGGATGTAGGCAATCATAGTCCTCCATGTCTCCCTATCCCTTGTAGCTCTCAATAAGTTTTATCCCTTTGCTACTTCCCCCAGGCCATGTTCTGTCATCCACTTGTTTAAGCCCACTAGGTATGTCATGTGTTGCTTTCCCTTGTCTCTCTTTCCCTCTATTCGACCTGTGAGTATCAGATTCTCCAAACCCTCCTTTCTGATTATGTGTTCCAGAAATTTCAGCTTCCTCTTCCTGATGTTAAGTATAAGCTTCCTCTTTGTTTGCATCCTATCCAAAACCTCATCGTTGCTCACATGTTCAGTCCATGAAATCCTTAGCATCCTTCTCTAGAATCATACCTCCGTTGCCTCAAGTCTCTTCTTCATCTTTGAGGAGACTGTCCAACATTTGGTGCCGTAAAGGACAGATGTCACATAGCAGTTCAGTACTCTTTTCTTTGTTACCAAAGAAATCCTCCTGTCTCATAATACTCTGCCTAGCTTTTGGTGGTTTGGCCATCCCAGTATGTTTTGAGATCTCAGTGTCGCACGTACCGTCCTCTGTCAAAACACTTCTCAGATATTTAAATTTCTGTACTTGCTTGATCTTAGTGTCCCTGACCTGCAAATTGCATTTCGGGCTGACCCTTTTACTGATGACCATGCATTCTGTCTTGTAGTTTATGCTTAGTCCCTTCTTCTTGATTTCCTTCACTAACTTCTGTAGGAGGTTTGGTAATTTCTTTTCCATGTCGGCCATCACTACTGTGTTATTTGTATATTTTATGTTGTTAAGATTGTGGCTGGCAATTATGAATCCTGGTAGGATTTCTAGTTCTCTCAGAATTGCCACGCTGTATAGGTTGAATAAGTCCAGTGAGAAGACACATTCTTGCCTTATGCCCCTTTCTATTTTTGTATATCTGCTGAACTCATTCTCTATGCGAATGAATCCCATTTGCTGCCAGTATAGGTTCTTGATTATTCTAAAATCTTTCCCGACTATATCAAGGTTGCTGAGCAGTTACAAAAGATCTTTGTGGTGTATTTTGTCAAAGGCCTTTGAGTAGTCTATAAAAAATTAGTACACATTTATTATTGATGTAAGCAGAGTTCCAACTTGACATTTGTAAATAAAAATGTAAAAAGTATGGATAACTCTTTAAGAAATCAGGTATTGATTTGACACTGTATTTATATTACAAGCACATCCCCATTTATAAAATGTTGTGACTTACGTAAAGCATAATGAATGCTAAACAACAAAAATTATTTTCCATACAGACTTTCCTTACTTTTTTATGAGCAAACAAGTTCATTTATATAGTGCCCATTTTTATTCATACAGTTGTCTCTATAAAAAACTGCTTATATATGGCACTTTCAACTTCTTATGACCCATTGTACCCAAAAGAACATCAACTTAAATATTCATTCTCCTGAAATTTCCAATATCATAAATACTGTGTGCCAGGTAATATTTTGTATAATTTGCATATTTCCCTATATAAAAACTTTTGTTGCTTTATTTGTACCCTGTTGCTATAAAACTGGGAAATCTAATGTAGTTGGGTAAAGTGGGCACAAAGTAATATGGGGTAAAAAGTAATACATGGATTTACAAGTGAAATTATTATTTCACACTGCAATGTGCTCTTGTGTTATTTTCTCTTAAGTGTTACTACCCATTTCTCACTTCATTCCTTGAATATCAAATGAGGAGAGTAGAATATCCCAAATCGAAACATGTGAGTAGAATTTCACTTCTTATTTTGTATATTGTGTATTATAGTCAGGCAGTTTTATCACTTTTTAGACTGTTTTCAAATTATCATTTTATATTTGTTAAAGTTAAATAAAATTGGATTTGAAGCATAAATCAGATATCAGAGTGGTTTCATTGTCCTAATTTTAGTTGTTAGAATTTACCCCACCATCTTACATTTTGTCCCAATCACTGGTGGAGTAGAAAGTAACATTTTACAATATTTATTTTTTTACATTTAGTTCTTAAATTGAAATGACATCCAGAATAGCTCATCATAATGTTCACTTAACTCTAATGTTCATGTACAGCTTAAATAACTGTGACTGTTTTTAATTATATGGTCAGTATGGTAATTTGAAAAAAGGTGCTACTTTTTGCCTCGCTTTATCCTATATATATTTTTTTTATTCATTAGGTTCAGATGTTAATGATTTCTTGCTTTCAAAATGTATGAATGTTGCAAATTAATTTTTTGTGATTTAAAGAAAAAAGAAAAGTAAAGTAAAAAGTAGTTTAGTTAAAATAAAGAAACCTGAACAATAAAAATGACTGAATGGTAACCAAACCAGGTACCAAAATAGTAAATATGCAGAAAGTAAATTGAATATTCTATTTTTATACTACTGATATGGATTACTTTTATTGATAATATGCTTGCAGGCCATTGAGAGTATGTTTGAACATCACTGAGCTCTGCAAAATCATTGACTTGGATTTCAAATTTTTGCCTGTTTCCAGTCTCCTGCATTTTTCTAAATAAGCTTCAGACGGAAGATTGGGAGAAGAGAAAAATTAAAACTATATTTTTTAATGCAATGAGCAACAAAGTTTGTAGAAATCTTCTGTGCAAATATTTCCATTTAGAGATTTTGAAAGTGCATGCGACTAAAAAAATTAGTCTTTATTGTTGTTATGTTTTATTTTAGTTATCGAGTGAAGAAAGCAAATTTTGTTTACTTGATTTTGATGACTGATTCTTTGATTTTGTGGTACTTAATTTGGTGGTATTCAACTAATTGGACAATTATAAGTGTTGTACATACATATCTTTGTGTGTGTGCACCAATCCATTTGAATTGACTGGCAATTGCTAAGAATATTTTGTCTAAAAATTTCATAGCTGCAAAAATAAGAAAATATTTGGATGTGTAATTGTTTTGGCTTTTTATTTTTGTTGGTTTTTCAATTTGTTTTCTAAATTAATCTTTAATTTAACCGAAGATTAAAAAAAAAAGATTGATTCTGTTTTGTTTTTTGTTGTTTAATGTTTGTTTTTATTTTATATGTTGATCTCATGTGGCATTTAAGAATATGAATTTGGTTTTATTCCAAAATGTTTAGAAGCTTGGCATTTTTTTTCTTTTAATCTATGAAGAATTAAAAAAAAAAAAATCATTTGCTTCTGCTTCTATTTCATAATTAATTTCAAAGTTTGTTTAAAGATAGCAAATATTTCTGTTTTTATTTGGAAGAAGAAAATAATTTTTATAATAAATTTTCTCTTTTGTCCAATCTTTTTTTTTGTTTGTCTTTGTATTTATTTTTTGGCATAAAAGTGACAAGCACCTGCTCCTCCTTTTTTTTACCTTGATGCTGCTTAGCTGCTGAATGAGTGTCTTGAATGTTTTTTTTTTTTACATTATTTACATTATTTAGACTATTGTCCTCATCTTTGTCGCCATATTCATTACAATGTTTCGGCCATTGTAAGCTCCGGCCTTCTTCAGGTGGTTGGAATGTCAAACTCAACCCTTTATTTTTATTTTTTTTTTTTGGACAACAACTTCTAACTTTGATGTGACAATTGTTTACTTACTTTGGAAATTAATTTGTAACACTCGCTGAGAGAGACTTTCATTGTTATTTTGTATTATTTTGTGTTTTTTTTTTTTTTTTAAATATGAAAAAATATAACCCCAACTTTTTCAATATCAATCAATACATAACCATAACTGCTGTTAAAAAAATTTTCTTCATTCTTTTTATGATAAAACAAACAAAAATATTTTACATGCCAAATTTTTAGAATATTCTCAGATACTATCTTTAACTAGTTCTAACTTTGTCATATCCACATTTAGAATAACTATTCTATCTTTTGAAGTAGTATCTTTATCTTTGTTGTTTTTAACACAATATTTGACTGATATGGAGCATGTATCAAAATCAACTGAGTTGGAAAAGTGGGGTAAAAAATGTGTAGAAATAATCAAACTACATTATCTGAAAACTCAAGAAAGTCATATTGATCATAATCGGTTGTATCCAAGACAGATTTGCAGATGCCTTTGTTAGAAAATTACCTGATGTTCTGAAATGATTTTTTTGATTGGTCCCAAAATATGATTCCAAATTTTACTTTTATTTTTATGTTTTATGTTCAGGTTTCCAGAATTTTTTTTTCTAAAAGATTTCTTTTATAATAAATTTATTTTTTTTAATTAAAAAAATGGTTAGGAATGCATTGAATTTTTCTCTTCACTCTGAATTTAAATGCTTCAAACATTAATTTTGTAAAAATTTATTTATTGAATTTTTAAACTTTAAATATCGCAAAATAATTATTGTCAGTGTGGCTCTAGTTTTAAAATAGTGAAACTCTTTAAGAAATATTTCAATTTTTTTAAAGGTTGCATTTTTTTTATCAGTAAAATTTTATACTAGCTTTTCAGGTTTGTGGGGGTTTGTAAAAGATAGAGTCTTGGAATAAGAAATCTGAAAGCTGAGTTTAAATACTGGTTAAGTTAATTACATTCACTTATATTCAAATACCCTTGTAAAAGTTATGAATCCATCTCTCCCCCAACTATGGGTTAAATAGCAGAACTTGTATCTGGAAAAAAAAATTTATTCTCAAAAAAATTGTTAATAAGATATTTACTTAAAAAAAATATTCTTAGAATCCAAGAATATGTTTTGGTTTTAAATAACCCCCCAAAAAATCAATCAGTAGGGTTGTGCTGGCATCTAAGTTTCAATCACTTTCCCATTGCTGTAATGTAGCTTCCCTGTGTCTTTTCTATAAATATTTTCATGATAATTGTTCTTGTGATTTATCCTTGTTAGTACCTTCACTTCACAAATTTAAGCGCATTACTATATTGACAGGTTGGTCACTAATCTCACTATTCAAATTGCTAGTTATAACCATAAGTTCTATGTGAATTGTTTCATCTCTCACACTTCTTGCTTGTGGAACTCTTTTCCAGCTTTCATGTCAACTACAATTTTCAAAAAATTAAATGCAATATCAATCATCATCATCATCAACTTCTGTCTCCTTGAATCCTGTTCTTTTATTGGCTTCTTTCCTTAATGTTAATATTTACTCTCTGTTTCTTCTACTGTCAGTAACCTTTTGCATCTTAGTGGCCTTATTGCCTTGATTGGGGTGAAATGATTAAAAAAAGAGAGGAAAGATTTCTTGTTTTTGTCCTTCACGTTATCTCCAAATATAAGCATCTTTTGTTTGATTATGTGAATGGCAAATAGTCATTAAGCAGCTAAATAGTTTAGTAACAATAGATACAATGATGTGAAAATTTGTAAAGCCATATTGGTGAGGTTGCTACATATTTGCTAATTGTTTGCATTCTATTTGTTCTGTGATTGTCTGAAAGGAAAATATTGTTTCATCGGTCCTGACTTGGGGTCTCGACTCCAGTCACTTTCTCACTGACGTAATGTGGCTTCCTGCTGTCTTTTCTGTAAATATTTTCATGGCATCTGCTCTGACGAGCTATTTTCACTAGTGTCTCGACTGCATAAATTTAAGTGTGCTACTCGGTTGGCATCTTGGTTCCACCCTTTTACTGTTGAAACGGTTAAATGTAACCACCTCTTCTACTCCCACAGCTTCTTCTCTCACACTTTCTGGCAGTGGAACTCTCTTCCTCTTACTTGCTTCCCTGATAAATATAATCTTCAAAATTTAAATGTAATGTCACTTGACATCTTCTGTTGCCTTGATCCCTGTTCTTCTTTTTATCCTCCACCATTTGTTTTATCCTTTTTTCACCCCCCCCCCCAATACCAAGTCTTTTCTCTTACACTCTCTGTAGCCTCTTCCGTACTAGTGGCAAACTCGTCTTGCTTGGGGTAAATTGAGTAAAAAAAAAAATCATATTTGTTATTACTGAAGTCTTTTGTCTTTTAGACTAAAGGATGAAATGTGTCACAGGAAAACGTTTTCCACTTTATTTTTATTCTTTCCCTTAGAATTTTTCTTGATATATAAAAAATTTATATATATTACTTCAAACATTATTTTTAGTGGATGCCAATGTTTTCAAACATGGGTATCCACTAAGAATTATATACTTGCATATCATGTGACTTTTGAAGACCTAATTTTGAAGCTAATTTTAAGGGGGTCACATCATACATGATATAAAATTAGTGTATGTACTGCTGGCCCTGGCTATGCCAATGACCAAACTATATATCCCTTTGCTGTAGTCAAATTAGATTCAAAATTAGGTCTTCAAAGGTTGCATGATACAGAATTATATACATTAATATATACAGTGTAACCCGGATATAAGAGAGATTTTCTCTGGTCCCAAATTAGAGCCTGTGTTAATGTATATAAAATAGACCAAACCCGGATATAAGAGACTTCTTCTCTCGTCCCGACAACTCTCTTAAATCCAGGTTACACTATATATATATATATATATATATATATATATATATATATGAAAATGCATGAAAGCATTCTTTAAGGATCCTTTTCAACCAATTCTCTGTCAGAAGAAAACATTGATAAATACTGACAGAATATAATTTGCACTGCTAGTAATGATTTCTTTTTTTCTTTTTAGGTGAGACTATATCTTATATATTTCTTTCTTTCTTGCTTTTCTTATTTTCTTTTTCTTTTTTCACATGAAAAGATTGTTTATAAATAAATTTAAAAATTGTAATAACCATAATTTACCACTGCCTCATGAGATGTGCTGATACGCATCAAAACATGAATGCATTTATGTAGCGGTTACATATGTTCGAATGTAATATGGTGTAAGAAATATTACCAATGGATTTATTGCCTTTACTATATATATATATATATATAATATGTGTGTGTATATATATATATATATATATATATATATATATATATATATATATATATATAAAATTCGTTTGAGGATGAAATGGAACTAATGTCTTTAATTTAATTACAAAATTAAATTTGTAGTTTTTAGCTTCCATTTTTGAAACATGGTTAGAACTGTGTAGTGAAAAAAAACATATTTTAAATAAATCAATTTATAATAAATATATATATATATATATATAGTAAAGGTAATAAATTCATTGGTATATAACACAAGTGGATCCTAGTAATATAGAATATTAAAACTGATCCACAAAGAGAACTCAGTGTATTTATTATTATAGAGCAAAAATTAATACACAATAAAATCCCAAGCCACCTCATATGTCATTGTCCTTGGTATGAAGATAAACTACATCTGCGTCCTGGGTATGACAATAAACTACATCCAACAGCAAGGCCTCTGATCAGGAGGTTTTGAGGAGCGTGGAGTCACCTCTTAATTGCTGGTGTTCCCAGGTCCACCCTAACCCAGGGTGGTAGCACCTGTTAGGGTCCAGGCTATGGGCAAATAGTTAAACCCCCTCCAAACGGGTCAAAATGTGTAAAAATAGGTTTTAATACCAGCAAAACATTTTTGTGAAAAAAAAAAAAAAACTTTATTACCAGCTATATATTTTTTGGGACAAAAAGATATTACCAGCTATACATTTTTTAAAAAAATAATATTACTAGATATACATATTTGAGGGAAAATTATTAACATAAATAGATTTTTGAAGAAAAAAATATTACCAGAATTAGATTTTTGAAAAAATATTACCAACAATAATAATTTTGTTGGCATTAAATAACCTATTGAGGTTGATATGCCGTAAAACAAACCAAACCATATTTATAAATATAACTTGTTTTTGGAATATGATTTTGTACTTTTAAGTATATCTTTATATTTTTAAATATAACTTTATCTATATATTTTTAAAGGTTTTTAAATCCCTTTTTATATCCTCTCTTAGTTTTAATTTAACATTTCATTCTTCATATAACCCCAATTTAATGTTATAAAGCTAATATCTGGGTTTAATTTTGTAAAATCTCTTTCCTTTAAGACAAATACCTTCCATCCTTCCCTGACCACTGTCTCATGCCTTTCGTCTGACTGAAATATTGAAATATTGAAATGGATAAATTGTGTATTAGTTTTTTGATGATTTTCTTTTTTTTTTGTAGCTTTCAGTTAAATTTCTATTTCTGACATGATTCCAGTTTGTACTGGGGTTGAACAAGACTGACAAATTATATATATATATATATATATATATATATATATATATATATATATATATGTCAGTGTGCATATAGTGAAATTAATGGAACTACAATTGATTTCCCTCTAAAATTTGGCTGATAAAGTAATTGCTGCATGTTTATATAACAAACTTAAATGTTTATTTTGAAAAATTTCATACTTAAAAAAAATATGTCTGTCAAGTAATTGAGTCAAATCCATTTAGGACTAATCATTCATCTTTTTATTTTTGTAAATTTGAAATTCTGTAGATTCAGTTTTTCTTGGATATTAATTATAAACCACTTGCTAAAACAAATCACTGTGAAAACACCTAAATTGTTTTGCAGTGCTTGACTTTCTGGCAACCAAGAATTTTTACAAGTTTGAAACATGGAAAGAGATATTTAATGCATGCAACCTGTGCTGTTTTTGGCATATAAACAATTTTTTTCGAAGAAGGTTTAATGTCTGAAAGCACTGACAATATATTTAGCTGTTTCTCTTGAAGATTTTTTAATGATTCTAAAGAATTAAAAAAAAGCAAGAAATAAATTTTTTTCGACATTTTGCTTGGAAGGTTACATTTTTTTATTTGAATTTTGCTATGGTTGTTATCAAAAAGTGAGCCAGCTGCTTTGTATGATGTAAGCAAATGTTCGTGTCCAGATGAAACCTTTCTTTTTGAATTAGGCCATTCAGCCTTTGTTTTCACATTTGGGACATCCCCCAGTGTCGCTGCGCCAAATGTGACGTCTGCCTGGCTGCGTTCATCGTGCTATCCTGTCCTGTGACGACCAACTGGCTTCGTATTGGTCGCGGCACTAAATGTGACGTTTTAACCTTTTGGTGATTCGGATGGGAATCTGGTTAGATTCGGTATCAGCCTTGTTGTTCCCAAGTTGCCCCCAATGTCTGAAGTAACTGTTTTGATTTCTAGTCTATCCTACCCACGTTGTGATTTGATCTTAGGTAGACAAAATCAATCAGTCGCCAGGCCATAATGGAAGCTGAGTCCGGACAAGGGCAACACCGCACAAGTATATGTAAAAGAAAATAAAGTAATAACTCGAAAAGTTCAGATGTGCTAAAAAAGGATAACAATATTTTATATCTGGTTGCTGAATACAGGACTGCGTCTTTCTACCAACCCGCTAATGTATGGATTGTGACACTTTGTGTTTGTTAGGCGACTCTTAACATCTTAAGTTGTTTTTTCAAGGAACTGGTTTTTGGTGTATCTTCAGGCGATATTCGTAAAACTTGTTTTGGTGGTATGAGTCTAAGTTGTTCTTCAAAAATAAATTATTCTTGGCTAGAAGTTGAGGTCGTGATGCCTGGAATCTTTCAGTCAGCTGTTCTGCGAGGTGACTGCCAAAATCTCCCCAACTGAACTCCAGCTCCAACTGAACTGCGAACTGCCGTCTTACTCATTGGAACTCTGCTTATATGGATGGCGACCAAAACCGGGGTGGGCTTGTCGGGGTTTGAGGTTCTAAATCCATAATCCACTTCTTTGTTTTCGGTCAGGAAAATTTATTATTTTCCATTTTTGGAAGTCCTTCCAGATTCTTCCTTTTTCATATGGGTATCTCACCCAATCCCTTCATGGGGCGTCAACAGGTTTCCCCTCTCTCTCATAGTGGCATCTCATACTGATCCCTTCAGGGGGCATTAACAGTCCTCCCCTCCTTCTTCATAGTTTACCTTTGCCTAACTCTCACGCCACCATTCAGCCAATGGGCGCTCAGCGGCGTGGGTGTGGCTAGACTAGCCTCGGTTTAAAAATCTTGCTCAAAGAAAAAAAAAATTATCTCCTTTTTTTTTTTTTCTTTTCCTTTCCTTCTTTTCTTTCATAGTGTGGTCTCTTAATCGCAGTTCTTATCCTGATGTCACCTGGACTTTATCACCTGGGACCTTCGCCAAACAAGTGGGTGGTCAATTGGACGTATCGCACCTTGGTGCCACTTATTCGTTCTGATAAAATATTTTGCTATCATAGCCAGCTCCTGACAGTAAACAGGTGCCTTTTCCAAATTACCTTTCCATAGATAACTAATGGTTTAGTCTTTTGTTTTTGTAACTCTGTGTGGTCCAGCAACATTTTGTTTTTCGGTCAGTGTATGACCTAATTAAATTTTATCTCCCAGCACCCTGCGGGAGGTCCAGCGGGCATTTTGTTTTTCGGTCAGTGCGTGCTTAATTAATTTTTATTTCCCAGTTTCTGTTTTGTAGGGGTCTCAGCCAACCTGAAATTTTCATTATCATTGTCATAAATTAATTTAATTCCGACACATCCGCGACCCTACTTTCCTCACTAATGAGAATAAAAACCTTTAGCACTTTTCTCTGTTAGAAAAAAGATAACATCGCTTAGTGTCCTTTTCGTGATGGCTTCTTATCACCTAAATTTAATTCTCGCCTTTTTCTTTCTATTTTTCTTCTTCTTTCTTTCTAGCAACCTAAATAGTGTCACACATTGTAAATATTCTTAAGAAGGAAATAGACAAACAACAAAACAGGTTTATTTAATATATTTTGTTTTTAAATGTTCTATTTTTTAATGTTGATTACTAGATTTTTTTCTTTTTCTGGTTGTCCAGAAATAAAAAAAAGCAAATGAATTCCCTCATGAAATGTTAAAATAATAAAGAAATTGTAACAAAAGATCTGTAAAAATAATAAAAACACAAAAGAAGTAAAGTTAAAATCAAAACAAACCCAAGTTACTGTGTTGTATAAAAATCTTTTTTGAGATAATGGATCACTGTTTCTCACTTGTTAAATTGTTTGATAAGAAAAATTCACTCTTAATTTGGGATTTAAATTCTTAGTTTGTATTACAAAGAAAAACCTACAATTAATACTATGATTTTCATGTTGAATTGGTTTTGATTTAACTTTTTCTTTGAAAAGTCTTAGAAAATATATTATACTATTCTATACTCGCCCCCTTATATCCCTTTGTTTAATGTTTTATTTGATAAGAATCAGTGCTTTCTACCATTGCTGATGAATGGTAGTTCGCTCAGAGATGTCCCATACCTTGAGCACCTATTGGGACTTAAACTCAGCTCAGTCCTCAAATGAATCTATTGTTAAAGATGCAGGAATAAATGTCTGTTCTCTGTACCATGCCAGCAGATACTTGAAATCCTCTACCTTTACAAAAGCCAGATCAGGCTGAAAATAGACTACTGCTACCATATATGGGCAGGAGCTACCCAATCTTCATTTTATAATTTTGAAAGAAGCCAAAAGTGTCTCAGTGTCCTTGTAGATGACAAATTATTTTTCTTTCTCAAAATGAGACGTTGCAAGTCTCTTGCGCTTTATTGCTATTTTCATGACAAATGTTCTGATGTGCTACATTCTTTAGTTCTACCAGTTCAGACCTTCAGTTACGTCCCAACATAACACATACACTGGGATGAACCATCTCCATTCCTTCCTTTTGTATTCCATTACTAATAAGGAAGCGCCATTTGAACAGTTTTCCATTCTTTATGAAACAGGCTCCTGAGAGGATGCTTCCTCAATCAGTACAATTTTAGCCTCTTGAAGTCTAGGATCAACCGTTATCTTTCCTATATGTACTAGTGATATGTCCTTGTTACCTCCTCCTCTTACATTCATACAACAACCTCATTCAATAACCATGTACCTTGAGTGGTTCTTGGTCCTTGTATTGGGTGATCAATTAGTAAAAAAAAAAAAAAAAAAAAGAAAAGAAAAGATATTTTGCAACTTTAAAACGAGTGTTCTCCCAAGAGGTTGCTTCTCTGATCACTACAATGTTAACCTCCTGTTCAAGTCTAAGGTTAACTGTTATCTTACACACATATCCATATAAGCTAAGCCTCTTACTCTGTAAACCTCTATCTCGAGTGGCCCTCAGCCGTTGTACCGAGTGAACATCATTGTCCATAAAAAAAGAAAAAAAAAAAGAAGCTTGACTCTCTTAATCTAAAAAAAAATTATGCTGGTATTGTTCAACTTCATAATTAGAAAAATGTTAAATCGATCCCCCACATAATGTCACACAATTGGTGAAAGTGTGTGATAAAAAACAGCTTGATTAGCTAATTAGTCCTATGATTAAAAGGTATGATCATCTTGTTAAAAATAAAAATGAACTTTTATTGTTGCTATTAAAACAAACATTCTTGATAGAAGTGAACAGAAAAAGAAAAAGGTATGATTATACATCTGAAGTCACAGTGTGAAATATCACCAAAAACCAAGTGAGGTGTAACATTTTGCAGGCATGGGTGTTTCCCTCTAATCAGTATTTTAACCTGTTGCTGACTTCTGGATGTGATCGTGTAGTGGTTTATTATTGCGCACACATCAGGATTGGATCATTGAAGGATATTTCTGCTTCATTCCAGTGGGCCATGGTGCTTTTTTTAAATCTGGAAACTTTGTCAAAAAGATTATAGGTAGAAAGAATAAAAGCTAATGTTTGAACTACCAACAATTTAATACTATAGACCAGGGGTCAGCAACCTATGGCACACATGGCATGCCAAGCAATTTCCAATGGCGTACAGATGCAAATGACATCACAAAGTCCAAACCAATAACTACTATAATGCAAAGAAGATATTTAGCTGTTTCAAAACTGCTCACTTGTTGGACTCCCATTAATAATAAAAACCTTTTAGAAACATTTTATTTCTATTAATGTGGTTTACATATTATTGTATATATTACTATATAAAATATATTGTAGAACAAGTATATTGACCTTTACTTGTATAAAATACGTATGCTGTTGGTACACTGATTTTAAAACCCGAAGTTGGCATATAGTCAGCAAAAGATTGCTGATCCCTACTATAGACTGCCAAATGTTGCAATCTCTCTCCATTGATTTTCTACTAAGATCTTGAGGTACTGAGAAAGGGTCAACTGCAAGTTTAGATGCTTTAGTATTTTTTAGCTTGTGAAGAATAGTCAGCATTCTTGTTTTCACAAGGCAGTGGGTTGTGGGAAAAAGCTACTTAAGTGGAACTTAGATCTCACCAAAGGAAACAAGGGTGGCTCACTGCAATATGCATGATATAGCAGGTCTTAGCCATGAAGGTTAGGACTGATGGAACTAAGGAGTGCTGGTTATCTGAATACTTTCTGTAGGAATAGTGATTGAGTAGTGAAGAGCTTGCAGCATCTCATCTGTGAGAAAAGAGAACAATTCTCAGCTAAGAAATATAAAACTGACTGTGCAAATTAAGCAACTGTGGACTCGTATTTGTCCAGGGGAACAATATTGATGGATAGTATCTTCAAAGAACTACCATTCATGAATGCATTTGGCTATATTTTAATGTACCTTCGATCAGATATGACCCATTCAAAATTGCCATCAGTCAGATTCTGGGTTCAGAAATCTTGGTAAGAATCAATGTAAATTTGGCTGAATAATTTGCTAAATAAAAATTTCCTGATTTGGCTGGGTTTTTTCAGAATTTTGGTAATCACATTAATCTTGTTGCCACAATTCCCTTGGGGATGAGAAGTCTGGCAGGGAAAATTCAGCTGTACTGAATTTATTAGATCTTACTGGTTTATTTTGTGTCCAGTTCCTACTAATGTCTTTCTAATAAGTATTTTATCGGTTCTGGTTAATATTTTTAAACCAAACCCTTATCCCAGGTTCCAATCTGGTTAACTAATCATATATGTTATTTTTCTCCTAGTATTGTTATCCTGTCACTTAGAATTCTCAATTCTTTCAATACCTCAAATCACTGACTAACATTTCAGGCATTATTATGAGGCTACCAGGGCTACAATGACTATGAAAAGTAATTTAAAAGGAAAAAAATCAGACAAGTGACTGGTTTTCATTCCTCTTGATCAAGGGAATAAAACAAATGTGTATTATGGCTAAAAGAGGAGAAATAATCTGAAATCATTTCTTGCGTATACTAGCTAGCTCATGTTGAATCATTCCTTTCTTTAAACATTGAATGGTTTTGCTTATGCAGTCAGAATTTGCAAACCGGGATGTATTCATATATGTATGTATATTCTGAAATCAACCTATACATGTGGGTACATAGCTGGTATATGTTGATTTATTCTCTTCTCTCCATCCTGGATAGGATGCTAAACTACATCCACATCTTGGCTAAGACAATAAACTACTTCCGATAGCAAGGCCTCTGATGAGATTTTGGAATCACCTCTTAATTGCTGGTGTTTCCAGGTCCACCCTAACCTGGGTTGGTAGCACCTGTTAGGGTCCCAGCTGTGGGCAAATAGTTAACCCCTGAACTGGGATCAAAACATTATGAAAGTGTAAAAATACATTTTAATACCAGATATACTTTTTTGCAAAAAATTATTACCAGCAGTACATTTTTGAGAAAATTTACCAGCTATATATTTTGAGAAAAAAATATTACCAGTAATAAAAATTGTTGGCATTAAATAACCCATTAAGGTGTTGATATACCATAAAACAAACTGAAACCTATTCTCCTCTCCAACCTTTGAGTATTTTTTTATTTTAAAAGATGTTATTTTCACTAAGAATTAAGAACAATTTTTGCTCAGAAATATGGATGTAATGCATTTTTGTTTTCTAATGTTTAGAATTATTCAGGTTTTCTTTGCTTATTTGGTGTTTCCTTTTCTTTAGAAAGCCCTTATACATTTAAAAAAGGGAAATAAATTTTTTATTTTTATTTCAAATTTTTTGTCTTCAGTATTTCTCATTTCTGATATTGTTTGGCCATTTCTTTTTCTAACGAAGAAAATGTTTCTTTACTCATTTTATTTATAAAAATCCAGCAATGATTTTTAATATTTTTTCCTGTTAAGATCTTTTTTTTTTTTTTGCCAGTGAACACTAACAGTGAAAAACCCATGTAAACAGTGAAGAAATCATTTCTGATCATGTTTTGATCTGAAGATATTATGAAATTTTGTTAAAAAAAACCCAAAAAACAATTAAATAGAATTTCTCTATGCTTGGATGAACAACTCTTAATATTTGACTGAATTTACCCACATATAAGCTGGATTTTCTGTGAATCCACTGGCTTTTGAGCTATATTTTGTACATGTACTGGACTTTAAGCATCCCTCCGTGTCCACTTATCTTTATTCAGACATTTATGTGAATCCATTGCTCTCTTTGCAGCCATGTTTCCAGCTCTGTCTGATACAATTACTGGCAAATCAGAAAAAAGTTCTCTCCAGATATTTTGTTCATTTTCCTTTTAATAATGAGTGTTTCTTTATAAAATTTTATCTCCAGTTCTTTCTTTTTCATTTCTTTGTTTATTCTATTTTAAATTTAATATTTTGCTTCATTAAAACTTATTTTAAGCCATTTTTTTTTGTTTTATTTTGAGATCAAGATTAGCGCTGCTATTTATGCAGAAATATTTTTTTGAGGTTCTCTTTTAAAAAGGTTGATAATTTTTATATAGGAGATATTGTTTGAGAGGAAATATTATTTGAAATTGTGAGATGAAGTATTTTTATTAGTTCATGAATTCTTCTGAATAATATCTACTTTGCTGTTTTTATTATTGTTTCAACTAATGTTTTCCAGTTTTCCTGATGTTGTTCAATGATATCTGATATTGTCCATGATTTACCTCTTCCCAAAACACAATAACACAGTTTATAGCTTCTAAACTAGTATGACAAATTTTAATATCATACACTGAATGGCTTGGCAACTTTTATTATTATACACTGATTTATTCAGCAGAAACTACTGTTGATAAATTTTTTTGTTAAAAAACTAGGTATAAAAATATTGTAGTTTTTTAAATCCACGGAGATGTGTTATGATGTTGAAAGACCTGAAACCCCTAATAAACTTCGGCTAGAAACATCATTGATGATGTGCATCAAAGCATCCAATGGATGTATTTTATGAAATTAACATCAAATTTATAATGAAATTGTTTTGATGAAAATAGTGATGGTTTGCTTTGTTCTCCCAAGATTATATCAATAACTGTGTGAAAATATAAATTATTTCAATAATTGTGTGGAAATGCTCTCTGGAACTGTAGTTGATTCTCTGGAATCCTCATCAGGCAAAGAAACTGATGTCAAAAGTATACTTCAAAATTTGCCAAAATATTGTGGCATCTTTCCATTGACCTTGTAATCCATTTATTTTCTGGTGTTTGATTGGCTGTTGTCAATCCGTGCATTCTTATTGGTTGATTTGAATTTGTTTTTGCTGATTGGTTTGAGAATGTTCTATTTGTCACCTGATTTGTTTGTATCGATTGTATGTGGTTGGCATGAGCCACATGTGTCATGTGATCAAGTTATTTGTTTGATTTGTGAACATGTGTGGCTAGCTGCTGGTTTTGTGGGATTGTGAATCATCGATGTTTTGGAGTCATTGCAGTTGTTGGATAAATTGATGTGTGCAATCGAATATGATGTGATGATTAACTGATTCTTCAGCCAAGCACCATACAAATAAACTATCAAATACTGGAAAATCAATGGATTACAAGGATGATGGCAAGGCACCTACTTTATATTGGCAAATTGTGGTGCAGACATTTGCCAACAGTTCTTTCTCTTCATAGTTTTTCCAGATGGAATTGAAAGCTTGGGAGAATCAACTATGTTTCTGTAGAGCATGAGAAGCTTCAATATCCTGCAAGGAATGTATATCTACAGAGCTATTAATAGTAGTTTGAAAATATAAATTATATCAATTATTGTGCAAAAATATAAATTATAATCAATAATTGTGCAAAAAATAAATTATCAATGATTGTGCAAAAAAATAAATTATCAATAATTGTGCAAAAATATAAATTATATCAATAATTGTGCAAAAAGATAAATTATAATCAATAATTGTGCAAAAATATAAATTATATCAATAATTTTGACTTTTCACTGTGATGAACATACAAATATAGTTGATCAGTCTTTTTTGAATACACTTTGTGGATTATATGTGATCTTGCCAAGAAATGAATTTGTTTTTCTTTTTTGTATCTTTGTTTTAAGTTTGGTATATGATAAATCTGTGTTAAAAAATAAATTGAATTAAATTTGATATTGTGATACACTGTGATCTGGCTGTGATCAGGACCTGTGACCTGCAGAGTAAAGGGATCAATAAATTATTGGATCTGAGTTTGAAGTGTTTGGTGTTTTATGACCAAACTTAAAAATAAGATATTCAATGCAGCCACTTGTGCAAAAGCAGTAGAAAGGAAATAGAGCAAATAAATAAATAAAAACTTTTAGGATCAAGTATCACTTGGGCAGGAGGTTTGAGTTGTAGACTTATATAGGTAGTTACAGCTAGAATGGTTAGCTGTGAGTTACCTGTAGAGGGAGGAGAGTGGGTCAATTACAAGCTGGCTGTTGGATGACAAACAAGCCTGTTAGAGCAAGATGTAGAGTTAGAGACTAATGGAATTCTAACTGGTCAAAGGGAAGATCTGGAATATATGTGAAGTTGTCCAAGTGTCACCTACCTACTCCCGAGACTGTGCCAAGTGGATCTATGAATAAATAACTAAATATGATAGAAACAGGATTTGTGTTTTCATTTCACATCATGGCATTATTTCGCCTTTCATTCATTTCATAAACCTGGATATAAGAGAGATTTTCTCTCGTCCCAAATTAGAGCCATACTTACCTAAACAAAATAGACCAAACCTGGATATAAGAGAAACCCGGTCCCGACAACTCTCTTATATCCGAGTTACACTGTACCAGCAATTTCCCATTGCACATCAATGTAAATGAGAACCAAAACATGACATGAGGCATTATTTTTTATTTTATTTTTTTTTTTTTAGTCAGTGAAATGCTGAGTAAGGATCCTGATTGTATGTTTACAATATTCTGCTAAATCATAAAAACACATTATTCTTCTTTTATTTGGTGTGTATTTTGAGAATATAGGTGACCGTAGCTCTTCACGATTTCCTGTCTTTTGTAGCACTAAGCAATGTTTTAGCCCATACTGTTCCTCTCTGTTCATGTTTTGCCATTCATTTATGCAAGGTATGTTACTTGCTGTTTCTCTTTTGCCTTCAATATGTTCTGTGAGTATCAGATTCGCCAAACCTTCTTTCAGGCTTACAGTCACATCTCTGAGGGAAATTGTCCAACATTTACTGCTATATAGCAGGATTGATATTACGTAACAGTTGAATTTGCTATTTCTTAATATTTTGCTTAGTTTTGGGAAGGCATCTTTCATTATTCTAGTGTGTCTTTGGATTTCTGTGTCACATTTTTCATCATTTGTTATAAACACTTCCCAGATAGTTAATTTTCTGTACTTGCTTTATTTTGACATTTCCAATTTGTAGCTCTTGTCTTGGAGTGTCCCTTTTGCTAATGACCATACTTGCACAATGTTATAATTGTAGCATAAAAAAATTCCCAAAATGAAACCACCATTTCTTACTTTGCTTGTTATATTGAATTAAAAAGGGGCAAACTTTATTACCGACAACACTTATTTATATTATTATTATTTTTTTTAATTTGCTCATGAGCCACTCTTACTGAATGAGGTTTGTGATATGAATATGAGAGAAGGAAGTAGGAAGTGAAGATCATGAGGACACAGAGGATAGATAATGATAGTTTCTAAACTTAGAGAGGTTATGGTTGTATTGTTAAAGGAAGCATCCATACAGGTAGCAGTTCTTAGAAAAAGCTTTCTGAGTAGAACTTCTTGCTTACAGATGGAATATGGAGGGAATGGAGCTGATTTAACCCAATAGATATAGCAGGTTTAGCATAGATCTGAAATGGTTACACTAAATTCATGTTCTTAACTTATTAAATTATCACAATGTTTCAATGATTATGCTCTCCAATGGTAATTGTTGGTCCAGGTAATCTTCCGGGAGTTTTGAACTGAACTTTTTATTTAATGTGAATATAAATAATTATAACGCCTCATCCTAAAAAAATTCAGATGAAAACTGACAGAGCTTATTTGTTATTTTTGAGTTTGAATATTTTTGACCTTTTATTTTAATTGTGTGAAATGAAGACTGTTGGGATATCAGAAAAGGAAAGAAAGAATGGAAGAAGGAATAGAACCAAGTGTGAGTGAGATAATGTTTTGCTCTGAAGAAAGTAAATGCTGAAATTTTGTGCATTCAAAAACAGGCTGAATTTGAAACCTTGAATATAAAAAATTATCACAATAGCAAATCATGATTTTTATATGCATACACACACACACACACACACACACATATATATATATGTATATATTATTTGTTATAATTTTTTCATATAGACAAAAACAATTTACTCACTACAATGATGCAAATTTGTTACGGTGCATTTATTTGCAACTTGACTGGTTAACCATTTTGGTTCTCACCAGTCGAGCTGCAACTAAATGCACTGAAATGAAGTTGCATCTTTGTAGTGAGTAAATTGTTTTTGTCTATATGAAAAAATTATAAATAATTATTGTTCTATTTTCAGTATTGAGCCCTCTTTTGAATTAATGCTGTGAATGTTAGAATTTATATATTTTCGTTCTCATTACATTAGGATATATATATACATATATATATATATATATATATATATATATATATTAGCATTTCAATATGCTAAATACTTGGAATAGTGATTTCTTGTGAAGTTTTTATTAGACTGAAAAAGTTTAATTCATTTATTTTCCCCTATTTGTTCAATGTCTACTTTTCCTTTCTTTCTGATATTTTTCTTACTGTAATTGATCCATTTTGGGAAATTCTGTTCCAATTTAATTTTAGATATGAAACTGTCATTTTGTTTTTGATTCAGTTATATGAAGCAGAAAGCTAAAAATCTCCATTTTTGAAACTAATTTTGAATTCTGTATTGCACAAGATGAAAAGATGTTGTCTTAATTAAGTGCAGGGATTTTTAGTTTGGCTTTTTTGTTGAAAATGATTTTTTCATTAATTTTTGCAAGAATAATCTTAATGATTAATGGTTTTTGGTACATTTTTTAGCAATAATATTGTGCAAGATCATATTATGATAGTATACAATCTTAATTAAGTTTGCCAGAGGTTCACTTTACAAAAATCATTCATGAACTTTTGTTTTCTTTTTACTTAAGAACATTAAAAAGAATTTTTGTTAACCTATCTAAAGTTGACATTGTTCTGTATTGATTTAATAGTTTTTTCTCTCTTGAGAAATGAGGAGGAAAACCTAGTGAATAAATAGAATGTATGCTTTAAAACAATATGGCCCTTTAGAAAGCTACATAAAACTAATTTAAATGCTTATTGCTACAGACAGTTTAAAATGAAATATTCCCCCCTTCATTCAAGAAAGCGATTTTGAAATCGTTTGTAAAAATATATTTTGTAAATCATTGCAGAATATCTATATACTTATATAACACATTCTCAGCAGCATACACAATTGAATTAGTTTCTGTGATATTAATGTATGTGTATGAAAAAATGCTTTTGCATAAGCAGTAAAACATAAGTAAAAGTGTTTTTTCACATGCATACGTTAGCGTTTGATAAAGTATGTCACACAGAACTGTTGAAAGTGTTAGGTAAGCTTGATATATTTGGGAAGAACATTAGAATAATCCAGAACTTATACTGGGACCAAACCACCTACAGATGGATAGAACATGAATTTGGTAAATATACAAAAATAGAAAGGGATGTAAGACAAGGGTGTGTCTTCTCACTGGATTTATTTGACCTATACAGGGAAGTGATTTTGTGAGAATTAGAAACCCTACCAAGATTTATTATTTGCAGACACAATCTTAGCAACATTAGATATGCAGATGACACAGTGTTGATAGCAGACATAAAACGAACTACTGCAGAAGCTAGTGAAGGAAAGCAAGAAGAAATGACTAAACATCAATTGCAAGAAGATAGATTTTATATTAGGTTGGTGCAAAAATATTGACGTAATAATGTCATTTTTTGACGTATTATTTAACGTCAAAAAACGACATTATTACGTCATTATTTTTGCACCAACCTAGTAGTTGTCAGCAAAAAGAAGAGCCCAACATACAAATTACATATTGGAGATATCCAAATCAAACAAGTATAATTGAAATAATTGGGAAGTGTTTTAACAGAGGACAGAAAATGTGACAGTGAAATCTGAAGGTGCCTTCGGATAGCAAACGATAAGCAAAGTATTAAGAAAAGGAAAATCTGATTAGAAAAAAAAAAAGAGTATGTAAATATTATGTAATATCAGTTCTATATGGCAGTGAATGCTGGACAATCTTCTCATAGATGAAGTAGATACTTGAAGCAACAGAAATGTGGTTCTACAGAAGGATGCTGAGAATACTCATGGAATGAACATGTAAGCAACAATGAAGTTTTAGAGAAAATTGTAACAAAAAAGATACATCAGAAAGAGATAGTTGAAATTTCTAATGCACATAAAGAGGAAAGAGGGCTTAGAAAACTTAAAACTCATGGGACATATTGAAGGCAAGAGGGATTGAAGAAAGCAGCTTATAACTGATCTAACAGGGTTGTGTAAATGGTTGGTAAATGGTAAGAAACTGTGGAGAGCCATTATTGTCAATTTCCTGAAGAGACATTAGCATAAATTCCTTTGTTTTTTTTTTTTTATTTCCATTTCTTCAATTACTTTGCATTTTTTGAAGCCTTGAACCTTTTCATTATTATTTATATATTTTATGTTTTAGGCAATATAAAATTTCCTGCTTTTACAAGGGTGGGCTGGAAATTTCATAGGCTGACTATGAAGAAGTGATGTTGGAGCTGTGAAATTTTACATGCATTAATTTCAACCCTTAATAATAATGGCATTGTTTATTTCCAGGTAAACTAATATCTGACTGTTCAAAGTAGACTTCAGAAGTAACTAGTAGCAACTTCTTTTGAAAATGAACAAAATTTTATATTGCGGTGATATCGAGCACCTGCAGCAAAAGGATTTATCCTGCAAAGACAATCACGCTGACATAGTTGCTAAATTTGGGGGAAGACAATCCAGCTTTATCAACAGTGCAAAAGTAGGCAGCTGTGCTTAGGAGAGGAAGAAAGAGTCTTGAAGATAACCCAAGTTCTGGACATCCTGTGACTGTCACCACTGACACCATTTATGCATCGTACCCTGTGCAATGGATAAAATGTTGTCTAAATTATGCAAAAATGAAAATAATCCCGACATCTCATTTTAACATATATTAACCAAAATTAAACAAAAATATCTTGAGATAGTAAAGAGTAAATTTATTTAATAAAGTTGCCTTTAGCTTCATCCATGACCTTCAGACTACTGCAGAATCTCCTGCAACTCTTTTGGATGGTCTCCTTGTTTAAGTTGGTGAATGCTGCTATATTCCTTGCCTCCAGTTCATCTTTAGAGTTACAAAGAGTCTCATAAGAGGTTTGCAGGCTGGGGAGTTAGGTGGCCTGATGTAAGGGGTGATGTCACAGAAATTGTTGACATCCATGTTTGGTTTTCCTGCTTGTGTGGCATGGTGTAGAGTCCTGTTGCCAGACACAGTCATCCAGCAGTCACTCTCTTGAACCAGGGCAGCACTACCTCCTCAAGGCACTTGATGTAGGCCTCCGTGTTGAGTCTGAGGTCCTGTGGGAAGATGAATGGAGGCATAATGTCATCACTAGGGATCACTCTAAACACCTTCATTATCACCATTTTGACTCATCCAATACATTCTGAATCCTCTGTACTGTCCTCAGATTAACACTCAAAAACTCTGAAATGTTTGTATTGGAGCTTCCAACGTGAATGCCAACCATGCTATTTTCAAATTTCTGGCAGAGTGAATTGCATCATGGTACTCTTTTTCTCACTGATGGTGCCCAACTGACCCTACTATACTGTGCAATTGACAAAATCAAAAGCAATGTGCATGCAGAAAATTAAAAATATAAAATGGCGACAATTTACCCATCGCACCCTGTATAAGGCAGAACAAATAATGGAAAGGTGTGAAATTTTAATAAATTTAAAGAAAATATCTAATATATGCAGTGCATGATGCTATGATATTGCAAATTTAAAACAAAAAATAAAGGAATTATTAAATATTGAATACTTTTGGGCCATCCTGTATATTGGATGCATTTGGACAACCATTTTTCATATATACAAATTTCCTTAAAGATCATTGTAGATTCTTTATTAAGGTTTGTTTTTGTTCATTTTTCAATATTTCTGACCATTTATCAAATATCGGAACAAGCATGCTAAATATATTTCATAAATAAAATTACGAAAAGAAAACATGGTAGCATAAACTTTCATGTGAATACGTGATACTTTAAAAAAAAAAGAAGAAAAGAAGTCTTATGTCACTATGTTTGTCCTGCCCTGTATATTTATATATGGTGGCAGTAGTTGCAGTCACAGAATGTCCAGACCTCAAATCCCGTCTTTTAGAATGCTTTTATTGAATTGTTCATAAAGTTCAGGCCGATTTTTAAGAGAAAATAAAACAAAAAAAATTATTATGACATTAAATATTTATTCAACTAAATATGAACCATTTTGTTGCACAACCTTTCTCCATTTTGCCTTCAACTTAAAGATTCCATCTTCCCAGAATGTTGTTGGATTCTCAGCAAAGAACTCTTTAAGGTGTTTTTTTTTATATCATCCAAAGAAATAAAATTTTTACCATTGAGATTATTTTGCAAGGACCTGAATAAATGAAAATTCGAAGAAGCAATGTCAGGTGAATATGGTGGGTAGCACATCCTAGCTAAGCTGCAACAATATTTACTGGGTTGCCAAAGAAACATGAAGTCTGGCCTTATCATGATGGAAAACAACATCAGTCCTGTTCACCAATTCTGTGTGTTTTTCTTGAATTGCTGCCTTAATTCATTCAGTTGCGAGCAGTACTTTTCAGAATCAACTAACTGGTTAATTGGCAGAAGCTCATAATACAGGATTCCTTTCCAATCTCAACAAGATAAAGACCTGTTTTTGAGCTGGCTAAAGCTGGCTCATGTCACTTATGCCAGGATCTTTTTCACTGAACATTGTTGTAAAAAATCTATTTCTCATCACTCATCACAATTTCAAAAAGAGTGCATTTTCATTGTGTCTATGCAGCAAATCACTGATGAAATATGATCCAAAAGATTCTTTTCACTTAGGTCATGTGGTACCCAAACAGCATAGCAATTTGAGTACACAAGCTTCACTAAGTGCTCATGGATGATGGATTTTGATAAATTTAATGTTTCTGCCAATTCCTGCATTGTATAATGCTAGTTATTCTCAATCAATGTCTTGATTTGGTCATCATATGTAGTGGGGGAGTCTGCGTTAGTGTTCTTCATCAATAAGGCTACAATCACCAACTCTAAATTTAGCAAACCATATCTGTACAGTTCTGTCAGTTAAAGCACTTTCACTGTACACAGCACATATGTTTTTTTTTTGCTTGTGAGGCATTTTTGCCTTTACGTTAAAAAACAAACATCAAGTATCTCAAATGCACCTTATAATCTTCCATTTTCATAGGGATGCAAAATTGACACAAATTAAGTAATTTTAAGCTTTCTCTCTCAAGAGATAGTCTAAAGTGGAAATGTAAGCATATTATATCTGTTGATAAATTTGACATGTTCTAATGTGTTGGAATATGAAAAAGTAAAAATCGGCATGAACTTTCCAGATAACTCAATACTTTTAATTTAGTATATATATATATATATATATATATATATAGTCAATCAGTTATATATATATATATATATATATATATATATATATATAGTCAATCAGTTATGTGCCATGTGTGATACACACTTAGGCAATCATGTATCGAAAGATACATGACTGACGAGGCAGATTTTTTCCCGCATTAGGTTTCCATTTCTTTCTGCAGTAGACCAGTTGCCATCCAAGGTTATAGAACCCCGTCTGTCCTGCTAGAAGAGGAGGATTCACACCTTTCCCAAGGGTATTAGCACATAAGTGAATGTAATGGATTCAACTGGAATATGAACTTGGCTCTCTGATTCCTCAATCCAAGTCGCCATGCATTACTCCACTGTTTCTCCTCTATAACATAGACAAAAGTAAACTTTGCTGTTTCATCCTCTGAGGGATTTTATTAAAGCAAAAGTTAATATTTTATTTTGTAATAAGTATATATACAAGAGCAAAAATGTTACTGGCTTTTCAAAATTTTAGGTATATGCATACTCATATACCTAAAAATCATTAGGTTAACTGTAAAGTCAGGCAAGTTATGGAGGACATGAATTGATACAATTCAATATCTAATAAATGAGAGTTTTATTTTTTTATTTTTGTATGCAAATTAATATTTAAAATATTTTATTTTGAGATTAATTAATGTGTTGTATATTTTGAATAGCATGTGGTTATGTATTTAAATATTTTCTTTTAATTTTTTAACATTTTTATAGTCATGTATCTTTGCTTAGGAAAAGAGTAATTCTTTCAGGAATGGAGATATTGGAAAAAATCTTGGGCTCAGATTTATATTTTGATAAAATTCAATAGCGACACTCTCGAGAATTTTCCTTTTAAGTAAGTTACTTTCCTCACTTTTGTCTTGATAAAGTCCCTCAGAGGAGGAAACACATCGGCTAAGTTAAGTTTTCCTCTTGTCTTTATTCATATTGACCTTTTGCAGATATACTCTGTATGAAATTTTTCCACACACACATATACGAGGTGATTGAAAAGTAACTCCCCATTTTAAAATACTTATAATTTATTTATTAACTATAATTTTTACAAGAAATGGAGATGAGTGGACAGTGTCTAGCATCAAGTTTTATTTAAAATTTTGATATGGGCACCAGAGTTTGCTACCAGCTTCTCGAGACACCTAGGAATCACAATAACTGATTTCACCAGGAATTTGTGTTGTAAGGAAGACATAAGTTCTTGTACTCATCCTTCAACTTCTAAAGTTTTGGTTTGGTATAATAGACTTCCTGCTTTAAACCCAAAGAGAAAAGTCATAGGGTGTTAAGTCAAGGCTCCTGGCTGGCCACTCATACATAAAATAGGGAGTTATTTATCAATCTGTATGTATGTATGTGTGTGTATATATATATATATATATATATATATATATATATATATATATATATATATAATGGACTCTCCTGTTGGTTTCGACATATGATTCCTGTATATATATATATATATATATATATATGCGTGCGCACACACACAGACAAATTGAAAAGTAAGTCCCTATTTTATGTATGAGTGGACTCAATACAGGGTACCATATATGCCAGCTGGATGTATTCCATAAGAGCTGTCTGCATACCATCTGTGGAGTTAGCTTTCAAGACAGAACATCCAATATTTAACAGGTGTAATATCAGAGGAATCGAGACTTTCCTCATACAGTCTCAGTTGTGGATTGGTCATGTCTTGATAATGTCTGATGACAGGATATCCAAGATCCCTATGTACGCCCAGTTAGATCAGGGCTATATGAATGCAGTAATCTGCTAGTCTGAATCATCTTCAAGAAGCGAGAGCAAGATCTAAAAGGTCAGCCAATCTAACTGATCTTATCCCACAATCCTCACTTTTGCTCCATATGCGACCTCTTTTGCAAATTACTTGCCGGTCTTAAGAGCCACTTACAATTACCGCACAAAATTCATGACTGAATCAATTGGTTAAGTTGTCAGATCCTCATATGTCAAAACTGACGGGAGAATCGTTGTTGTTTCTTATTGCACAGTGTCACTGAAATTTTCATTTACAAGGCAATCATGAGGCATCAACTTCAGGTATATACACACACACATGCATATGTACCGGTTTATGTTCACACATGTCTATATATATATATATATATATATATATATAATATAGATTTGTAAATTTAAACATTCTTTTTCTTAATTATGTTTTTATTTTCATTTGTATAATTATATATTTTAAAGAATTATATAAGTATATATGACCTTCTTCAAAATTTACAATCCAAACTGGAAGATATTTACATGAAGATTACTTAAGAGGCCTCCCAGGAACATTATATCTGACCTACTGGCAACCCCCTGACAAAAAAAAAAAAAAAAAAAAGGATTTAATTTCTTTTCAAAGTTGAACTGACAGTAGTTTGATGAAATTTCAGCTACTTGTAGAAAAAAAAGTAATAATACAGAAAAAACTTTTTATACCAGGCTCATCTTTCTCAAACATCCTGTCAATACAGTTATGGATCATATATATATGAGTTGAGGGTCTGAGGTGAGCTTCTATTCTAATAGGATTTCATGGCAAGGGGCCTCCTTTAGTGAAAACCCATTTATTGTGATAGGTGAAAATTCAGGCTTTGCTTATTGATGATGAGATATTTGTAGTTTATTTTGGAGGTATTGAATGTTACAAACCAGTTTTTCCACCACTGAGTTGTTAGAACTAAGTCAGAGTAGAGATCAGCTGCCAGTCTCTAGTGCCACCCCCCATATACTCTTCTATCATCAGCATAGATATTCCCAAAATATTAGAGTAATCTCCTAAGCAGATTATTAATGCAAATGAGAAAGAGAGTTGGATCAAGAAGCAAGCCTTGGGTGATACCTACATTAATCTCATAAAACTCAGAGGACTAGCTGTTGATGACTATCTGTTGATTCCTATCCTTAAGGAAGGACTTGATTATTGAGAAGACTCCTCCAGTGATTCCATAGCTGGACAATTTCTGTAGTAACCCCCTCTATATCACACCTTGTCAAAGTTTACTTTAAAACATAATTAATTAAAAGAAAATTCATAATTATATATCTATTATTTGATCACAAATAAGAAAGTAAGAAAATGCGGAATTAAATTCCAAAATTTTAAATCTTAATTTTAACAATACGGTATCTAGTATACTAATAAGTATAATAAATATAGTATTTTAGATCTTTATAAAGAAAAATATAATATATAAAATATGACTTAATCATATTTGAAGCCCCTTTAAGACAATCCCAATGTAATTTATAAAAAATAAATAAAAATGCCAATGTATTATAGTGTACTTTATGTATGCCCCTAAATAAAAAAAAAAAAGAAGATAGACAGGATGACATGTTCTCATATAAAGAAGTCAGTATCGACAGGCAGAAATTACAAACCCACACCTAACCCTTAACCTATATTTACACCTTGCCATCTTAAATTATAATTGTACCCTGATTCATTAAAAAAGGCAAAACCCTTCTAAAATTTTGTAATCCCTTTCCCCCTCCAGCTTAAACTATATAATACTATTTAGCTTAAGTAAGTAGATCATTTTTTCGGAAGTTATTCAACATCACTTGAGAATGGAACAAAATCTTTAATTTTAATTTAAAGTTTAGTTTTTAGTTCCGAAACATAGTAATTTCTGTATCACGATGAATACATATTTTTAAATAATAATATTATAATATTATCCTCTACTGTGTATCAAGCACTGATTTTAAAAATGCTAAAGAACTGTGGATTATAAATCTGACTGTTCTTTCTTTTTTATTTTGGTGTGTATGTATAATATATATATATATACACACACAAATACAGGGTTGATACAGAAGGAATAAAATTCCAATAACCTAAAACACTATTCTAAAAAGAGTGCTCAGTACAGAGTAGAGCAAATAATATTTATCCAAAATTATAACATATGCTTGTTATAACATCACTACAAAAATAGCCATTTTGTTTCAACACTTCTGGTGTCTTATCAAGTGATGGTATTGATTGCAAAATAGTTTAAATTTTGCTATATTTAGACTTTGTTGGTTGAATTTAATAAACCTTGTTTAAATGAATTCTTACTGCCTAAATATACATTAAGCATATGAAGTGAAAAAAAAAAAAACTGGATTAAATCCAACAATGATTATATAAGGAACAAATAGGAAAACCTTTATAAATTAGATGTGTTTCACTAATTTATTGTAGCTCCATCAAAATTTCATCCTTCTCCAAATTTTCTTCCTCATTCCAAAAAACATTTCTTAAAAAGCTACAATATGTTAGCAAACCATGTCAAATTTATAAAGGGTTTTCTATTGTATACATACTCACATGTCTTTCCATCTAAAGTGTTGCTTAGTATCAATTCAGCTGAATATGTGTGGTTTGAATAGTATAAAGTAGATTTTTGTTTTACAATAAGGTTCCCCCATACAAAGCCTGGGGGCCACTCAAGGTAGAGGGTTACATTAAGGGGTGGTTTATATAGATAGGAGGGGAAGATAACAGTTAACTCTAGACTTGAACATATTAAGATTGTAGTGATTGGGGAGACATAAACTAGTCAGTCTGTTCCACAGAGCAGTGGTTTGCAGGAAGAAGCTGTTCAAGTGGAACTTCTCACTTATGGAATATGGAGGGAATGTGGGTGGTTTGATACAATGTAAATGGCATGGGTGGGTCCTACCTGTGAATGTTAAACTTGGTGGAACCAAGGAATGTAGTTTGCCTGAGCAAGTTCCATGACAGTAGTGACAGAGTAGTGAGAGGTTCAACACATCCCACTCATGGAAGAGAGATTGGAGAGTAGAAAATAATTCATCACCCACAAGAGCTTCGAGATACTTTTGAATTCTATCAAGTTTTAGTAGACTTGTGATTGTCTACTGGGTATGACAACTGGGAATGAAATTTAGAAAAAAATTATTATCATATATGTTACACTACCAGGAGAGATGATTTGCTGAATTATTTTGGCCATTCAAGAAATAATAACTTGTATTTTCTGAGTGATGGTTGGTCAAATTGATAGCATAACGGACTTGTCGGGGTCAGTGAAGCTAGATGGCTATCACTGCTTTTGGTATCATACAGCCAATAGATGTATCTCCAATTTGGCAAATAGTTCCTGGGAAAACTACGGAATTCCAATTATCTATGCCAAATTGATATCAAATTTCCATCTCATTGGGAATCTGTAGTTATCATTTTTAGGAGGGAGTTACTCACTTTGATGTTCAGTAGGAAGATGGTGGAAGAATTCTTTGATTTCCTTTCAGGAAATTGTTAGCCTGCAAGTCAGTATCTTTTTCATCCAATTATTTCAAATAGTTCTTACCAAACTAATAAAGAAATCTAACCATTGGATTTATGCCACACTTTATGACTAAAATTAGTTTGCATAAAGTGTCTGTGTGTATTTGTGGATTCCAATAGTAAGTAAAATGATACATAACATTGTGTGTCTATACTGATCATGCAAAATAGGGAGAGCCCTTGTTTTCAAGTTGCAAATTTTTTTTTTTTATTAATTGATCACCCAATACAAGAACCAAGAGCCACTCAAGGTAGATTGATATTGAATGAGGTTGTTGTATGAATGTAAGAGGAGGAGGTAACAAGGACATATCACTAGTACATATAGGAAAGATAACGGTTGATCCTAGACTTCAAGAGGCTAAAATTGTACTGATTGAGGAAGCATCCTCTCAGGAGTCTCTTCCACAAAGAATGGAAAACTGTTCAAATGGTGCTTCCTTATTAGTAATGGAATACAAAAGGAAGGAATGGAGATGGTTCATCCCAGTGTATGTGTTATGTTGGGACGTAACTGTGAAGGTCTGAACTGGTAGAACTATTTTCATGACAAATGTTCTGATATGCTACAACATCAGAACATTTGTCATGAAACTAGTGATAGAAAAGTGATAGGCTGGATTTATTTCATCTGTGAGAAAGGGGTAGTGGAGTGGAAAATAATTCATCACCCACAAGGCCATGTAGATACTTTTTGAACTCTGGAAAGTGAAGATTGGGCAACTCCAGCTCAGTTATCCATTTTTGGTCTGATCTGGTTCTTGTAAAGATAGAGTATAGCATTTGGAGTCAAGTACTTTTTGGAAGAGTACAAGGAACCAAGCATTATTTAGTGATGGATCATGAATAAGAATTCCACTTGATGTCTGCAGTGAATTTGAGCCCTAATAGTTTCCTTGATGATGATGATGAAATGTTACTAAATATTACATCCATACAACAACTTTGTTCAGTAATCTTCTATCTTGGGTGGTTCTTAGGCCTTGCATTGAGTGAAAAATCAGTAAAGAAAAAATAATTGCTTGAAAAATCTTTTTGATCAGTGTCTAAACCAAGCACTAAAACATGCCACCAAAAAACTAAAAAGAAACAAAATATTTCCAGAACAAACATTTGTTAGCATAAATTGTCTGGTTGTTGAACAGTGAAATTTATGGGGTTTGATTTCTCTTTTATCCTCTGAGGGGACACTGTTCTGTTCTCTGGTGGTTGGTATTAAGCTCAAAATCATTTGGAAGTAAAATAAATAGAAACAAATAGTTGTCATCCATTCACTTGACAATTTATCTTTTGCTAATGAGGGCATTGGCCAATGAAATACTCATACATCTTAGAACTATTTCCTTTGACTTGGAGTATTTGTTTCTTTAAGTTTTGCCAACAAAATAGTAACTTTGGAAGTTTTCAAATCTTTCGATGTTTGTAAAATCATTATAGCTTTTCCTGACTCTGTAAAATCCATTAATTTAACTAAGAACAAAAACATCATATATTTTTTTGTTATCAGAATGTTTTTTGTCTATATTTCTGAGATGAGGTATTATGTACAGTATTTACATTATTCGGACTATTGGACTCTTTGGGTCTGTCACTGGATCTAACCAACGCCTTTATCCACTGTGCCATGTGGACATCTGGGTATGAATTTCTGGGTATTATAAACCTAATGTTTTCAGCAACCATTTTTTACCAGTGCTCATATTGAAAGAGTGTGAGTTCAATCCCCTGTTAAGGCAGTGGAGAACTTTCAGAGGGAAAATTAGCAGGAGATAACTGATAACTGACATCCATCAAACATGGCATGTGGAACTAGAACAGTCTACCCCAGTGATTGAAATAAAGGTTTCAGTTTGAACCTGAAGAAGGCCGGAGCGTACAATGGCCAAAACGTTGTGATAAATATGGCGACAAAGATGAGGACAATAGTCCGAATAATGTAAATACTGTACAGAATGTTTTTTATCCAATGTTCAAAGACTTATTGATCTTTATAACACTGTTATGTGCTTTTTGATGAATTCATCTTTTCTAAATTCATGTAATGCTAAATTTTTTCTGTGTCTTCCACATTAATCAGTAAAACAGACTTTTGCCTGGTAAGTTGAAAATAATCTTAGCTCAAGCCCCAATGAGCCATCCTCTAAGCAATACTTCTCCTTTGGAAGGGGGCTGGTGTCATTACCCAGCTCTCCCAAGAAAAGGAAATGCCAAGGGGGCTTCAGCAATTTTTTGACATTATTGCTGGTAAACCCTAAATTAAACTCAATCTTGTCATATTCAGTTGTGACATTGGGGCACTGAAAAATACTAGTGAAAAAACAAAAAACAATGCTGTATCTACTGCTATTGATTTTTGGCCTTTTGCCTCAGAGAGGTTCAAATAAGTTTAAGCCCAAGCCCCAAGGGGCTTCCCACCAGGCAGTAGCTCTCCTTTGGGAGGGGGCTGTGTTTATTTCTCTGGCACCTGAGGCATCCACAAAAGGGGAAGTGTTGAGGGGACTTGGGCAGTTTTTGTATATAATTGACTTTAAAACTCAACCTTGTGTCACATTTGGTAGCGACGTGCGTGTCCTTAAAAATACGCTCAGCCTTTTGGCAGGAATCAGAGTGTAGTATCTGCCCTCAAACAGACAAACTACATTTCATCTCTCAGTTGTCTCTGTATTTGGATTGAGCACAACTCAGTTATGTTCTCTCTCTCTGTGGACAGAGTGCAACTGAAAATATTATTGAGACATGCAATGTATTTCAAAATTTGTGGGCTTGTGGACCGAGTCATATTAGTTCCCAAAGTGAGCATATGGTGGCGGTGACTGGCCTTACAGTTGTAAACAATGATAACACATTAGCACGTGCATGAGAAAGTATCCATGAGAAATTTGTTATTTTTGTTATTTTGATTAATATTAAGTATATATTTATTAGGTTGGTGCAAAAATAATGTCGTTTTATCACATATGTTACTATGTGAGAAAACGACATTATTTTTGCACCAACCTAATATTTAGATGTTTATAGTGCTTACATTATGATCATAAGTACTAGTAGGTACTATAGTGGTTTTATAATTCAAAAATAATCCTTTCTCATCAATGGACAATCGGCTTTAACAGGCCACTCCTTCCCCTATTAGTCCATTGATAAGAGGTTTGTCTGTACAAACAAATGGCATTTACAACATAAACAGTAACATTTAATTTGAATAACAATTTTTAAAAAACATTATTTTAATTTTTCATGTGTTACTTATTTTTAATTCAAATTTTAAAGATTGACATATTTAAGCAAGTTTTTTGTTGATAATTTTAATAAGATTCATTGTGTTTGCATAAAAGTGTTTTTATTTGCTTTGTCAAAATTCAGTCCTAAATCAGAAAACCTACAGCACACATAATAAACATTGTTGTCATCTGACATTTTATATTACTACAAATTAGTTGAATGGATTTAAAACTTTTTTTTCACATATCTAATAAATTAAAATAATCTCTTTAATTAGATCTTAGGTCAAATTATTTAAACAACTGAAAAAATAATAAGTTTACTGAATTAATTATTATTATTAATATAAACATTAAAAAATAGTCAAATATTTCTCTCATGGTCATCGCTATGTCGCTAGCAGGAAATTCAGGTGGACTTGGCATAACGAGAAAAATAACTTTAGAAAACAGATGTCTTCCTGAAATGAAAGAGAGTTTGTTTATTTGCTTGGTGGCTCCAAAAATGTTAAATAAACTTTTAAATTGTAGTTGTTCATCTTAGACTCACAAAAATGCAAATAAGCTTGGTGAGGTAGGAATCAGTAAAAGCTGACCTGATGTCTTGGCATCATTCACTTTTACACCACCACAACATAGCTTCCTTGTGCCTTTTCAGTAGATATTTTCAAGGTAATAATTCTGATGAGCTTCCCTTTTTGTTACATCAATTTTACAAATTTAAGTGCAGATCTGGATTGGCAGGTTTGGTTTGGTTTGGTTTGGTTTGTTTTGCGGCACATCAACCTCAATGGGCTATTTAATGCCAACAAGATTTTTATTGCTGGTAACATTTTTTCCAAAAAATATATTGCTGGTAATAATTATTTACAAAAATGTATTGCTTGTAATAATTATTTGCAAATATGTATTGCTGGTAATATTTTTTCCTCAAAAATTTATTGCTGGTATTAAAACCTATTTTTACACTTTCATAGTACTTTGAGCAAAGTTTGGGTAGGGTTAACTATTTGCCTATAGTTGGGACTCTAACAGGTGCTACCACCCTGGGTCAGGGTACCTGGGAACACCAGCAATTAAGAGGTGGTTCCACACTCCTCAAAACTCTCTGATCAAAGGCCTTGCTGTTGGATGTAGTTTGTCTTACCCAGGGGATGGTAGATTGGCAGATGGCAACATTTACAGTTGAATTTTAAGTTATACGGTGACAGTTTCTTTTCTCACACTTCTTGCTTGTGGAATTCTCTTCTAGCTTCTTGCATTTCAAGCAAATTTGATCTTCAAAAATTTAAATGCAACGTCAATTGTCAACTTCTGTTTCCTTAATTACTGTTCTTTTATTGTCCTTAATAATGTTTCTTTCTCAGATTATTTCACACTCAGTAACCCCTTACATCTTAGTGGCTTTATCACCTTGCTTGGAGTGAAATAATACAAAAACATACCAAAAATGTTTAAATTTGCTCAAATGTATTATTTTAAATTTGGCAGTTATTTTTAAATTTTTTCTTGATATAGTTGTATATATGTTGTAACATAGGAAAGGTTACTGAATGAGGAATAACCAAAATGGAGGTTGGAAATGAAATGGTAATCTTTATAACATCAACAAAATACAATACTCACCAGCAGCGTGAAGTAGGTAAACCACTGATAGTGGTGGATTACTTAGTATATTACCCCCACTTACAATAGTGTCCAACGTATTTATGAGGATTGGGACATAGCCATTAGTGTTCATAGGTAGGGTACATAACAGAGTGAGTGAGTGGAAAATGATTTACAAGTCAAAAGATCTCAATATAATTATAGTATTTCATTATACTTTTCTTTTACTTAGGTTAACAGGGCAACTTATAGATTTAACTGCTGTTCTTTAAAATATACAGAGAGAAATGATTAACTACTAACACAAATAGATAGTGTTGTAACCTAAAAAAGGTTACTGAATGAGGAATAACCAAAACGGAGGCTGGAAATGAAATAGTAATCTTTATAATATCAGCAAAATAAAATACTCGCCAGCGGTGTGAAGTAGGTAAACCACTGCTAGTGGTGGACTACTTAGCATATTACTCCTGCTTACAATAGTGTCCAAGGACTGGGACATACCCATTGGTGTGCAGAGGTACAGTATATAACAGTATAATCATATATATATATATATATATATATATATATACATACATATATTAATCTTGCATATATGAATCTCTTATTATTCATTCTTTTATATAAACCCTTCTGCCTGCCATCAACATAGTTGGTGCTAAACTCTAAGAGAGCTACACTTTTCACCTTCTTTGGCTCATGTTTTCCACTGAAATGAAGTGGAGTGATTATATTGAATCAATTGCTAGGTCTAGTGCTAGATGGTTCAATGTGTCATGCCAGACAATTCTTGTAAGACTTCTTCTTGCATGTTTATAAATCTACCATTCATTTGTGTATAAAATGCTGCTGCCATATCCGGTATGGTGCTCCTATGATATATCTCAAGATTGTTGACAAAATTAAAAGAAATATCTGTAATGCAATTGGTCCTGACTTGGTATCTTGACTTCAGTCACTTTCTCATCAATGCAATGTGGTTTCCACCTGTCTTTCCTACAAATATTTTATGGCAATTGTTCTGATGAGCTGTTCTCTTTAGTGTCTTGACTGCATTAATTTAAGCATGCTACTAGATTGGCAATTAGGTTTTACTGTTTTACTAGCTAGATGCAACCAGCTGTTCTGTTCAAATATTTCTTGCACTTCTCACTTGTGGAACTCCTTTCCAATTTCTTGCTTCCTTGCCACCTATTGAAAATTTAAATGTAATATCAATCACCATCTTCTATTCTTCTGCATCATTTTCATGTTTTGTCCTTTTCCTCAGTTCTCATCACTAAAGTCTTCCCATTCTCTTTGAAACCCCTACATCCTACTTTGAGGTGAAATAATTTAAAAATAAAGCTCATGATAAGCCAGGGTCTTGATACTTATGGAGAAAACTGAAAGAAGTTCTATTTCTTTGTTTTATTTTTTAATCAAATTCAATCCAAGCAAGCCAGTAAAGGAACTAAGACACAAGGGTTGTGAAAGAATTTGAAAACAGAAAATATTATGAAGGAATAAGAACAATAGAAGAGTAATCAGGAAGACAGTAGTTAATGATTGAAGATCAAAGTTGGCCAGAAAGCATGGAGCTGTATGAGAGTTCCACAAGTGAGAAGTGCAAGAGAAGAAACTGTTAGCATAGAACTTATGGTTACATCTAAGCAATTCAACTGCATATTGATGTGACCTTGTTGCCAGTTGTAGCAATGAGTCAGCTGAGGTCTTGTTAAATTGAAAACTGCTGGGCCTGTCTGAAAAATGAATATGGAACATTTACTTTCAACTGATGGTTATTAATAAGTGAAGTCAACTTCAAAGTACAGAGCAAGAGGCTCAGACAGAGAGAAAGTCACAGAAGGAAGATAAATTACTTTTTAGATGAAGATGACAAAACAAAGATTGTTATCTATAAAACTGACCATCCCATGAAAAGGCACACAGAAGTGATGGAGTGGACTTTGGAGAATTGACAGAGAAGAGAGCTGCTAGACTGTGCACCTCCTTCTCACCCATCTCCTCTTGGTTAGCTTGTAGCAGTAGGTTACAATACAAGAATAAAATCTGGTTTTACTGCTAGAAATTGTTTTGTTTTTAACTTGTGGGTAACAATCTGACCAAAGGGTAATTTTTAAGCCACAAGCATTTGACTGGAAGAAACTGCACCCTGTCAATGAACCTTATGTGTGATCTGAGCTGCAATGCAACACAGTCTACTACTGTGCTTAAATTCATGAAGTTTTAAATGGAATTCAGCTGCCTTTAAATCTTGGCATGACCTTCCTGCTGTTTTGCAAAACAAAAGGATAAAGAACAGAATATGTTTGCCAATTTGGCAGCACTTATGTGTGGGTTAATATGCTTAGTTGTAACTTGGAGAATAGAATTAAATGAACCATTCTGTTGCTGTCTGTCAGTGTAATGCTAACATCTTTGGAAAACAAATGTAACGAAGATCACTCCCCGCTGCTACCCAGGGTCATTGTTGTCAGTAATTTGCTATAGCCTTGTCATAATTTTTGAAAGACAAGAAAGATGAATAAATATATTAGCAAAGATATATTTATCCAGAAACCCACTTGAATGGAATATTGACACAAGGCTACATTTAAAGTAGTAGTCCCACATGTACCTGGGATGAGGGACCAAAAAATAGTCTATTCTTCTTGGCATTTCCTCTTTTGGGGGAGTCTCAAGTGCCAGGTAATGACTGTACATCTCTCCTGATGGAAAAGTATTGCTTGAAGGGATGAAATCTCTGGACTGAACTTAAATAGTTCATTTTGTGCCTCAGGGCCTAAAGATAAAAGCACACTATTTCATTTTAACTATTTAACTAAGCTGTTAAATCTATCCCTGAAAAGATTAAAACCAGTTATATTTCATGTGTCATTATGAACAAGTATGCTTTTCTATGTCCATATTTCTCAAAAATTTGTTTTTAGGGGTTCTTAGATTACTATATTATCTGCAAGAATACTGAATTTGATGTCATTTTGGATGGCTATGTGTGAGTAAAAGATATCATTCTTGAATGGCTTTAGAATTGGTTTGATTTAATTTCAAAGGCAAGATTTCTTTGAGTAAAGAATTGCCCATTGCCAGTTGGAAGTCTCCACCACCACCTCCCCAAAAATCCCTTTCTTTTAAAATTAATTCTCAGCAAGCAAATCTGGGCAATCTGTTTTTGGTTTCCTCTCAATTTATTTTAAAAACAAGAAATGCACTCTCCCCCATTATTTTTTCCAGCACAGTTTAACACTGATTCTGCAAGAGTTCTTCATCCGTGTAAATAAATTGACTTTCTCAATCAGTTTGTTAGTCAGCCTCATTATCAGCGTAATTGTAGATGCGGAATGAAATTTGGTGCAGTTAAAAAGAAATCCCAAACGAAAGACAAATTCAAAAATAATATCTTCTCAAATGTTAAGCCTTTCTAAGTTGTCTTTGAATCTTTTTGGGGATATCCTTGGATGCTTGCCTAATTTCTTTCTCATTAAGGCTGAGACTTTTGATTTTCAGTTCATGGTTCACTTTCATGTTTGTATTTTAAAAAAAGTTTTCATATTGATTCATAATATTTGCTGACACAGCTAAGCACTTTTGAAGAGGGACATCTGTAAAATGATTCAAAGAGAAACACAGGTCAATTAATTAATACTAATTATCACATCCTTTGCTGTTCTATCAAAATTAATCACACGTACAGCCAATGATAGAATTTGTTCTAAAATATTAATATAAAACACAATGTCACTTTTTATAACTTATTGGTCATGCTCCTGATGAGATATTCCATTATTATGGTAATATGGATTCCAGTCAAATTTACCATAACAAGATAGGTAATAAATTGCTTTTTATGTTGTTTCATGTTCACTTTTTATTCTTGTTTTGATATTTTTACTTTAAATATAATATATGACCAAAATTAATTTGAGCAAAACTTCTCAAATGTGTTTTGATAAAAGTGTGATTTTAATCATCAGAATTGATATCATTTTCTTTTGTGCTATTCATTAAAACAAAGAAAAAAGTGATAAAATAAAAAAAAGAAAGAGTAAGGTGACACAGGACTGAAGAATATAAAGTTATAGAGAGAGGAAAAGAATAATTGAGAGAGAGGGTGTGTCATATAGACTCACAGATATATTTGAATTTCCGTGAAATGTACGTTTTTTTTCTTTTAATATAATCTAAATAACATAATTAAAAAATATTTTGATGTATTTACTGTAGGAGTTACTTAATTTATATAATTTTTTTTATTTAAATATAAATAAATAATAAATATTCTCTTTAAATAGGATAAAATTTTAAATTTTACAGAATTTCACCTCTTTTTTGTGTCATGTCCCTTGAGGACATTGATGATTGTGGATCTCTACAATTTCCTGTCTTTTGTTAATAAATTTTGAAGTTTTGTTATCTCTTGTTCTGTCATCCTTTTACTCAAGCTCATTAGGCAAGCTATGTATTGTTCTCCACTGTCCCTCGCAAATCCATCCTGTAAAAAATTTTTCAAGCTCTCTTTTCTCATTATGTGCCCTAGAAATTTCAACTCTCTCTTTCTGAGGTTAAGTATAAATGTCCTTTTTGTTTCTATTTTCTCTAAAAATTTGGTTTTGTTCACATGTTTGGTCCAAGGTATTCTCTGCATTCTTCAGTTGAATTACACTTCTGTTACTTCAGTGTGGAGATTGTCCAATATATATTGCCATATAGGGCAACTGATATATGACATTTCAGTACTCTTTTCTTTGTTTCTAATGAAAATTTCCTGTTTCTTAATATATTGCTATGCTTTTGGAAAGCATCTTTCACTATCCCAATGTGCCTTTGGATTTTGGTTTCACATTTTCTGTTAAAACAATTCCTAGATATTTAAATTTTGTACTTCCCTGATTTTGACATCTCCAATTTGTAATTAACATGCTAGTCTCTTTTGCTGACAATGATACATTCTATTTGCTACTGATATTTAGTCCTTATTTACACTATTTACATTGTTTGGACTGTTGTCTTTGTCGTCATATTCATGACATTTTGACCGTTGTACACTCTGGCTTTCTTCAGATGACTGGAATTTTGATCCGAACCCTTTATTTCATCCACTGGGGTAGATTGTTCTAGTTCCACGTGCCATGCCTCTTCTGGATATCTCAGTATCAGTTATCTCCCTTTTAACTCAATTCTCCAAGTTTTTTGTTCACCTTTGCTGTAGCTAGGTATTCCACATGGCTCAGTGGATAAAAAAGCATTGGTTGAATCCAGTGAGTTGACCCAAAGAGTCATGAGTTCAATTCCTGGTTACACTATGAAAGCATTTTAATAGGAAAAATACCAGCAATACATTTTTATATAAAAATACCAACAATACATGACCAGCAATACATTTTATCTGTAGTTGTAGGCATATAATTGCATTCAAAAAATATTTAGTTGAAGTCATAAAATTGTGTTAAAATTATTTAGATTTTAGCATTAAGTAATTTATAGTGATTGATATGCTGCTAAGCAAAATCAACCAACCAATGGAACAACCAACATAAAAAACCTTTCATGACATTAATCCATATAATATCCTACAATTTCTTAAATTAAACTCTATTCCAAAATACAACTTCAACAAAACTACAACACCCCTCACCACCTCTAGTAATCATGTCCACACAAACATGTATATGCACAAAAGCTGAGTATCATCTACCATGTATTCAACTGTGAAAGCAGAATAACATATCATATTTTTATTACTTCCATGCTCCCAAGAAAATTAAATTTTGGCATTAAATGGCCCAGAAGAAGTTGATATGTCATTAAACAAATTAACTAACTATAACTGAACTGCTACAATTTTATTGTAGGAGGTGAAGTTTTGGTAAAGAACCAGCCACACTTTTTGGAAGAACTGATAATCACAAAGTCTCCAAAAATTCTTTCAATCAACCATTTCCTTCAGCATTCATTGACCAAACAGCATTATTTTCAGTTGAAATTTATAAAGTCTTTTTCTTAAAACAGTTTTTCAGGAAAATAGACTCCTCAAGTCCACTGATTTTTACTGCTCTTTTTGCTAATGACGGGCATTTCCTTCCTAAGCTTTCCTTTAAGGTAATGTGGAAGATCAACATTATGATTATATCATTATTTTCCCTTCTAGTTACATGTGCTACACATTTTTGTTGTTGCTACTGTTGGAAGTTTTCAACTGATATTGGTTTTTGTTATTTGTTATAGCTCTTTGTGATTCTGTAGCATAAAAAGTCTGATGAAGTATTGTTTCTTTAACACCTAGAGGATTCCTTCATTTGAACAGAAGGCATTTTTAATCATGGATCAGAGAAAACGTTTGTATATAAATGATAGTTTAGATATTTCTGAACAACTTGGATGCTATGCATGACATTCATATGACAGTTTTGATTTGACAAGACTATTTAAGAACATTGCTCAAGTTCTTAGATTAATATTTTGGTTTTGTAGCATCTTGTCATGTAAAAAAACTACACCTAGTACAATCTATCCTAGCTTCAATTTTCTTATCTTATATACTAAGTTTGTTATAACTAATCAGTACACCAGTGCATTTTGAAGTGTTTATTAATTCCACATTATGAATTTTTATGATCAATTGAGAGTATAATTCCATTTCCAGATAATAGTTTCTGTTTTTGAAAGGTTTATTATAAGTTTTACTTCTTGAAATACTTGTCAAAAAATGACATTTTTTTTTTTAAATTTAAAAAAAAAAAATCATTCTTATGCCAACTACGAATACCTATACCATCAGCATAGCTGCTGACTCATTAGTATCTCTGGAAAAAAAAGTAGGCCCACATCTAGTATAGTAAAGTTATAGATAGTGTATATGAAATAAGCTTTGGAGTAAAAGTAATTAAAAGTACAATTACTTTTTAATATCTTTTAATAGTTATAAGTATTAGGCTGACCAGAAAGTCCTGACTCACTTAAGAAGTGTAAAGAAAACAACAAAATTCTATGGAGCAACACCAACATTGATTCTTCAAAATGAAGTCCATCATTCTTGATGATCTTCAGCCAACTTCTGAGTCTGTCCCAGATAGTGGTTCGCTAATTTTGAAACAAAAAAATTGTAAACAAGCTTCCTTTACTTCATCAAAAAAGTATTGAGTCACTGGTCATGGAGGAAATTGGAATAGGCCATAGCCATCTGGAGCAACATCAGGACTGAATGTGGAAGAATCTCAACACGGTCCATCTGTTTGAATTTCTTGGTCAACCAGACAGTGAGTGGCCTTGTATTGTTTTGCTGAAACAAAGTCTGACCTCGATTGACCAAAGCAGGATACATAATTTTTAGTTTGATGGACATACAGTCCAGCTGCTGGCCATACAGTTTAGCATTGATGATGCAACCTTTTGGACAAGCTTAAAATGCAGTACACTTTGGAAATTCCAAAAGAGCAGAGATCAAGATTTGTTTTCTTTCCACTTCCTAAATGAGTCAGGATTTTCTGGCCAACCCAGTACAAGGTAATTTTACAATTGCATTCTGTTTAGAAACTATTAAAAATTTATTTTGTTCTGCATTTTCTTTTTGTTTATATTTAATTCTTATTGGATATGTAATGATGCAAATAAAATTCTCTTCACCGTTTTAGAAATTATAGATTTTTATTTAGCACAGGTTTCAGTAGATGGCTTGTCTAAAGGTGCAAGATAATAGCATCTGTCATGTTGGCAAGTTGAAAATGCAGAAGAATGAAAGGAAACTTAAGAGATCAAAAAAATAAAATTAAATGACTGAGAAATAGAGAAAGTGAAAGATAAAAGCTTTTAAACAAAGTTGTTATGACTCTAATATATTTTATACCTTGAAAAAACAAAACAAAAACATTTTACAATATTTATTAAAATACAAGGATTTTCATATTAAATATAAAACAGCATATTTATAATGTACAGTGTTAATTCTTATCTCCTGTGACTGGCTTCCAAACAGAGATTGTAGTAAGTATATTTAAAAATTGTCATCATTTGGAATAAAGAGAACCAGTGAAATCAGCAAATATACAAAAGTAGAAAGGGGTGTAAGGCAAGGATATGTCTTCTCACCAGACTTATTCAACCTATACAGTGAAGTAATACTGAAGTCCAATATTCACTGCTATATAGCAAGATTAATATAATGAGGAAAGAGGGCTTGAAAAATTTGACACTCACAGGACATATTGGAGGCAAGAGGGACAGCAGAAAGCAGTGCATAACCTACCAAATGAGCTTGAGTAAATGGGTGGCAGAACAGGGATAGGCAGAGATAGTAAAAAGACAAATACTGCTAAGAGCTACCAAGGAGATGAAATTGTGGAGAGCCATGATTGCCAATGTCCTGAAGGTTATAGAAAAAGAAGATTGGCCCTTGAAATAAATTCCATCGTGTCTCTCATTTTTGTCAAACACATTTCCCACCATGCAAGGAAGACGAAATGTGCTTCCCAGCCTTTAAAAACATTCAGAAAAGTTCAGATCATTGAAAAATACGATATGCATCAAAAGGATACAAAAGCTATACCTTCAGATTTATTATTCTGGCAGATGTTGTGTTCACTTTCACATAAATATGCTTAGGGAATGTCTGATATTACACAAGAGTTCAGTATTTTTTTTTTTTTTTTTTTTTTTTTTTTAAATGAAATTTTCCTGTTTCTTAATACTTTGCTTTGGTCTTGCAAGGCATCTTTCTCTATCGCAACTTGCCTTCAGATTTCAGTCTCATACTTCTGTTTAAACACTTCTTAGATATTTAAATTTTTGTACTTGCTTGATTTTGGTATCTCTAATTTATAATTTTTTTGTCAGGCTGTTCCTTTTGCTGATAACTAATATGTTGGTGCAAAAAATAATGTCGTTTTTTGACGATTTTTTTGATTATCGTTCACCCATTTATCCAACTTTTTTGACTTCCCTATTACTTTAAATGGCGAACGACTGTTGAGTGGTCGACCTCGAGTTCAACAGCAACTTCTCCTGTGGTTTTGCGAGGATCGGCTTCAATTAAGGCAGTCGGCCGGCTGCGACCATCTTCATCTTCGAGGCTCTCGTCACCATTGCGAAATTTCTTGAACCACCATTGTGCCACACGTTCGTTAGTGGTTCCCGGCCAAACGCATCATTGATATCACAAGCTGTCTCGGCAGCTTTTCGGCCTAGTTTGAACTGGAACAAGAAAATCGTGCGGATTTGAATTTTGTCCATGCTGTCGAAAAGCCTGCACAAAAATGAATGAAGAGATTGAGAACGGTAACGAATAACACGATTCGATAGAGCGAAAAACATGCTTCAAAATGATATATAACATGGCTATATATATCAATGAATTAATTCAGAAATCATCTATAAAAGTAACATATGTGAGAAAACGACATTATTTTTTCTCCAACCTAATATTTCTTCTTGCAAATGATGTTCTTCTTTCTCACTTTCCTTTACTCATATCTATGGGAGTTCTTATACAGCATGCTTAGTAAAAAAGCAGCGAATTCATTATCACTGTTTCAGGAATAATTGACCTTGAATAACCTTGAATATTCCTGACCTTGAATAATCATTCGACTCTCGCGTAATTACTTGACTCTGATTGATTAATGGTTGCTCCGTCTTGTGACACGTCATCTAAAGGTTATTTACAGACAAGTTTTGTCTTTTGTTCTGCCATTCTTGTATGGCTAAACAACTCACTGATTTTGAGCATCAAGTTATCATACTTTTCACAGAAGAACATCTGAAGTAGAGAATGACAATGTCCAGAAATTTTTCCTGAATTTTTCAGTCCTTACCAGTTTTCAAAGGTTGTCTCACATCATTCTGAATTTGCCCCCCTTTTTTTTACTCGACACCCTGTAGTTTCCTTTCTATATCTTTTATCAACACTGTCATCTGCACATCTAATTTTGCTAAGATTGTTACCACCAATAATGAATACTGGACAGACTTTTAGTTCTATTTCTTCTCCTCAGCTATGGGTTAAATAAAGTAGTCTTGGGTAGCAAGCAGTTTAAAAGAAGGAAATTCCAAAACCTATATAGAAGACAATAGGAAACCACTCTACTAGCTTTTCCAAAGAGTAAAGGCAACTCACAGATAATACAGAGAAGAATCTGTGGAGACCCTTGCACATTGTTGTTTTAAAGTGACATAGCATTCTATGAGACTAAAAACAATTGATGAGGTTATATATGTAATGTGTATCTATTCAAACACAAATCTGTACATGTACAAGGTGTGGGGGGTGCTACAATGTTCATGGCCTTATCCGGTTGAGTTAGCTTGGAATATTCATGAGTCTATCACACTAACCATCATGGTCCTGCATAAAGGCCAGAAGGTCATTCAGGGCATTCTGCATCATGACATAGCTGATCAATGTAGGTAGTTGCTGGGTGACCATCTTGGCTTTCTCCATTGCTTGGTGTCCAGAACGGTAGATCACTCATGAGTTCTTGTTTTGCTCACCTGCAGTGTCCAGCAAAGCTCATTCCGTGTTCTTGATAAGATTGTAGAAATATCAGGGATGGGTCCATACAGCTGTGATTTAATTGGATCTTGTCTCTGGGAGATTTTAAGTATAGCTCTCAGCATCTGAGTGTAGCTTCCATCAAGCTTAGACTCTAGGGTTTTTGTTAATGACCAAGCAGTGGGCGCATACATTAATACCGCTTCTACCATGTCTTGAAAGAATCTCTGTTAGAGATTTTCTTGTAGATCATATTTCTAGATTACATTGATTTTATTTGAGGCAGCCCAGTCTTTAGTTATGTGAATTTTCATATCCTTTTCAGTAGAATTTATCTTGCTTCCTAGCTATGTAAAAGATTTGACAGATTTTATAGATTCACCTGAGACAGAATTTACCAAAAAGTCCTTTTTGGATGTTTGGTCAGATGTAGGGAAGTGGTTTGGACTGACAACTTTTCAGCATTTCAATGTACATTTTTTTTTTTTCTAACCTGTTTTACTGTGCGCACATATATTACACTGGTCTCACATTATAATGGTCAGAGTGCGTGAGAGTTTGATTTTAGGCAATGTGTACAAGTAACCTGTACGTGAGCAGATATGCCAGTCCATCCTTAATTACTCCTGTCAGTAATGATGGTTAGTATTCTAATATAGATCAGGAATTATGGCCATAATATGCTGAAACATTGATTCTTGTACTATCAATGAAGTTAAGCAACAGTAAGCCAGTCAGTAACTTAGATAAGTGATCACTTAGGAATACCAAGTGCTGAAAGGGATGTGTGAGTGGATAATGGCTCAAAATTGGGAATCAGAGAGCAGATTTCCAATTTCAGTCAGTTCTGTTATATTATTTTACACACAAACACCACTGGGAAAAGGTATAAATCCACCTCTTTTCCTTCAAGCTATGGGTTAATTAGTAGGATTTGTATCAGTTAATCCTTATTATTTCCCAAAGATATTTTCTGGCTTTAGAATAACGGTTAATAATCCATAGAAAACAAAATCAATCAATCTAGTATGAATATATTTATCTTTTTTTTTTTATTGCATTGCAGTAGGCTAAGTAGGTTTTATGCGAACATTAACGTTTGTTTCATAACATGTACTGCACAAAATCTTCAGGTTTATGAATATCAGAATAATTTTTTTTTTTTTTTTTTTTTTTTTTTTTAATCAAGACCAAACTTAGAACAGTTAAGATTAAGATTGAATAATGACCCATTCTAATCTGAAACATGTGGGGTCTACATTGACGTATTTTGCATTGTTTTCATCTTAATTATTATTTGCTTTTATTTCTACCCCATCACTTTCTACAAATGAAAACACTGTCTTGATTGTCAGAGAGTTAAAATTTCTAGGATGCATAATGAAGGAAAATGGGCATGGAGAATTTAACACTCATAGGACATAGTGGCAGTTAGAGGGACAAGGAGAAACATTAAGTAACTTATTGTGGAGTAGTTGAACCCCCTCCCAAACAAGATTGACTGTTCTCAGACTATTTAAACAGAACTCTCTTATTGAGGGAAAGGAGTAATGACTAACGACTAACTGTTTATTCCATTAGTCTGTGTTCTCAACCATGTACCATATTATTCTCCTGAATAAACTACTACTTACTTTCTATATGTATGTCAACCTTTCCTATTCACAACACAACATAACCTATCTTGTGTAAATGGATGGCAGAACAGAGAGCAGTACTAAAAATAACTAGATAAGATATGTCTAGATATGGGCAGTGGGACCAGAACAGTCTACCCCTATATACATTGACATACACACGATGAAGGCCGTAGAGACAACGGCTGAAATGTTGTGATAACAGCAACAACAAAGTGTGAGGGATAGTGAAAAGACAAACCTTATTAGAGGTACAGAGGATAGGAAGTTGTAGAGGGCAGTGATTGCTCATAGAAACAAAAGAATTCTTGATTCTGCCTGGTATCTTTGAACAGTAATAATTGTTTGAAATGAAAAAGAAAAGTGGACACAATGAATCATATTATGAGAATACTTTTGTTTGTTTTTGCAAAAGTTAGAAATAAACAATGGCAGATGAAATCTTTGTTCTATACATTCTTGCAGACATAACAAAAAAAAAAGTCACCACCCACAGTTATATAGCAGAACAATACTATAAGAAGTTCATATCTAGATTTCTTATTTAAATAAAATTGTTTAAAACAAAAGTAATTTTTTTTTATATATAAAATGGCTACTTTATTCCTTTGAACCATCACTGATACATTTTGTATTTTATTAGTAGCTATTGTATTGTGTCATATCATTTACTGTATATACTAATTTGCAGAATACTACAGGGTGGTCTGAAAGTCTTGTCACCTCGACATAATATAATTTTCTATTTCAATGCTCCGTGTGGTGTTATCAAGGACAGAATTTCACATTGATGACACCAGAATAGCCATCAGTTGAAGGACACCATTCAGAGAGCCTCTACAAAAATCAACAAAGCACAGCTTCATAAAATAATGCACAGGACATGGTGCTGCATCATTTTGTGCCACGAAAACAATGGTGTTCATATAGACCTTCTCGATGTGTGACAGTGTCAATGAAGGTGAATGAAATGAATCCAGTACATGTGCTTTATATTACTGTATTACTTGTTATTCTATTGTTCGTATTACTTTTTGGAAGGGGGTGACAATACTTTCAGACCGCCTTGTATATTGATTGTATTAGTCGATAACCTTTATTTAAACTATTTGCATTCAGACTTGTCTTTGTTTTTATTTCTGTCTGAATTTCTGGGATAAGGAGTTATTATTTACATTACTAGTGTCAACATCTTTGTTGATGTTATCACAGCATGCCATTGTTTATTTCTTTTCCAAAAAAAAAAATAAAATTAATTTTAACTTTTCTTTTTCATTTCAAACAATCATTACTGCTCAAAGATGTCAGGTAGAATCAAGAATTCTTTTATTTCTATGATTGATAACTGCCCTCCACAACTTCCTATCCTTTGTCTGTCTTAGTAAGGTTTGTCTTATCATTATTCCTCACATTTTGTTGTTGCTGTTATGACAACAATTTGGCCATTGTGCCCTATGGCCTTCATCAGGTGTATGTCAATCAGGGAAATCCAAACTAAACCATTCATTTAGTCTATGTGGGTAGACCGTTCTTATTCCATTGTCCATGTCTAGGGATATCTCACCTAGTTTTTATTTTCAGGCTGTCAGGGTTGACATGTTGTTAAACAAAATCTAACCAACCAACTAATCTTATTTTTAGTACTGCTTAGTTTTTGCTGATCCTGTTTCCACTGAGACTGAGTACATACTGCCCAGCACAGGAATTTAACTCACATTTACTATGTCATGTTAATCCACTCAGCTATTGTCCCATAGGGTAATTCTCTGTGGGGAACTTGGAGTCTTAAACCCAATCTGCCTGCTGATGAGTGTTGCTACTGCTTGTCAGCTTTTACTCTTTTGTTTTTATTATCACAATGTTTTGATTGTTGAGTCTTTTGACCACCTTCAAGTGTCTGTCTATTTGAATTGAGCTCTTTTCTTAAATCTATGAACTGCCTGTTCTTTTTCTTCTTTCCATGTCTATAAACATTTTGTCGTCTTTTATTTATATTTTATTTCACACTGCTCAGTTATTGTTCATTCTGCTTCTACTGAGTTTGAATCTCTACTACTTAAGCCTTCAGAGATTCATGAAATTGGTGGCATAATAATAGTTCTGCCCCTGAGCCAGGTATGTATAGTTCAAGATCAGATTATCAATTTCTGTCTGAATTTCTAGGGTAAGGAGTCATAATCATTTACATGATTTACAATCTGACTAATGTTCTCATCTTTTTTGTTAGTATTACGTATCATCCATTGTACTCTCCAATCATTGTCAGATGTCTGTTGATCAGGTTGACCTTCAGAAAATTTTGAATTGAACCCTTCCATGAGGATTGCTAATCTTGTTTCCACTAAGTTTAAATCTGCACTACTCAAACCATGGATTGAACTCACAATTACTATGCCATTGCATTCATGAATCCCTGCTTACATTAAATAAAAGGATCAGTTCAAAATTCCTTGAAGTTTAATAGAAAATGTTTTGATAGCAACAAAGAAAAAAGAATTGGGACATTAGTCCAAATGTAAATAATGATAACTCCTTATCATGGAAATTCAGATGGAAATTGAAACCATTTATTGAAATTATTATCCTTTTATTCACTGATATGCACAATAATATGCATTGAAGCTTTCCCTACTTTTGTAGATAGATGGAATCCCTGTAGCTGTGGTTATTCTGGTTATATCTCTTCATTTTCTATTTACCTCCCCTTGTGGATACATAGTTATCTCCCTTTGCATTGTTTTGAAATATATAAAGACAGTTATGTGTTTTCTTATTGGCAGCATTAAGATCCTACCTTTGACGTGGTAGCAGGAGAGACCTAGTTGTGTCTCAATAGGATTGTTTAGTGTCATACACATTGACAGTGTTGAAATATATCTCAAGATGGTGTCAACTTTCAAGATACCCCCCCCCCACAACTGACGTTAGTGAATGTCAAACTTTATAATGAATGCAAATTTAGTTTCAATATGTCGCAATTATTTAGAGATTTTAAGAGAAAAAGATCCTTACTTCACCTTATTTTGAATGGTTAAGCTTGACATTGGGTTGAAGACATCAAATTAAAGAACATTGCTCATAAAGTCAGTTATGTGCCATGCATGATACACACTTAGGTGATTATGTATCTTTCAATACATGACTGACGAGGCAGATTTTTTCCCACAGTAAGTTGCCATTTCTTTCTGCAGTAGGCCAGTTGCCATACAAGGCTATAGAACTCTATCTGTCCTGCTATTTAATTTACCCATAGCTGGGGAGAGAAGAGGCTTCATACCTTTTCCAATGGTATTAGCACGTAAGTGAATGTAACGGATTTGACTGGAATTTGAACTTGGCTCTCCGATTCCTCAGTGTGAGCCTCTATCCATTACTCTACCTTCCTTCCCCTTGTTCATAAAAGTCGTGTTAAAAAAAAAAAAATTCTGCAAAATCTCGTCATTGCTTGCATGTTCAATCCATGGTACAACTTGCTCATAAAAGTTATGTTAAAATTGTTATTGATAAACTTGATCCTCTGTTTGTAAAAGATGAAAATATATGTTTATTTAGCCTTTAAAGACTTTTATATAACCTACAAGAAGACAGAATGCATGGTTATCAGCAAAAGGGGTGAGCCCAAAGTGCAAATTACAAATTGGGAATACTAAAATCAAACAAGTACAAAAATTTAAATGTCTGGGAAATATTCTAACAGAAGATGGAATGTGCAATACTGAAATCTGAAGATGTATTTGATGGCCAAAGATGCATTCCAAAAGCTAAGCAGAGTATTAAGAGACAGGAAAATTTTGTTAGAAACAAAGAAAAAAGTATTGAACTGTTATGTGATATGTCGCCTCTTGTATGGCAGTGAGTGCTGGGCAATCTTCTCAAAGAGGAAGAAGAGACTTGAAGCAACAGAAATGTTCTATAGAAAGTTGCTGAAGATACCATGGACTGAACTTGTGAGCAATAATGAGGTTTTGGAGAAAATGGAAGCAAAAAGGAAATTTATATTTAACATCAAAAAAAGCAGTTGAAATTTCTGGGGCATATAATGATGAAGTGGGGGCTTGGAAAATCTGATACTCACAGGAAAAATTAAGGGACAGAGGAAAGAAGTGTGTAACATACTTGATGAGCCCGAGTAAATGAATAGTAGAAAGCGGAAATAACAAAAAGACAAAACTTATTAAGTGCTACAAGTGACAGAAATCCCCGTCAATATTGGAAAGAGCAATAATACTTACTGGACTTGAGAAACCTATTTTCCTGGAAAATTGTTTTAAGAGAAAGATTTAATAAATTTCAAATGATAGTTGCACTGGCTGCTTGGTTAGTGAATGGCAAATAGAAACAGCTAATATTACCATTCTGTCAGAATCAAAAAGCTACAAAAAATTAATTATTGTTGAATTATTATAAGAGGTGATAGAAAATGACACAACATTCTGAATGCATGTTAGAATAAGGAAAGATAACTTCCCAAAAAATAAACAAAATATTATAAAACAAGAAAATTTCATTAGAAACAAAGACAAGTATGTAATATCTGTCCTTTTAAATGTCACCGAATGCTGGACAGTTGCCTTGGAGATGAAGAGGTGACCTAAGGCAATGGAAATGTGGTTTGACAGAAGCATGCTGAGAATAAAGCATGGTTAGAGCATGTGAATAACGAGGAAGTTTGAAGGAAAATGAAAACAAAATGGACACTTGTAGTTAGAATCAAAAAGATCCAGTTCAAATTTCCAAGACACTTAATGCGGAAAGTGGGCATGGAGAATTTGACATTCACATGGCATATTAAAAGAGAGAAACATTGAGTACATACCTAGCAAGCTTAATGTAAATGGATGACAGAATAGAAATTGAGGCATAGTAAGGAATCATATTTCTTACATAAATGATTGCTTGATTCATTTTCTAGAAAATATGTTTAGTTTTATTTATTTTAATTTTTTATTTTCTAAGAATTTTTTTTAATAAAATAATAATGGTTTAGTGATACAAGTCTTACTAATTAACCCATAGTTAGGAGGAGAAGAGGTGGATTCACACATCTCCCAAGGTTATTTGTGCATAAGTGAATATAATAGACCTAATTGGAACTTGGCTCTCTGATTAACAATTCTGAACCTTTATCCATTGCACCACCCACCCATCCATCCATGCTTACAGCACCTGGTTTTCCCAAACTGTCACCCATCTCAGCACTGACCAGAATCAATGTTGCTTAACTTTGGTGATTGTACAGGAACCAGTGTTTGAGCATCATGTGGCCATAAGCCAACATTGTTTAAAGCTAAAAATTGTAGGAAGCTGTGGAAAGTCATAATCGCACATGTTTTGAAAGGACATGGCTTGCAAAAGAGGATCTGATAAAGGAAACTCTTTAGTTAAATGTTTTTCATCTAGAACAAATTTCTAGTAGATACTGTGAAAATTATTGTCAGTAGGGAAGTAAAATTTTCAGCTGTTAATTTCAGGCAAAACAGTTTAAGATTGTCAAGTATAGTTGCTCCATTTCTTTTGTGAAAGATCTCTATGAAGGAAGTTGATGTTCTTTTAAATTTTGCAGATGATACAGCATACATGTTCTGGGTGATGCAATGGATTTAGTTTGTACTCCATCATGTTATTACCATCTTCTTCTCAGAAACTTTATTTAATAACCGCCGTGATTTAAGAGACTCAGTGGTGTGACACGCATCTGCTATAAAATCTTTAACACAAGAATAAAAAAGAAAAACACAATGAAGTTACAATTTCTTATGCATCAAAAGAAAAGTTATGCAGACTTGTTAAGGAAAGTAAAGATTTTTGTGATAATGGATTTCTGAAGAGAGTTGTGGCTCTTGCAGTGTGTGCATGAAGAATAAACGCCCACACTTTTCTGTTCATTTGTGGATATACCTTTAACTGATAAATTTAATCAAGTTGTATGTGTATAGATTAAAAGATTATGTGCATAATGAATCTTGAATTTTGCACATGGTTGACCCAGCTATGGCATATTCTGCAGTCTGTTTGATTTTTACTAAGTGTCAAGTTGAATAAACTGTGGGGGATACAAAATTTTATTAATGCTTTGAACAAACAGTCCTTATAAAAGTATGCATAAATACATACACAAACAAAAGATAGATGAGAAATGGTAAAAGTAAAATTATCACCATAAAAGTGGTGGATGGGAAAAAATATGAAAAGAAAGAAATAACAAAAAAGGGCTCACCAATTATTGATCCTTGCTCATCAGAGCCAATCAAGGACAAACATATGTTCACAATAACTAAAAAAAATGGAAAAGACGAGAAAAAAAATATGATGAAAACAGAAGAATAAATTGCAGACAGATTATGTTTTAGACCCAGTAGCCATCCCTAAATCTTATAAAGAGAAGTCTACTTTCACTTGATATAAATGGTCTCAAGAATTCTTAAAGGGTAATTTGAATGAGTTTTGCTGATTATGGTGAAAAATATCCCTGGGGAAGGTTGAGGCACACATTGGATTATTTATTAAGTGTTCTTCAATAACAGAACCAGAAGTATTCAAAAGCCTCCATAAATTTTCACACTGCCCTTGATGGATGTTATCTGATTGTTTCTTCCAATATATTCAGCATCACACTGACATTTGTAATTGTTGATAACTGAATAACATGATGGCAAGGGTCAGGTAAAGAACATGATTCCAACATAAGTTGGGAAGTTTGTTTTATATCTTTTTGTATATATTTATTATATGCTTTTAAGATATCTGTTTTTAAAGTGTCAATTTCAAACTGTACAAAACAACTGAATAGCAATTTTTTTAGTGCTCATCAGAGGTGCTTAAGTCATAATAGAAAAGAATATTCTAATAATAAATACAGGAATAGGAATATAATATTGTATGTAAAAACTTCAATAACAGCAGGTGAATTGCCATTGTTGTTGAATAAAATAATCAGTTTTTAGAAGAGACATTCTACAAGATGGTATTAGATTTTGGATTTGTGTGGGTAGTAAATGTTAAGAATTTGTTATAAAATGGTGATGGTTTTAGTTCAACACAATTAGTATGTAATTTTGACCGTCATTTTCCTTCAGTTTTAGAACTTTCAGCCATGTTTCATCTTATGATATTATATGTTAAGATATGGATGCTTTACATAGTGGTAGACAAAATTATATTGTTGTATGGTTGTTTTTTTTTATATCAAGATTCATCCAAAACAAGGTTCAAATGCCACACATTTTAGGGGGTTACTGAATGTGGTGCGTGATATGAATTTAAGTTGAAACAGAAAGAAGCAAAGATGAGATAAAGATTATAGATAGTGATTGACCCTTGGCTTGAAAAGGTTAAGATTATAGTGTTCAGGGAAGCATTCACATGGGAGTTTGTCTTACAAATTAGTAGTTCTCAGGAAAAAAAAATAAAGAAACTGAGTGAACTTCTTTCTAACAAATGGAATATGGCAGAGTAGAACTTATTTACATTATTTGGACTATTGTCCTCATCTTTGTTGCCATATTTATCACAACATTTTGGCTGTTGCATGCTCAGGACTTCTTCAGGTGGTTAGAATGTTGAACTGAACCCTTTATTTTGCTCACTGGGGTAGACTGTTCTAGTTCCACATGCCATGTCTAATGAATGTCAGCTATCAGTTATCTCTTAATTCCCCTCTCCAAGTTCTCCACCACCTTAACCAGGTATTGAACTCACATTTTTTGGGTCCTGTCACTGGATCTAACTGACACCTTTATCCACTGTGCCATGTATGAGTGAAATAAAGGGTTCAGTTCAATATTCCAACCACCTGAAGAAGGCTGGAGTATACAACAGCCGAAACATTGTGATAAATATGCCAACAAAGATGAGGGCAATAGTCTTAATAATGTAAATAGTGTACATACCTCATCTCAGAAATATAGACAGAGTGAACTTATTTCTAACAAATTTGTTTGTGACCATTCTTTTCATAGTTTCTTCTTTGGATGTTTATTTCTTAGTGGAATTTGTTTTCATTATTTAAAACTACATAAGAACTACAAATCTTGTCATAAATTTTAAAAAGGCACCCAGAAAATTTCAGAGATATGTTCTGACATTGCTTTTGAAATATGAGCGAGAGAAGATGAATTGTCAGGTTTCCAGAAATTTTAGGAAATTGCAAGTCAAACTGAACAGTGACCCTCAAGTGAAATTCAAGTTCACAAAGTACCAGTTGGCAACTTCCCAATTTTCATCAGTTGATGGCTTTCTCGTGTAATTGAATCATTTTCTGATTGGTACTGCGGAAACTTGAAACACTGACTCCTCTATATCATTAATGTTTGTGTAACACTGTGTGGCCATACCTTCAGCAAGTGACATTAGTCCTAATGTGTTTGCTTTGTAACACACTTTTTTTGTGTATAAATTGGTATACACCATTTATTGCTATATAAACAGATGATGTTTCACAGAAAATTTATTTGAAATTTGAAGAAGTATTTAAAAAAAGATTGTTTTATCTTAAACTCATGAGGAATTTCTCAAAAGTTCTTAGCCCAACCACCTTCCCAAATGAATATTTTATTTTCTTTTTTCTTTTCTTTACTAAATTTCACTCAATACAATGTTTAAGAGCCACTCAGAGTAGAGGGTTACAATCAAAATGGTGAGGATGAATGAAGGGTAAGATATAAATGGAAGGGAAGATAGTTGGAAGTGAAGATTATGAAGATAAAGAGGGAAGATTGCAATTGACCTTTGACATGAAGAGGTCAGAATTAAAGTTTTCAGGGAAGCACACATGTGGAAGTTGGTTTCACAAACTTTCTTGTTATATTTGGAATATGGAAGGAATGAAACTGTTTTGATTTGGTATTTACCCAAGTCCTTCCATGAGGCAGGATGTAGCACAAGGCCATTTTTTTTTTTTAGATGGCGTGTTCCGAGCCTGTACACTTGGGCAAAAATTCCTGGTAGACTCATCTAGATTCCTTCCTGCCCAGAAGCATAGAGTTTGACAAGCTGAGTATTATCAAACCCAGAGGTTTGGCTGACTCTGAAACTGTTTTGACTCCATGGAACATGTGCATCCTAGAAATAAAGGTCTGAAGTGGGGGAACAAAAGAAGTGAGCTCCTCTGAACACTTGATATCAGAAATAGTGATCATCATGACAGGATTGTAATGTTGTCTGTATGGGAAAGAGTTTGTTGGGTGGAAATGTTGGTTAGACTGACAACATGTCAGCAGCCCCTCATATGTTTAAAACTCAATAACAGTAATTTTAGTGTGGCTAAACCTTTAAAAAAATAAAGAAGAAAGATTTTATTTTGTTATACACTTATTAAGAAAATAGATATTTCCACTTCTTAATTTTTCCATTTGTGATTATGGAATAAATAAAAATATTATATAAATTTATACGTATAAATAGATAACATTATTATAATGCCATCTTATAGCTGTGCAGAATACATAATCATCAAACTATATATTAATTATCAATGTGTATTTATTTATATATTCCTGCCCAATCTGTTGTAGGAAGGGAAGTAAATCAACTTAAGTTATTAAATTTATAAGTGATTACTTCCCTTAATTGTTTTAATAATCTATAAAATATTAATGTGCATTTAGACAGAGTTTGTGAGCAAGGGAACTATTTAATTAATCAGTTCCTTTACTCCTGTGTTTCTTAGATTGCAGTCTTTTTTGTTCACTCTTTCCATGTGAGTCACTCAGATGCCTTTGTCTATTAAGTGATCATATTGCTTCAACTTAGTCTTGAAATAGGTTTTGCCATCATCGTCTTTGCCTTTCTGTTGCTAATCTTTTTCTCTGAGAGATATTTCCATTTCACTGTTTTACTAAGCACATAAAATTTTTAACATAAAAAGATACTGTGTAAAAGGTGATTATATAATACCAGAAGTAATGAATGAATCAGAGATACCATTGAATATCTAAAAAAAAAAAAATAATGGAAATGGATTAATGAAATGGTTCATTAGCTTCTATTTTAGTTGTGAATTCTTTATCTCTGCTTCATTGAATCTCAATATATTGTTTCAAAACTTTTCTTTCATTACATCTCAGTATTAAAACTTTCTAACAATTTCAATTGTTTTTGATGGCATGGATACACTAGTATATCATGATAACCATTGTGACTTTTTTTCTGTAAGTGTAATACATGATTCAAACCAGTAAATACCAGAGGTCTGAATCAAATATAATATCCATCATTTTCCTTTGATCTTAGAGGAGTTGATCTGTGGTGTCCCCAACATATATTGGTTTTGCCATATAAGTAAGCTTTATACCCAGTGCTTTATCAGAATATCAAAGAAGCTAGGTGAGAATATTGAACGTTTGAAGAAAGTCTTCAAAACCACATACCCTTCACATTTTATCCAATCCAGAAGTTGGCACCCTCACAAGTGCTACTAACCCCGGTCATGATGGACCTAGTAACAACATCAATTAAGATGTATTTTATTTTCATATCCAGGACGCAATTGAATGTTATATCCACCAAATATAGTAAGCCCCTGCCTATGCACATTTCAGCATTCACAACTTCCCACATTCAAACCTTCAGTAATTCATACTCTGGCTTCCATCTTCAAAGTCCATTCACGAACCATTAAGTGAATAAGTTTAAAAAAGAGGGAACAGTAGAAAGGAAAGCTGGATCAGAAGCTCACAACAGCAAGAGGAATCATCCTTTCATTGTAGAGCTAAATATATTCTTATTGTTCAAAGTAAAAACCTTGGAGAATTCCAGTAAGATATTATTAATCATTTCTAAGATAAACTGTTTAAAGCTTAACCTAACAATTGGACAGTTTTGTTTTTACACCTGGGGTGTGTGTGTGTGTGTGTGTGTGTATATATATATATATATATATATATATATATATATATATATGGCTAGTATGAGGTCTAAGCCTTGAATGGCAACATTCCGAGACAGGGTGTCTTGATAAAAAAAACTCAGTGTAGCTGGACTATCATGAGTATTAGAGTTGGACATCAGGAAGAACATCTGCCTTAAAACCTTGCCTTAAAATTATGACAAATTCTTTGTCACACAGGACCCACCTTGATTTGTTTGAGATTAATCCTAGTCCTGCCTCTACAAAAAACATGTTAATGTGCTTGTATATAATATAGATATACACACTAATAGAATCCAGACTGGTGTTGCTATGTGAAAAAGATTTATTTTTCTTGTTGTTTAAAAAGCGGAAGTCTGAATTTCTAGGATGAGGAATTATCATTATTTAGTATTTTCTGCATTTGGACTAATGTCCTGAAGAAGATTAGAGAGTAAAACTACTGAAATGTGATAATAACGATAAAGATGAAGATATTAGTCAGAATGTAAAAAAAAAAAATCTTTACATTTCGGCCTTGAAAAAAAAAATTTATTTTACATGTTAGTCATTTGTAAACTTCAAAAATCTGCTTCGAGCAATAAGTGAAAATAATGTATTTCTTTATCCCTTACAAAAGGACAATCTTCTTTGCTATATTCTGTGAATTCTTTGGACCTTGATATAAGTGTATTAAATAATTTGCAAAGTAGAAGACATTGAACTTAGTAGTGTCCTCCTTAAATCAGTTTTCAGGGAAATCCTACAACAATATATTTAATATAAATTAGGAATTTGGTACTCTTGGTCATAGTCTGTTATATTTTTTAAGATAATTTTACATTTGGAAGGGAATGCAAATTGTCTTCACTTTCTTTTGAAGTTTTTTCTTTAAACTTTTAACTTTTATTTCATTTTGTAGAAATGTTATTTACTTCCTGTATTTTCTCCTAAATTGCTTCATTTGAAGGGTCATTTTAGTTCATCATTTGAGTTGACAGTTGATTTGAGATTTGATCTAGCATTGCAATAATTTCCTTTGCTCAGAAATTTCTTTTCCATTGTTCCAGCATTGGTTTTCCTCTTTTGAGTTTTATTATTATCTTATACAACATTTTATTTCCAATCATAGCAGCTCTGACTACAGTTTATAAGATGTGAAGTATTCTTCTTTTTTTATATGCTGTACCCTTTCAGGACATAATCAGTCTTGTCTCTCCACAACTTTCTACCCTTCATAGCTAAATAATACTTGTCTCCTGAGTGTTCCTACCAGTCCCTGTTCTACTGTTCTGTTACAGAATCTTCTGAAGTAGGTTTTTCACTGTTTCCCATCTTGCTTTCAGTATGTCATGTGAATGTCAAATTCTCCAAGCCTTTGAAGGTAAAATCATGGCTCATCCATAGGTAATGTGGTGGTAAATTAATAATAATAATAATAATAAAGAATATGACACATAAAAGAAATCATATATCTTTTGGTTATCTTGTTGCTGCACTAAAATAATTTGTAGTGCGACGAGTATTTTTAATTAAAGATTTTTCTCATTGTCTACTTTTTAGCATTTAAGATGATTTTGCATTTACAATGGAATGATAGTTTCTTTGAAACATCTGTCTTTTTAAAAAAAAAAAAAACAAACTTTTATCCTATTTTGCACAGGATATATTGAAGGCAAGAGGGACAGACATAAACAGTGCATAATCTACCTAACAAACTTTTGTAAATGGATGGCAGAACAGGTTTTAAGAGAGATAAGAAAAAGACAAAATTTATTAAGAGCTGCAAAGTACAAGAAATTGTGAAGAGCCATGATTACCAATATCCTGAAGTTACATGGCACATAGAAGAAGATCCCATTTTGTAGAAGTGTTTTTTTTTATTTTCTATATTTTTTCCTAAATTGCTTCTTTTGAATGGTCATTTTATTAGGTTGGTGCAAAAATAATGAAGTAATAATGTCGTTTTTTGACGTATTTTTTAACGTCAAAAAACCATATTATTACGTTATTATTTTTGCACCAACCTAATAGTTGATAGTTGACAGTTGATTTGAGATTTGATTCAACCGTGTTTACAAGGATTCCCTTTACTCATAAATTCCATTTCTATTCTAGTGCAATTGTTAGTCTCATCATTGTCTCCCTCTTTTGAGTCTTATTATCTTTTTTTTATTCGTAGTCATAGCATCTCTGATTCCAATTTATAAGATGTATTAGAAAATTTATGCTTTTGTGAAGGTAAGGTTATATAAGTAAAATGTTTGTTTAATGTGTGAGAGGAATGTAGTCAGAATGCCACCATCCCATGCCTCATATCAGTGGGGTCAGTTTGTTGGCAACAAACAGCTTTGTGAGGATTTAGGCATATAAGGCAATGTTTGCTTGTTAAATAAAGAATAAACAAACATTTTTGTAACTATAGGGGGCCTTCAACTTGTGCCTGTTAACCATTCAAAGTATTTCAAACTGTATTCTGTTTAATCTACAGAGATTGTTCTCATTCTGCTGACCTTGTTCAGGGATGTCTTGTCTAATTCTTATTTTTAGTACTTTTCAGTTGTTGCTCACCCTGTTTCTATTGAGTCCAAATATGCACTGCCTGGCCTAGGGATTGAACTCACAATTACAAAGTCACCAAATTCATGAACCAATGTTTTAATCCACTTGTCTATGCTAGGCATTGGAAGCTGAGGACAATAATCTGTATAAATAAGGAAAACTTTTCATCATAGAAATTCAGGTAGAACTTCTTTCTTGTATGTTAGAATTGTCTGAGGACAATTTGTTATTTTTTGTTTCTTTTTAAGAAATTTGATCCAATTTCTTAAAAAAAAAAAAGAAAAGATTTTTAAAAAGATAAATTTGGATGTTTTTATTCCAATTTTCCTTGACTGATTCTTTGTTCAGGTTTAAAGGGATTTGATAATTGAGTGCTACAGGAAATAAATTTGACTTGTAAAAGAATTACAAGAATTGTATATCATTTAATATGTTATTGATCAAATCTTAAATAAACATGCTTTCAAGTTCCTTTGTTATTTAAGATGATCTGTGTTTGAGAGCTGTGGAGTCCTAGACATTATAGTGTAGTTTGTGACTGTAAAGTGCTTTGTTGCCCTTATTATTAACAATGCTATTATCATACTTTCAAGTGTCTCTCAGTGTATGGATCACTTATAACCAATTTAGTATAGGAGATAATGAAGTTGAACATAGAATAGGCTGTGCCAGAGGTAGTTTCAATCCACAATCCAATTGCTTTAAAACCAAACCATTAACCTGGAAAAAAACTTCATGTTCATAAATAGCCTTGTCAAATAAAGATTTTCTGATGGATATCATGCATTGCCCAAAACCCGTTGAGAAATATATTTAAACTCTCTATTGTATCCAACTACTTTCTAAGATCAATAATTAAAAATGACTTTTAGCAAGTAAAGCCTGTAGCTCTTTGCAAAGATCATCCTTCTTTGAACCTTGTGGACTGGTGCTACAGAATCACAAACAAAGTACTGTAACAGATAAGAAAAACTACATTACTTAAGCACTTTCAACAGCAGCAACAACTATAATGGATAGCACATCTAACTCAGAGAGAAAATAATGACATAATCAAGATGTTGATATTCCAAACTACTTCAAACAAAAAGTGAGGACGAAAGCCTCCATACTTACTGGAAAGAATGATAATTGTTACTGAACTTGAGAAACCTATTTTTCTGAATATAAATACCAACTAACAATGGCAGTGGTTGCTTGTTCAATGAATGCCAAATGTTTCCTTATATGGAAAGTGCTAATATTACCATTGCCAATAGAAATAGGGTGATGTTCATTTTTTTTTTTTTTTTTTTTTTTTAAGAATTTTCCATGCCCCACTGAGCTTATTAAGGACATCTTGTTTATAAATTTTGCTCTTTTGGACCCTTTAAATGATTTTCTGACCTCTTTCCTTTTTTATCAGGGTTCCCTTGTTTATTGTTCATAGAGAACTCACTCTGACCCCCTTCTTCAATATTAAGAACTCCCTTGTATTAATCCAAGAGACCTCTTTCTGCTTTCCATCAACATGCCTAATGCTAACCTCCAGGAGAGTGTCTTGTTGAGCCTTCTCAGGCTAGCATACTTGGCTGACAAGAAGTGGAGAGAGCACATTGAATCCATTGGAAAGTTGGTTCACTGTGTCAGTTTTTCATGCCAGAATCTATCTTATAAATCTATGTCTTTTATTCATTCATGCTTTGAATATTGCTGCTCTTTCTATATATTTAGAGATTCTTGATAAAATCCAAAGAAGAATTGGCAATATTATTGGTCCTGACCTGGCATCTCAGTTGCAGTCACTTTTCCACCACTGAAAGGTTCCTCTGTGCCTTTTCTATACATTCTTTCATGGTAATTGTTTGGATGAACTCTTCACTATGGTATGTAGATTTTATGAATTTAAGTGCAGTACTAGATTAGTGGCAATGTTTCTTCATTTTTTGGTTGAATTGGCTAGATATAACTGTAAGTTCTATGCTAACAATTTCTTTTCTTGCACTTCTAGCTTGTGGGACACTCTTTTGGCTCCGTGCTTTCCAACCAACTTTGATCTTCAAACATTTAACGGCAATGTCAATCGTTATCTACTGTCTTCCTGATTACATGCTCACTCCTCAGTAATGTTTCTGTTTTCTAATTCTCTTACACCTAGTAACCCCTTGTATCTTAGTGGCTTTGCTGCCTTGCCTGGGGTGAATTTGACTAAAAGAAAAAAATTAGTAATCATGATTTTTGTAACTATAGTCATCAGCATCATTATTTTATCATGACTCTTATTGGTAATATCATTCGTTCATTACGATTCAGCTTGCCACTTTTGAATTTCCTGTACATTTTGTGATTTAGTATTTAGTCATTCCACATCATGATTGGTATAATAACATTTTGTCTAGCATTTCTATAGTTCTATTATGAACGCTTATTGATTTTCAATACAATCTTTCTCTCTGGATTCAGGGAAGAGTATAATGAATTCTCAAAGAATGCAACAGTGAACTACTATTGAATCAATGCCCACAGGGATAGCATTCTTTTTTGATGGAAAAATAAATTATATACAACAAGGCGACTTAATAATCTACTGAAAATGAATTTATAAGCCATGCTGGATTTTGCTAAATGGAGTTTATTGAATATCATTCTGTCTTTTGATTTTGAATCAAAACTTTCCAATTATCTCACTCCTTGAGATATCAGGTTTTTCCAAAAGAATAAAAAAAAAGGAAGAAATATGGCTATCAACATTTTTCTTTTCGAAAATATATTTGTTTCATCCATTCTTTCTTTTTCCAAGAATATTTTGAAAAAATTGTTTGTTTTCTTTTATGTGCAACTTTAACTTGAAAGCTTACTTCATGTCTAAAGCCTATGACTCGACAATATTATTAATATTATTCAATCTTTAAATGCATGTCCCTTCAAGATGCAGATCATGACTATTCCCATTTTCCTTTTTTTATTATCTGTGAATTGCCATAACGTTCTTGGAATAGTTTGATTTTGCCTCCTCTACAGATTTGAATTCAGAGTTGCCCTTCTCCTAGACTGATTGTCAACCAAGGCTAAAGTCTACCCAGTTATTTTCTAGTTGTCACACAAGGCTCAGTCTACCATTTAACTGTTTTCAGCACCAATTACCATTGCACTACCTGTACATTCAATATATAACATCCAATGTTATAATGTCAAAGTTAAGTATTTAGACTGGCAAATTTTCTGAAATGTGGTTCTACAGAAGGATGCTGAGAATACTGTGGAATGCACATGTGAGCAACAACAATATTCTAGAGATAGTGGCAACAAAAAAGGACACTTATGCTTAACATCAGGAAGAGTTTTGAAATTTTGTGGTGAATAATGAGGAAAGAGGGCTTGGAAAATCTGATACTCACAGAAAAGATTGAAGGTAGGAGGGCCAGAGGGAAACAACACACAAACTACATGATGAGCTTGAGCAAATGGGTGGCAGTGCAGGTTTTATGAGAAATGGCAAAAAGACCAAAAATTTTAAGAGCTACAAAGACAGGAAGTTTTAGAATTATGGTTGCCAACATCCTGAAGGGACACAGTAGACAGAAAAAGAAGTTATTTGTTTCCAGCTGAATGAATTTTGAATGATGAAAGGACATTTAAAAAAAAAAAAAGAAAATCTCCAACTGAACCATTTATTTATTAGATTGTTCCTATTCCACTACCAGTGTCTAGATATCTCTTTCTCTTTTTACAGCTGTTCAGTTATTTTTCACCCTGTTTCCACGGAGTCTATATCTATGTAGAAGTCAAGTGACTTACCTGCCAACATGGCTGCCTTCTTCTGTTTCCTTGTAATTATTTATTGTACTATGTACAAATGTGGCACAAGGCCGAAAGGGAGAAAGGATGGTCATCTTCTGTCTTAACTTTAAACTTAGCTAGCCGCAATCACTGACCCAAACATACAAACAATGTTCCTTTCACCAAAACAACACATCCATTACATACCATTCTTACTACATCCACCAAAATGCCTCAGAGACTCTATGAAGTTCTAACTAGTCCCCATATATACAATTCATTGTCTGTGGGGGGAAGGGAATAAAGTAACATCTAAAAACCCCAATGAATATTTACAATGAATAAAAATCTATATACAAGAAACTAAACAAAAATATTGTTAGTAGAAAACCCCCCACAGCCCTAACTGTGGTAGAAACATCAGTTAACTGGATGAAATCAATGCGGGACATGAAAAAAAATATATAAAACATTCGTACAATCCATGCACTCGCTACACACACACACACACTCAATCAGACACAACAACAAATACGAAAGACACACTTGAAACGAAAGGCGCCCCGCACCTACCAGAGAACTGATATCACTAACCACCTAACGATAGGAGGGATGGGGAATTAAACAAAAGAAAAAAATAGGGTCAGTAATAAAAAGGGGCCAATGAGCATACACACCCTAGCTAAGTTAAACTGAAAAAAAAGAAAAAGGTAACTAAAACAAAACTGACCTAAACTAACCTATACATGGGAGGGGTTGCAAATGTTCACCCCAGCAATCCCAAAATTCTTAAAGCCTAACTGGCATCAAAAAGCCACTCCAAGTCAGCACCTTTCACTCTGCAGAGACATGCAGGACTCACCCACCTTTCGCTAAATTCCAATGGATGGAGTCGCTTCCTTTCTGTCCTGATCTTGACTTTAAGCTGATGCTTAAAGAACAAGATCAGTTGGGAAGAGGTAAACTTCTCGTCCCCATGAAATTCCTTCTGCCGCGTCATCCATATCACGACTCGCATAACCCCCAGTAAGCAAAGGAACACATATTGCTCAGCCTTAGTCAACGGCGGTACTATATTGCTACAGATGGAACTGGCCTCGAGGACAAAGAACTTTCTGCACAGCATGTGAACCATGAGATCTTCGACGAACTTGCACAACGGAGCTACGACACTACAATGAAAGAAGGCGTGACCTAGGGTCTCCACCTCCCCACTGCAGCGAACGCAGTTTGGTGACTTTGCCAAACCCGCTGCACGAAGTCTTTTGGCGACCCAGAGGGCCCCTCGAATCACCAGCCAGGTGAGTGATGCCTCAGGGTTAGTGAGACATTTCAACCCGGGCGCCCAAGGCCATATGCAGCGAGCCTCCTGCTTCGTCAGACCGAGCTCGTCAATCAGATCATCTTGAACGTTCCCCCTAACTAACACCTGATATAATGCCTTACGAGACAACGGCTGGACGTCGGAGAGGCCATCCTTCACCCGTAAGAGTCGCTTGAGGGCCATCCGAAATTCACGATAGAAAGAGCCCTCGCATTGAGGATTACGGCCGGCCTCTTCCTCACACGAGCGCACATTTCTCAAGGATGGAAAATGTTTATGGACGTCTTCCTTTCAGAATTCGCCGTTCTCATCCAGTTGCATACACATCCGGTCTAGATAAGTAATGCGAAGCGTATGTCGACGAGTCTCAACGCAAGGCACCCCCAGACCGCCATCAGAGGGACGGAGGTAACAGATCTCACGACTAACCATGGCGGCCCTGCCTCCCCACAAGAAGAACAAGAGCCTTACTAAAGCCAATAAAGTGTTAGACAGGAGTGGAAGCACGGAGAGTCGGTAAAGGAGAATCGGGTAGATGTGTGAGGCACATACTTCCACCCTCCCCTTCAAGGAAAGATTCCTCCGAGTCCACAGATGCACTGCGAGCTCAGCCTTCTCTTGCACCTCCGACCAATTCATTTCCAACAAGAGATCGGGACCGAACCAGACGCCGAGTATCTTGACCGGCCCGTCCGTCCAGAGGAAAGGTCCGGGAAGAGAAACTCCCCTCCACGAACTCAACCGCAAGCTGACTGACTTATCGTGGTTGATCTTGGCCCCTGTCACCATCTCATAACCCTTGATTTCTTTGCCGACTTCATTAATTTCGGCCCTACTCGACACCAGAACTGAAACGGCATCAGCATAGGCGGAGTACCTGGCTGAGGTGGTAGCACCAGGTAAGGAAATTCCGCGAAGGACTGGATTCGTCTTCAACTTACGCAGGAAAGGTTCCAATGCAAGAACGTAAAGCAATGGAGACAGCGGACAACCTTGACGAATGGAGCGAGACAATATGAAAGGTTTCGATCTTACCCCATTCTCTTCTACCAGCGCACCGGGGGACGCATACAGCAGTCGGATCCAAGTGCGAAAGTCCGGCCCGAAACCGGCGGCCGAAAGGACAGCATCCAGAAACCGATGGTCAACCCTATCAAAAGCCTTGGACTGATCTAAATTGATCAGCGTGGCATCACTGTCGACTTTCTCGATGATCAAGCGTACCAAATGAAGGTTGTCCTGAATAGTCCTGCCCTTCACAGCACAAGTCTGCTCGGGGCCAATCAGACTAGAGAGGACAACCTGCAAATGGTCAGCTAAGACCTTGGCTAAAATCTTCAACTGTGTATTTAACATCGTCAAAGGCCGATAATTATCTACCCCATCCCCACCATCTTTCTTCTTGCGAAGCAACTTGATCACACCCCTGGTGAAGCGTTGAGGAATATACCCCTGCCTCATCCAGTTGTTGAAAATCAGTGCCAGCAAGGGGACAAAGACGGGCGACTGCCTTAAGTACATTTCATAGGGAAGACCATCTAATCCCGGAGTCTTGTCCAGGCCAACCTGCTTCAGCGCATCCTAGATCTCAGACTCTGTTATGGGACCCTCTCTCCTAAACTTTCTTAGAGACCAAGACAATAAAGAGGAGGAGGAGGAGGAGGAGGAGGAGGAAGATGACCTAATAAAAAAAACTGTTAAGGCATCCAGGGATTAGAACTTAAATACAAACATAGCATGACTCACTTGACCTTAAAGCATTTTAAAATGTAATCATGCCCATTTCTACTTTTGCATTGAAGCAAAATTTATCTTGTAGTTTAAATCTTATTTGTCTTAGAATTAATTTTTTCAATTGGTTTTTAATTGTCAATAAAATTACTCATGCAACTTTTTAGTTACAGTAATAATTGTGACAACTGCTATTACATCATATCATTAAACTGTCATTATGCTTGTGAACAGTTAATTGTGCTGTTATAAAATCATGTAAATATAACACCCTTATTTTTTGTTTAGTTGCTTACATGTGTTTAGTAAAATTCTGATTTTCATCCATCAGCTGATGGAAATGTTTTGGGTAGTATTCATTTATTCATACTGGATTTTATCAGGAGTCATTTCTATGAATAAATTAAAAGAGAGAAAATGTGGACTTTAAATATGAAATATAACTACTTAAAGTAGTTTTATTTGAATGTTTGAAAAATTCAAGTTCAACAGTTATCTATTCTATGGGAACTGTCATTAATAACTGACCTGTACTAAAAATGAACATCTCTAGAAAGTTCTAGTTCTCATTCCATTGCTCATGCTAGAGGATATCACATCACTTAATTCTATTGGGTCATTTTGCTCTTCATCTTCCATTTGTTTCTTTCACTGAACCAGTTTACAGGGCATATTTTGTGGCTACTCATCCTAATATCTTTTTTTACTCACATTATGGTTAATAATAACAATGCTATTATCATTATTATTATACTTTTAGATGCGTCTTTGTATATGGATCACTTATAACTAGTTTAGTATAGGTGATGACAAAACTGAACACAGAATAAGGTGCGTTGGAGGTAGTTTCATCCAACACTGCAAATTAATACAAAAACCAAAACATTAACCTGAAAACTCTAGTCATGTTCTTAAAAAGCTTTATGGGATCAAAACTTTGATATGGACATCATTTACAAATATCTAAAATGTCAGCTGTACACAACTACTTTCTAAGATCAGTGGTTAAAAGTGGCTTTGAGTAAGTGAAGCCTGTGGCTCTCGGAAAAAACAACACACCCTTCCTCAAAACTTATGGGTACTTATGGCTACATCACATTGAAATACTATTTTCCATACGATCACTGAAGTTAAGCAACATCGAACCTAGTAACTAGATGGGTGACCACTTCGGAATACCATGTGCTGTAAGATTGGATGTGCAGGTGGTGTAATGGATAATGGCTTGGAATTGTTAATCGGAGAACTAAATTCCAGTTCATGTTGGGTTCATTATATTCATATATGCACAAATACCTATGGAAAAGGTATATATCCACCTCTTCCCAGATATGGGTTAATTAGTAAGATTTGCAACACTAAAACATTATTATTTACACTACATTGTTCAGACAGTTGACAATATCTTCATTGCCATATTCACAATGTTTCAGCCATTGTACACTCTAGCCTTCTTCAGGTGATTGGAATTTTGAAGTGAACCAACGAAGGACAAAATAAATGCTTCAGTTTGAAATTCCATTCACCTGAAGAAGGCCAGAGTATACAATGGTTGAAATGTCATGAATATGGCAATGATGAGGACAACAGTTTGAACAATGTAAATAATTACAATACCTCATCTCAGAAATATAGACTGATAAACTATTATTATCTCAAAAAAACATTTTTACAATCTAAAATTATATTTTCTGGTTTTAAATAACCTGCAAATGGTTGATGAGTTGTAGAAAATGAATAAATGAACTGTATGGACAGACACACTACAGAATCACAAAGGATTGTACTAAATAATTGAAACTGATAATTAACTTGATTCATTTTTATTCACTAGGCCATTTATTAAATTCAGAGTTGCTCTTTAGTTTGAACAAATCAGTATATGATAATGATTTCTCATCTCAAAATTTCAGACAACTTTAAGAGTAGTTTGCTTATTATTAGACCAATATCATATCAATGAATGAAGTCAGACTTTCTTACTATAAGCAACTTTGTTTTTGTCAGCACCTTTTTCACTTGACAATGGATACTAGCTAAATTTTTAAGAATATAAATTTGGAAGGATAAATAGAATAAAATTTTTAGAGTAATGTTTCGAAGATCTTCCTATTTTTTGTTTTTGCTTTTTTCTTATACAATACTGTGAAATAAATCGAGTATAATAACAGAACTTACCTACACTTGTTGTGGCATTCACCTGGGATCAGTTGAGCCGAGGATCAACGGATGGATGCAGTTGAGTTAGTAAGAGCTAACCAATCCTGGTGCCAATGGCAAGTCGTAAACATGGGCAGACACAAAAATGGTTTGATGTCCTCTTTAACCACGTTTTTAGCTGTCTACTGTGCCACTTCAGTAGAAGGGAAAATGGCTTACCCCATGAAACAAAATGCATACATACGTGTCTTGCATGCAAGATACTTGAAAGAAAACAAAGTTGATCCAAAAGCTTTAATTTATGAAAAACCTGATTTTATAGCTCAGAAAATTTGTGAGATTTGTGGCTTATGCAAATTTCTGAGCCTTGCCATACAGGCATTGATATAAACCTGATTAATGTCTACTTTTTTAATTCTAGCATAAACTAGACATATGCCCACCTCTTTGACTTGAGTTCAAACTGGACAAGTGTCTACCTATGTATTTATTGTAAATTTTATTGTATAAAACTTATGGTAATGGTAATATTAACCATTTCTCTACATTCGGCATTCATTGACCAAGCAGCTGGTATTGCATTCTGTTGAAAAATCGGTTTCTCAAGTCCAGTAGCAGTTATAATCTTTCTAGTATTGATGGAGACTTCCTTCTTAACCTTTTGATTGAAATAGTGTGTTATTGCCGTTGGTTGGTAGTCCTCAAGTGATGTGTCTGTAATTTGGTACCAATCTTTCATTTAACATTAAGTAACCCAACATGGTTTGATATGTTATTAAATTTACCACTGCAATTGTAACTAAATATGGATTTCTCATTTCTTCCTGATTATTAGCAGAGCTATTTTCCTGAGTTAAAATGCTTCCAGCTTTTGCCTTCTTACTTAGTACAGGAACCTCTCTTTATCATATGAATTTAAAGTACCTATCTTTTCAACCTCTCTTTATCATATGAATTTAAAGCACCTATCTTTTCATATATGTTGTAACCGAGAAAAGGTTACTGAATGAGGAATAACCAAAACGGAGGTTGGAAATGAAATGGTAATCTTTATAACATCAACAAAATACAATACTCGCTAGCAGCGTGAAGTAGGTAAACCACTGCTAGTGGTGGACTACTTAGACAGCATATTACCCCCACTTACAATAGTGTCCAATGTATTTATGAGAATTAGGATATACCCATCAGTGTACATAGGCACGGTATATAACAATATATCAGATTTAAATTCAAAGTTATTCTTCTTCTAGATTCATTGTCCTACCAAGGCTATAGATCCAATTCTGCAATATTGTTTTACATGTAGCCTTATTTTCCACTCTGCAGCCTCTTTCCTCACAGACTCAATGTTGCAAGCCTATTGCTAATCTGTCAGTATTTCCATGGCAAATATTAAGAAAATTCCACTCTTTAATTCCACTAGTCTGGACTGTTATTGCTTGAACTCCCCATTCTACATCCATGGAGTTGAATCACCCACATTTCCCCCATATTCCATTTCTAAAGAGGAAGATCCACTCAGGCATTTATTTTTCCTGTGAACTGCAACTTTGTGGAATAAATTTATCCACAAATGATTTACAAATCTCAAATCTACTACTCACACTCTTGGCAAAACAATGAGCTTATTAAATAGTTTATTGGAAGCAGATATTTTCTGAGAAGGAGACATACGTTTTGATGTTTCTTACTGCAAGATGACAGTAAAATCGGCATTCTTTACAATATAACCAATTTTATAGCAGTTTATACGATCAATGTTTTCAATAAATATGAATAAAAAGCATTATTGGTTTCAAGAGTTCCTCTACAACAATGGCAGAATCAGTTTTGTGCTTCTTGCATTGAAAAAAACAACAAAAAACAACCTGAAAACCAAAAGATTAAATAGAAGAAACAAAAAGCTTAAAAAAATAAGGAAAAACAGTTTATATAGACAGATACGTTCCTGGAAGTGTTAGCACTCTACTTATTAAATGCCAATCACAGTACTGACAATCAATACTTATTCTGACAGCGTTACTTAACAAAAGGTTGTTTGTGTACAAACCATAGAATACGAAGGAGAAAAACGATTTATAAAATTAGAAGATAAGAGAAATGAATAACTATTTACAAGCAAAGTAGGCATTGAAACGGTTAACACAGGAAAAAAAATAGGATAGAAATTGAAGTAATGCATTAAAACCAAACATAAGGAAGCTAATACAAAGCGAAAACAAGTAAACAGACAAACCATTTTTTACAAGTAAAGCTTTGATCAGAGTACACATCCTCAGTTCATTAGATAATGTATTTTGATATTCGTTGACTCCATAAGCTTAGCCTTTAGCTAGAGTTGAGGTAATTGGAATAATATGAAAACTTTGAAATTTAGTAGAAACTATTTGCATTATTTAAGTATAGTATAATACAGATGTGTGGTTTAAAGGGTAGCTGTTCTGAATGAAAAATCAGAGCACTGAGTTTGAATTCCAGTCAGGTTCTTTACATTCACTTAGGTGCAAATACCCTTGGGAAATGTATGAATCCATCTCCTTCCCCAGACTAAGGGTTAAATAGTAGGACTTGTATCTGGAAAAATCATTATTTTCCAAAAAATAATTAATGGAATATTCACTTGCAAAAAAATTATTCTTACAATTCAAAATATGTTTTTGGCTTTAAATAACCCACAAAGGGTTGATAAACCATAAAAAAAAACAATTTAGTCAACCAATCATATTTTTTTTGCAGACATGATATTGATCAGTTTGTTCTTTGATAATTTACCCATTACTTGGTTTATTATCTATATATATAAGTAACTTTTTATATATGGTTACTAATCAATTCTGTGACTAACAGTTTCATGTGGTGGACACAGTCTTCAAGTGGGAATGACGCACAGACAATACTAGCAATTGAAGTGGGTGGAATATATGAAGGGAGTGGAAGTGAATGGATTGTGAGGTCAGCTTCAACTTTTTGTTATGGGTTTAGCATTTACGCTAACAAATCATAAGCAAAGTTATTTTTTGAGATCTATATTATTTTTCTTACAAGCCATGATGTCTGAAATATATATACAAGACCTAAATACCCTTAAACAAGATAAAAGATAAGAACAACAATAACAAAAAACAAAAGGCAGATAACTACCTACTCAGTAAAATGACCAATGCCTAGATTAACTAGACAGAGCAAAAATGCCTGACAAAGTTAATTCCTATGAAAGAATGGCCCTAGTTGTAAGCTGAGTTTCCCGCACATGATCTTTAGATAACTTGAATGTGAAACTTTGGTTATGACTAAGGCTATCCTTGTGTGTGTGTGTAAACCAAATAATTAGATATTAGCAAGTGTATATATATGCATTAGTGTGCATACACAGATAAGTGCATAAATATTTACTTAAATTAATATAAGGAGTAAATGAAACAGTGCTCAATATGGTTAGACAGAGCTAAGAAGTATATATTAATAGAGATACATATACCTACATTTGTTGGGCAACTAAGTTTCTTGGTTTCCTTAAGTCGTCAGACACAAACTGGTGAATGAAACACTTATTACTGTTGTTTTTCTAAAAAATACTGGGTCCACTAAATCCTCTTCTCTTATTTAAACTTTAAGCTTACATTTTTTTTTCAATACCCCCTACCTACACTCTACATTTTTGAATTTACACCTCAATAAAATATTAAGTTTATATTAACTTTCATCTTTGAAACTGCATTTAATCTAGCGTTCATCCTATGAGACCCAGTATTATCAGTTCATGCCTGACAACTTGGGGAAACCATGAAACTTTAAGTTGCACTACAAATGTAGGTATATGTATGTATATTAATATATATATGTATATTATATATATATATATATGTGTGTGTGTGCGTGCACACAAGTCTGGTTGAAGACATGGAAAAGCCTTTCAGTTTTTTTGCATTTAAGCCATTTTTCTGTTTTTTTTTTTTTTTTTTTTTTTTTTTAAGGAAAATTTAATTAATTTTAAACTTAACATCTTTCTGTTTGATGTATTGGTTTAAGTGATTTTTATAGGATTTCAGAGAGTTGAAGTTCTTTCTTTTTATAATTAAGAGTATTTTATAGGGATTGAAGTAAGTGGTCATCTGAAGGTGAGTACACTGGAAGTAGTGGTACCAATATTTTTCTTGTTCGGATGCAGACCTTCATTTAGAATAATTAACAATGGCCCATTTCATTTTCCTTTATGCTCCACATTGTTATAAACAATCTATTTTTCATAGCCTGTAATCATGTTTTCAAAAGTGGGTGTTGTGTTTGAGCAGAGAATTGCAGGTGGAAATGTCATCCATTAAATTTTTTCTGTTTAATCATGAGGTATCTAAACATCATCAAAATTCACGTATCCAAATATTTTCAAATTCCTTACAATGCTTATATAAAATATGTGGAGTATCTCTGTGATATCCCATGTGTGACCTGGATAATTTTAATCAACATTTTGACATGGTCATCATCAATGAATGCAGGTCTGCAAGAGCATTCTCAGTCTTTCAGATCAAAATATCTACTTCTGAAATTAGTGAAACACTTACAAATATTACTTTCAGCAATGACACCATTTCTTTTTGCTGTTTGTATAGCATTTTTTACCTTTCTGGAAATAACAGAGAACTGAATACACCTTAAATTCCTTTATTTTTACTTTTAATGTACAAACATTTAGAATTCACAATCTGCACACACAGTGTACAGAAAGAAATATTTTAATGTCAACTTTCAGAATATGTATATGTGATGTCCAGTAAAAAAGTATTGTGACTGGTGATATAAAAAAAAACAACTACATCACATATCAATTCAACATTTAATCTCTATTGAAGTAATCTCTTTTGAAGTCATACACTTTTTTTTCCATTGAGGGAAGGATTCCTGGAACTTCTTTTTGTGATAGTGAGAAGCTGCCTCATTGCATTCTCTTAGATTTCCTTGACATCTTGAAATCTTGTTCCATTCAAGTGGGCTTTGATTTTTGAATAGGAAAAAGTCACAAGGGGTGAGATCTGGGAATATGGTGGCTGTTGGACCTGGCCTAAAACTGCTGCACAAGCCATGGTCACTGATGGAACCATTTGTAGTGTGGTGAGTCACCTACACTGTACACATTTTCCTTTCAAACACTGCTATAAACAACGGAAATGATTGAGCATGTTATAACGTAGTGTGCATGCTCAACAAAGTTTAAGGTCAATCTGTACCAAGTGGTTTCACTCATAGCATACTTTAGCTTGGTTACCACAGCAACAGTTCAGGTACTTTTTGATCTGACCTTGTGTGTTATAAATTTAATTCAGGTGTAAAGCAAAACCAAGTGTTCAATTTCAAATGTCAACTATTGAAAAATGGTATGAACTTTTATTTTGACCTGATAATTTTATTTTTTCTGCTTAATATTTTGTTTCAAACATTTTTGGAATTGAAATTTTATTTCTGGAAATAAAAGCAAAAAGAATGGAAACAATTTTGGATTTTAGTTCTAGGAATGAACCTTTGATTCAAGTCTCCCTGTTATCAATATTATTTCCTTGCTTGAGTGCCTATTTTTGTGTGTGTGTTTCATTTGAGGAAAGAGGGCTTGGAGAATTTGACATTCACAGGACATATTGAATGCAAGAGGGCCAAATGAAAGCAACTCATAATCTATCTAATGAGCTTGTGTAAATGTTTGGAAGAACTGATTAGATGATATAGCAAAGCGACAAGCCTTACTTAGAGCTATAGAAGACAGGAAGTTGATTGTCAACGTCCTGAAAGGACATGGCAGATAGAAGTAGTTCCATTTGAATGAAAAACCATTAGCTACTCTTCCAACCATTTTCTTATATTAAATCAGTTTGAAAAATGTGGATGCAATAAATCAAATTGTGCATTGTACTATTACTGTTGGTAGAATAACTGATTAGGCAGAGAACTGACATTGATTCTGATTTTGTCTGAAGGCCACTACTGATGCTGCTGCCAGCAACATAACCCCCAACACACTCTTGGTGCAGCTGTATAATGTGGCTTAGAAAATAAATCAGGTTTGCCCTATACTCATTTTTATTCATCTGTCTTTTTGTCTATCTATTGAAATCTTTTTCTTTCTATCTATACATTTGTAATTAAATGTTCATGTCTATCTCTCTATCTATTTATCTCTCAGTTTGTGAAGACATTTTTTTTTCCATTTTTTTAGTTTCACCTCATGTAAGGCAATAAAGCCACTAAGACACAATGGGTTGCTAGGTGTGAAAGAATCAGGAACAGAAACATTAATAATGACTGGGAAGAGAAAAGAGTATTCAAGTGGACAACAGATAGTGATTGACATTGCATTTAAATTTTTGCAGATTAATGTTGGCTGGAAAGCATGGAGCTGAAAGGGCGTTCCACAAGTGAGAAGTGTGAGAAAAGAAACTGTTAGCATATAATTCACAGTTACATCTAGACAGCTGAACTGTAAATTGATGAGATGTCTATGCCAGTGAATAGCTTGTCTGAACAATTACCATGAAAGAATTTATAGAAAAGGCAAAGAGAGGCGATCTTACATCGGTGGGAAAGTGACTGAAGCTGAGCTGCCAGATAAAGATTGATAATATTGCTATTTATCTATAATGATCTTTCCTAATCATCCTTTCTGTTCACATCTTTATTAGGTTGAGCAATGACTTCTGTTTCTGTTAAGTTTATTCTTCAAGAAGTACAATTACATTTTCTTCAATTATAATTCCACCATTATTTGCAATTACAGTGTTGCCACTTATCAGGCAACACTTTGATAAATGTTGAGGGAAAAAGTTTTTGATGAACTCCTGAATCAGATTTTCATTAGGGAAAGTTTTCCCTGTCAAAATGTCTTGTAGTAGTACTACAAGGTAATAATTAATTGGTGTAAGGTCAGTTGATTATGACCGGTGGGTTAGAACAGATCTATTGAATTCCAGAATTTTTGGCCTGTGTTAGACTTCATTTATACAGCCTTGCATTGTCATAGAGAAGAATATTATTTTGTCTATTGATATCCAAGGTTTTGTGGACATTTTGCAGCTAGTGGATGTATGAATATGCATTTCTTATTTCATTGCATTTTCAAAACAAAATGAATAATGACCAAACAATCATGTAACATTACCATTTTCCAATGGAGCCTAGATTTTTGGGGTTCACTTTTACAGATTTATCCTTGTCAATCCACTATCTTTGCTGTTGAACATTGTTGTATTTTAGTGTACCCCAAATTTATTCTTAACCACCATTTATAATCAGCAGTTAGGATGATGCCTTATTAAAATTGGTTCCAAAAATGGAGACTTATGGCCATATCTTGTTGAAACACTAGTTCCTGTATGATCACTGAAGTTAAGCAATGTTAAGCTTCATCCTAATTTAGATGGGTGATCAGCAGTTAGGATGATGCCTTATTAAAATTGGTTCCAAAAATGGAGACTTATGGCCATATCATGTTGAAACACGTGTTCCTGTATGATCACTGAAGTTAAGCAATGTTAAGCTTCATCAGAATCTAGATGGGTGACCACTTGGGAATACCAGGTGCTGTAAGCTTGGATGTGTGGGCAGTGTAATGGATAATGGTTCACAATTGTTAATCAGAAAGTGGAGTTACAAGTCTCATTCTGTTTATTTTATTCGCTTATGTGCAAATACCCTTGGAAAAGTATGAATCCACCTTTTCTCTCCCCAGCTATGGGTTAATTAGTAAGACTTGTATCACTTAGTCATTATTATCCCCCCCCAAAAAAAAAACAACAAAAAAACACTCTTACAATCTAAAAATATTTTCTGGTTTTAAATAAGCTGTAAATATTTTCTGGTTTTTGTTAAGTTGTAAAAAAAGAATTCAGTCAAAACAAAAATGGAAATTACTATGAATGAACCTTTTAAACTATGGATTTATACCTTTTCCTTTTCTCGTCTTCATACTGAAAGCTCTTTTGGGAGTTACTGACTATTCTTTCCACTTATGTCATTGGTTGAATATAAGCAAATATTTCTGTTTGAATTTCTGGGATGTTGAGTTAATCCTTATTTACGTTATTTGCTGTCAAAATAAAGTTCTCATCATTATTATTGTACAGATGCCTGAAGAAGGGCAGAGAGTGTGATGGCTGACACATTGTGATAACAAAGATGAGGGCAATATGACTGTAGATAATGTAATTAACAAATATTGGTATTATCTAAAATATCTACATTATATATATATATATATATATATATATATATATATATATATATATATATCTATATATATATATATATATATATATTTATATATCAAGACCTGTTGCTTAAAATCTAGCATAGGAGTTGAAAATGTGGAGTAAATCTGACAGAATAATAAAAATAGGATATAAGTAGGAAATCATCATAAATTTGACATGTTTCACCAGTATTTTACTTCATCAGAATTTTCAATACCAATTTTTATGAGGAAACTAAATAAGGAGCAAAATATTGTTATTCCGTCAATGTAACACACATGAAATATATTTCTGAAGACATCTGTCTATATTTCTGAGATTAGGTTTTGTAACTATACTGTTCAGACTATTGTCCTCATTTTTATTGTCACATTCACAACATTTCAGCTGTTGTACACTCTGGTCACAACTGTCAGAAAAGAACTTGACCGTTGCCAATCCCTGTCACAATATTTGCAAGTGGTGAGTAGAGGAAATGGAACAGATTCTCAGTGACTTTATTCAGCAACCCAGGAATGTGAGGGTTATATCTTGGCCCATTTCAGGAAATAAACATGGGAAGAATGTTTACACAAATGTCATCAAACCAATTTTCAGAAACATCATCTTACAGTTTGGCTATTCTGTGTTCGGCTTGAAATTCAAACAAATATCACCTGAAGAAGGCTGTAATATACAATGGCCGAAACATTGTGAATGTGAGAATAAAGATGAGGACAACTGTCTGAAAAATATAAATAGTCTAAATATCTCATCTCGGAAATATGGATAAATGTGGTATGTTTTGAAATTAGGAAATTTTGGAAAGCAGGCATGGTGGAGTAATGGATAGTGGCTCAGATTAAGGAATCGGAGAGTTGTGTTCGAATTCCAGTTGAATCCATTACATTCATTTACATGCTAATACCTTTGGAAAAGGTATGAATCCTCTTCTTCTCTCCCCCCCCCCAGCTGTAGGTAAATAGCATGACAGACTGGGTTCTATAGCTTTGGATGGCAACTGGTCTACTGCAGAAAGAAATGTCAACCTATTGTGGGGGGAAAAAAGAAATCTGTCTCGTCAGTCATGTATTGAAAGATATATGATCACCTAAGCATGTATTACACATGGCACTCAGTATATACATATATCCTGGAATTAGCCAAGTTGTCAAGATTCCAAATGCTATTCGAATACAGTATAATAGTTATGATTAACGTTGAAACACATTAATATTCTGCTGATAATATTCACATTAAATTTGATAATTAAACAATAAATAATATTACAGTTTATTTTAGAAAATACACTATTATAGAACCTTCTTCCATTATTGCAGATGAGCCACACATACCTTTTCAGGAGAAGAAATAAATAAAAGTATATACAAAGATTATAACAATGCTTCCAGAAGTAATAAGAATATAAAAACAGTTAACACTCATAATGGCAGCGATTAAAAGAAAATGATTGCAATGGCACGATGGAAATGTGAATAACTGGCTAACTGTTGTATTCTGCTACACTTGCATGTCTTTTGGTCTTACCAACTGGCATGTCTACTTACATTTATATCTTGGTCAGACTATGAACTTACCAGCCGACCCTCGTAAGTGAATTCGGTTTCGTAATTAAATAATCCATAAGGGGTTGATATATAATTACAACATCTCATCTCATCTCAGAAATATAGATAAATAAACGAGGCATGTATTAAAATTAGGAAATTTTGGAATGGTAGAATATACATATATCCTGGAATTAGCCAGATTGTCAAGATTCCAAATGCTGTATGAATACAGTATAATAGTTATGATTAACGTTGAAACACCTTAATATTCTGCTGATAATATTCACATTAAATTTGATAATTAAACAATAAATAATATTACAGTTTATTTTAGAAAATGATAAATGGTGTGAGTAATCACAGACTTTCCTAGCCAAATAATAATAAAATTTACAGTAAAACTTCAAACAAGAAGGTCGCAGCATACAATGGCTGAGACGTGAATGTGACAATAAAGACGAGGAAAACAATCTGAACAGTGTAAATATTTCTGAAGACCCCTTGTGATTTTTATCATTTTTTAATCAAGTTTTTTTTTATGGTCTCTCATTATCTACGCCTATTTTTCTCTCTATCTGCTTCTCTTGCAATGAAGCTGCTGTTCATTTCTACTTTTCTACCCTTTCTCTTCTAGTTAAATGATGATATGAAGCCATTTGTAGACTTCACAAAAGGATCTGCAGTCTCTATCACTGCTGCTACTGCTCCTCTTGTGAACCTGATTGAAAAGCAAGGTAGCAACGTGCTTCCATCTTTGATGACAGCTTTCACATCCCCAGCTCAAAAAATGAAGGTGAGTTTTTTTCCATTGTTTTTTTTTGTATTTCTTTGAAGTTTTTGTTTCTCTTCTTTGATTCATTCATTCCTGCATCATTGAATAAATCCAAAGATATTACGTTTGCTCTTGCAAAATTACTGTTGCCGTTTTGTATTTTGGATATATTGCTAATATACACCTTTAGATCCACAACACTTTGGATGTGTAATATATATGTAATTTAATAGTAAATAGTACTATATATATATATATATTATATGTCTTACTATATTATATATAATATTACTATAAAAACTATATATGTGTATGTATATATATATATATATATATATATATATATATATATATACACACTAGTAATATAATATACAGTAGTGTGTGTGTGTGTGTGTCGGTGTATATATATATATATATATATATATATATATACACACACACTAGTAATATAATATACAGTAATGTGTGTGTGTAGGTATATATATATATATATATATATATATATATATACTACTGTATATAATATTACTATATATATCTTACTATATACACATCCTTGTGCAAATTAATTGAAACAAAATGAATAATTATGCTATTATTTACTTATTTTTTTATATTTATCTAATGAAACATGATGCAGTGCACATGTTAGTACTTTGTATGTCCATTCCACAAAGTTGTTCTTTGCAGATTGACGACAAATTCTTGATTGGATTTAAATCAGGAGAGTTTACAGGCCAGTCTATAGTACTTTGATTTTCTCACTGGTAAGGCTTGATAGTGTGTTCTTGCAGCATTACAATTTTTGTACACTTCCTTGGATTAACGTCCATCACAGACAATGGCCATAGGAAAACTAATTGACACTTCAGACAATAGTGTCTGGGTGTAATAAAAATATGATGCAGTCACTTTCAAGACCAAACAAATTTCATCATAAACCCCATTTTTCTTTTTTTTTTTTAATATTTCCATATTACTGCAAACGACCTAATCTGAGGAAAAAAAATATAAATCAATTACACCCTGTCACTCCAGTGGGTCTAGAATTGAATGTATGGTGAAAGAAAGGAGACTAAAGTGGTTTGTTTTAATTAATTTACACAAGGGTGTATGTAATCTATAATATATGTCTATAGATCTATAGATCCACAACACTGTCTCTTTTCTTTTTATAAAGTATATATCTGTTCACTTGTACAGTGTTCTTTATACCTCTCTATATAACCTCTGTATTCATGCATGTCCATATGCCAACATTTTATTTTATAAAAGTTTAGGTACATATGTGTACATACATCTTAATGCATACACTGATATGCTTGTATATCCAGTGTAGAAATAGTGTTGATATAAAATTTGTTGCTCTCATCATTATTTTCTTCTGTGTACCATGTTCCTTTATGACATGGGAAATCATGACTCTGCACAACTTCTTGTCCTTTGTAGTTCTTAATAAATTTTCTCTTTTTGTTATTTCTCCTAAACCTATTTCTGCCATACATTTACAATAAATTATTAGGTGTAGGCTATGCACTATTTTTCTTTGTTGCTATTGCCTTGAATATGTCCTATGAGTGTCAAATTTTCTAAGCCTTTTTTCCTCGTTATGTGACCTAGATATTTCAATCTACTCTTTCTGATGTTGAATATAAGTACCCTTTTTGTTTCCATTTTCTCTAAAATTTGTCATTGCTCATGTGTTCGATCCATGATATTCTCAGCATCCTTCTCTCGAACAACATTTCTTTTGCTTCAAGTTTCTTCTTCATCTGTGAGGAAATTGTCCAGCATTCATTGTCAATATAGGATGACTAATTTTTTTTCCTAAGTAAGAGACTAGATTTTTATTTGCTTATCAAATATTGAATCTCTGGTTCTTTAAGTTTTAAGCTTAATTTAGTCTGGCACAAGGTCACAAGGAGAAGAACCCTTTGAAGATTGGATCTATTATAATTCTGGTCATTGTGCTGTGGTATATATCCAACTACTGTTCTATGTCACTGAAAGAAATACAGAGGCCAATATCAAACTACTTTTTAACTAACCTCACTTTAGGTATTATTTTGTCAAAGTTAACAATATTGGTATTTTTAAATTTCACATACAGGAAAGCAAAAATATCAGTGATTTTTAAACTAAAATTTTTTGCCAGTTGATGTGAAACCAAAAAACAAATAGTATTCTGTTACCTAAGCATTTCATATCACATCCCAAATGAATCTACTAATAGAAGATGGCGATCCTGCTTTCCACCCTGAGGCCAATTTATTGATAATAGGAGTGGCTATGCAGATGACATAGTTATTCATAGTTGATATTAGAATAATCTTGAAGAAAAAAAATTAACATTCAAGGGTTC
>OZ010594.1:67200174-67265174 GCA_963932145.1 Acanthosepion lycidas | reverse complement strand
TTGTCATGCAACTTAAAGTTTCATCGTTTCCAAATTCATCAGGCACATATGGTGATTGAACCACTTATTACAGTTGCTTTTTAAAAATACTGGATCTCATGTGAGGAATGCTAAATTATACTTAGATCCAAAGCTCAAAGTTAATATAAATCCAATATGTTATTGGGGTGTAAATTCAAAATATAGAGTGTGTTGGGGGAGATATTGGGAAAAAGATAGCAAAAAAAAAAATGAAAAATTGTTGCATGCTTAAAGTTTATATGGCACATATTTTTTTTTCTCTTGTGGGGGTTGGGGGAAGCAAAAAAATAAAGCAAGATTTAAATTAAGAAATTATAAAGTGCAATATGAATAAAGAGGACAGGGTAGGCACAGTTGATTGTTTATAAATAATGTCTATGGTTCAAGGGAGTAACACTGCACAGTATATAAATCTAACGTTTAATAATAATAGGATATAAATTTAAAAATACAAAGTGTAGATAGAGAAGGTAAAAAGTGAGAAAAAAATTAAAAAAAATGTTTATTTAAAGAAAAGAGGAATGCTGTGTAACCTGTTATGTATTAATAGAGGCTTAAATGGTTAAAGTGAGTTAATAAGTATTTAACCTAAAATATTTAATGGGCAGTTGATGATTGAAAAAAATTTATCCACAATCGAAATACTTTAGGAGAGAGTTTTTTTTATGGGTACAAGCTATCATGAGTTCGCAGCATTTGTTCAGCAGGTTGGGGTCATTAATATTTTTGAGAATGAATCTTTTTTTTCTAGCAAACACGGGTTACATCAGTTTCCGTGGTCAGAAAAGGGTGTAGTTATGACGATGAAATTCCAATTTACTACTGGTGTGTAGTTATTTGTTTTGGTTTCCCAGTAAAATTTTGAGAGTGTAGTGGCATTTCAATATTGTTTATTGGTAAGAGTCATTTTATGATGGTAATACCGGGTCTTCCAGTAGTTTGCAATGGAACCAGAATAAAACTTAGTCTCATCATTATATTTAATGCAGGCCTTATAAATAACACCTTTATTCATACATTTATGATTTAGTGGACAGATACAGTTTTTTTGACAATTACATTTTTTGTTTGTATCAATATTACTATTGAGGTTGTTTATATATTTGTTTAATGTTATATTATTATGTTGTACTATATACTGTTTAAGGTTTTTGGTGCAGCTGCAGCTAATCTTAATGTTTTTCTTGTTGAAGATTTTGTTGTGCATATGGCTGAAATGTTTATGGATTAAATTAAGTAAAATTTTATTTATATTCATTTTGACATTTTTGTTGAATGGTGGGTTAAACAAAATGTGTTTTCTATTTTTATGTATATTGTTGGCATTCTTATTAATGTTTATGTATTCTATCTTAAGTTTGTGTTTACTTTTTTCTAGTGTATCTACATATTTGGTTTTATATTTGTGAAAAAGAGTTGAGTCTGTATTGCATTGATTTGTGCAAGTTGTTTAAAATTCTAGTTGGGTGGTTGGATTCTTTGCTAATGTTTTTATGGTTATAAAGCTCATTTGTATAAGGCATGTATATTCCTTTGGATAGGTTGAAAGTAGTGTCCAGAAAGTTGATCACCTTGGCATTGGTATTAGTGGTGATATTTAGTCCTTGAAGAATTTGATGTCTTCTAAGTCGATCAGTTTGTTGTGGGTTGGCTTTACACAGGAGGATAAATCTATCATCTCTGTATAGGCCAGTGTTCATGCTATCGAAAGTATACCTAAGTCTCCACAGTAACAAAATGCCAACCAATTCACAAACTCCTGCAGAATCAAATGCTCCCATCGCTATAGAAAATTTTTTGTCTTTTTTTGTCCACATAGAACCATCGTGGTATAGGATGGATTTCAGGGCTTGCTTAATGATGTTGGTTTCCTGGTCGGTGATGGTGTAGTAATTCTTGGCCAGGTTCATAGCTGCAATTAACAGGTTTTCTTGGGTAAAAATTTGAGATCTCAAATTGCATAAAGGTACATTTGTTTTTCATTTTTATTTCAGGTAACCAATTAATAGCATCCTTTGTATTCATCAATTGGTTGATCCCTATGGCATTCGTTTTCATATAGCCTTGCTGGTTTTTACCTATATTATTCTTTTGAGGTTTAAAAAATTGGAACTGCAGATTATTGGGAAATTATCTTTGTGGTCCTTAATGGTAATGAAGATATGTACTTTACCATTTTCTTATGTGAAGGCTTATGAACAGATGACATTGAAACATTGTTTCTTGTATGATCACCTAAGTTAAGCAACATTGAGTCTGGTTAGTACATAGATGAGTGACCACTTTGGAATAAAAGGTAATGTAACTTTGGATATGCATGTGGTGTAATGGTTTGGAATTGGAGATCATGTATTCTTGTAGACTCCATATCTGTTTAGCAGCATGTGAAGGACTAATACTTGATTAGAGATGGCATCATAATGTTTTGGCTTATCAGGTTATACAGGATGTGACAGAAATACTTGCTACATAATGGTAAGACATTACTGGTGATGGTATCTTCATCTAGCTAATCTCTTAACATTATGTGGAAGGTATATGTATTAGCATTTGTCCATAGGTCTGCACATTTAGACACCTGGAATTCAATTATAGTTTTAATGTGATCGATTAAACAAATTTTTTCATATTAGAAGTACCAAGAAAACCTGAATATAGAATCTTTGAAGAGAAAAATGGTCTGATCTTTATCAAACATAATCTCCTTTTATCACAATGGTAACTTTGTGTTCCCTGGTGAAATTAGATTAAAATTCCCCCCCCCCTGCCACCACCACCACAATTTTCAGTCTTTGAATGTCAATCAGCTTTGTTTTATTCACTTGTGTGTAAATATCCTTGGGAGAGGTGTGACTCCATCTCTTCCCTTTCTAGCTATTGGTTAATTAGAAGCACTTGTATCAGTAAATATTTATACCCAAAAAGTTCTTGGAATTTAAAAATATTTTCTGGCTTTAAATAACCTGTAAAAGGTTAATAAACCGTAAAAAAATCAAATCAATCAATCAAAAATTCTCATGTGAAATTAGTATATTTTGTTTGTTACTGGAAGATGGATTGCTTTTGTGTGTATTGCCAAGTTCTTTGTTAGATGAAACCTAAAAAACAAATTTGGATTCTCCTACACTGATAAGTTTTTATGCTGAATTAAATCCTTAATTCATTTTAATCCTTCTCTTTGAAAGATGAAATCTAACCTCAGGAAATATTAATATGAATGAATCCTTGTCTTTTGTTAATTTTCATCCTTTTTACCTGACTTGTTGAATTTTCAAAATAATAGCTTTCTCTTCTTTCATCTATTTTTTTATATTTTGTTTACAAACTAATGTCAGTTTTGTTTAGTTTTGAAATAAAAATATTGCTTTGTTTGTAGAATGTTATGTGACAGAAACAGTTCTATTATATATGAACTATCAATACAAATTCTGAATTCAGCTGACAAAACCTGTCAGTTGAAGATAATCAGATATGATTATCATTTTCTCTTCTTTTTATTTTCCTTAACAATTTTTGGTTTTTGTTGCTGGCCAGCAGCAATTATTCACTAGAGAAACGGATTAAATCTCCACCTTTAAACAAAAGAACTATGATCTTCAGTTACATTTATGTAAAGATATTGAAAGTAAGAATTTTATCCACAGAGAGCTAAATTTATCCAATATTGATACTGCTGTTATCAGAACCAGCAGTTGGTACACAGGTGGGGTGGGCAGAGATTTCTATATTGGGTAATTGGGCTCACTTAGAAAAAGTGGCAAATATATATATATATATATATATACATATATATCTACAAATATACTACTCCTTTTTTTTTTTTTTTTGAGAAACCATTTCACTTATCTGAATTTATATTTTCTACTTAATGAAATTGGTGCTGTTTTCAAAAATGAGAATTTTGATTATTTCCAAATATTCCTAAAGGTGTTGTCATTATGATTATACCTAATATTGAGTGGATCTGTGATTTTTGGCATCCCATGAAGCCAAGGAACCCACTGTAGTCTAAGGACTATCTTTTATTTGCAGAGTGACACCACCTAAGGTCTAGTTCAATTTTAGCTTCCACAGGGGGTCTATCAGATTTTTAGTGACAGTCTTGTCCAGAGGTTAGGTAACTGACTTGGGAGAAGTTGATGGGAAGGGAACTTAAAATGCTGATTCCTATTAATCATAGAAGCTGACAGTTGCTTTTCAGCCACATAGAGGGAGGAATATATTCTGCCTTATAGGTGGAGGAGAGGAATGAAAAGTTACGATCATATTAAAAGTTGTTACTAAAAATAAATTATTACTTGCAGTCAGATGATAGATAATTTGTTTTGAAGTTTTATGCCAACTTTATAATCTTTGTCTTCTTATATATACTGAGGAACCAAAGCATTATGACTGTGATATGTGGCAAGAATGACAGCTACTCTCTCATAATAACTGCACATATCAGAGTCAGAAGCAGATAAACCAGCTTTGAGTATTTCATTTTGATGTGTTGAATACTACTGCAGACATATGTTTCAGTGATTTTGATAAATGCCAAATTTTTATAGTCAACCAACAAATTCAGAGCATTTTTGAAATGTCATAGCTTGTGAGGTACTCATGTTTAGTGGTGATAACTACCTATTGGTAATAGTTTGAGAAGAGAAAATCATCAACTGTTGATAAGACTTACTGATATGAGAAGATTAAAGATTTCCCACCAAGTACAAGCTAATAGAATAGAGAATGTGGCTCAAATTGTAAGTAGCTTTAATTAAGGTGAAGGACAGAATATAGCACAACATTCAGTACATTTATTCTGTATGGTACTACAGGCCATTTAGAGTACCTATGCTAATCAATAGGGAGCATGGTAGAGTAATGGATAGCAGATTGGATTGAGGAATCGGAGAGCCAAGTTCAAATTCCAATCAAATCAATTACATTCACTTATGTGGTAATACTCTTAGGAAAGGTAGGAAGCATCTTCTTCTCCTCCCAGCTATGAGTAAATAGCAGGACAGTCCAGGTTCTATAGCCTTGGATGGCAAGTGGTCTACTGCAGAAAGAAATGGCAACCTACTGTGGGAAAAAATCTGCATCGTCAGTATGTATTGAAAGATACATGATCGTGTTAGTGTGTATGACGCATGGCATCTAACTGATTCTAATCAATGCTCATTGCTGAATTTGTCCTCAGTGAATATGGAACTGGATCTTGCCTGTTCTGATGTCTTGTTTTCTTCTGAATAAGATGCACAGCAGGGTATATGTTATCCTAGAAAAGCAATAATACCTGGATGCACAGTGGAAAATGACAAACCACTGGTATCAGTGCAGGGGTTTGGATCACATTCTACTGGAAAACACTAGATCTTATCATTCATTTGCTATAGCCCTTCAGGGCTGTATTCTTTTATAAACAGTGGCATCATTCAGCAGGACAATGTACCCTGCACAAGTTGTATGGGAATAATTTCAAGAGCATAAAAATTAACTGTGCGGTCCTAACAGGGTCTCCAAGAGAAATTTTGCAAAGTGGTACAAGGCCCCATTGGGGCACTGAGAAAGGAAAAGATTTTTTCTAAAAAACTCTCATAAATGCTTTATTTCCATGACCGGATATAACACAATATAACTAAGTTATTCAATTAATGCAGCAAACATAAATCAGTTATTTACAGTTACATTCACCAATTGCCTTCTATGTTTTGTCATAACAAAATGCTTTTTAAACATTCATAATAATTTCTTTCAAAGGAAAATACTTTTCTTAAAAAAAAAAAGAAACAAATTTAACATTTAACTAGTACTAATCAAAATGTGCTTTTTTGGCTTTTTTGTTTGCAAAATTTCTAATAATACTATCAAAATCAATTTGTCAAACTCATGCTAGATCTCTTTTTAGGGCTGCTCTTAATTCTTGGGCTCTGGAACAAAGTAATGGCTGAACTCCCTTCTCATAGGCCCTGGGTTCTAATGACCAAAATCCCCAGATCTATAGTCCACTAAGCACTTATGGAATGTGTTCACTCAGAAGAAATTACTCCATGTTACTTTGAGCAGTTAAATGACTCTATGTTAACATTCTGGTGATAGATTCCAGAAATAAGCTTTAGAGATTCTTGGAGACTAAATGTCTGTTTAGCAGCATGTGGAGGACTAATACTTGATTAGAGATGACGTCATAATGTTTTGGCTTATCAGGTTATACAGGATGTGACAGAAATACTTGCTACATAATGGTAAGACATTACTGGTGATGGTATCTTCATCTAGCTAATCTCTTAACATTATGTGGAAGGTATATGTATTAGCATTTGTCCATAGGTCTGCACATTTAGACACCTGGAATTCAATTATAGTTTTAATGTGATCGATTAAACAAATTTTTTCTTATTAGAAGTACCAAGAAAACCTGAATATAGAATCTTTGAAGAGAAAAATGGTCTGATCTTTATCAAACATAATCTCCTTTTATCACAATGGTAACTTTGTGTTCCCTGGTGAAATTAGATTAATATTCCCCCCCCCCCAAAAAAAAAATTAACTGGCGAAGAAGTATGCATTCACAGATATATACATCATTATTATATAACAGATAGAGATCAGATGTTTTGTAATTTCATGACTGAAAAATGATGTTATTTTCTCTTCTATAAAAAAGAAAAAAGAATTATTCCTAACTGAGTCAAAGGAAGCAATTCATTTTATGTTTCTTCATAGTGTCTATTTGCAAATTAAGTAACCTGAGTGGAAAGGTTGTGTCTCCTTCACAGCATGACTACAAAATAGTTTCATGCATCAAATTGTAAGAAATAATGGTTGAATACTAGCATCATGGTGTCTCTGATATGAAAATGAAGAAATTCTTTGTGACTATTGAAATTAATGATAAATGAAAGACAAACTTCTTAAAAACTTTGTATTGGAAAATTTTCTTTCTTCATTTTTTATGTCCCTCTTGTCTGTCTTTCATACAGTTTAGTATTTTCGAAGAGCAAATATTGGAATTCATTTTTCAAATTTAAATTTTTAAACTATGAATTTGGAATCTCAAATAAAAATTTTGGTACCTTTTTTTCTTTTGAAAGTTGGAAAATGTCTAAATAATGTCTAAACCTTTGATTATGTTTAGCACTGACTGTCTAAACAGTGCAATAGCCCTTTGTTTCTGTTTAGCATTGAGAATGTAAGCGCCATGATCTGTTTACCCATAACACCTGGTATTCCCAAGCAGTCACCATTCTAGGTACAGAGCAAACTCAATGCTGCTTAACTATATTGATCATATGAGAACCAATATTCCAACATATGATTGAAAGGTTGCAACAACTTTTGTTTTTGTTTATCAATGAAAGTCTAAGGAGTGAAACAACATTTGTTTCTGTTTAGCATAGAGAGTCTCTCTTGTTATTAAAAAGAATATTCTCTTGTTTGTTGATAAAAAATGACAATACATTTTTCTTTCTTTTGTTAATAATTTTATTAGAAGTGACATAAAAGTGTTTTTTTTTTCTTTTTTTTTTTTTTTTTTTTTTAGTTGAACCCTTGCTCCTCAATTTCATGATCATTTGATGATATCCTTTTTCTTTTTTCCAGATTTGATTTCTTATTTTTTTTTCTACCTCAGTTTTGTTTTCTTGTGAGTGGGAAAAATTGTGGTCTGTGTTGAGTAGAAAGGTTGCAGTATATTTGACATTTTGTTTTTATTACTTTTAGAGGCGCACAGGTGCAGCAAAGATGTGAACATATAGAATTGTTGGGTTTTATTTTGTCTCTTGTGCTTTATTATAGTAAAATGATTTAATTTTTGGTACAAGTCGCTGTTTATTGTATCTGGCTAAGTTTTGAAGATTCTAGAAATTTTGGCTCATGTAAAAGAAAATGTCACTTCAACAAATATGGCTAAAATGCAAACTCAAACATATTCTGTTCATCTGAATATAATTTAAAATTGAAATCAATATATCAGGTTGGAAGAGAAGCAGTTACTGTTTTAACCTTTAACATTCTGGAGGTGATTTTGCTTGCAAAGCAAAAATTTTATTCTGCCACTGCAAGTGACTCAGATGAATGAATCATAGCTTGTTTGAATTTTGCAGTTGTGTTGTCATCTGCTATGGCAACAGAAAATGACCATGACTGAAATTAAGTAGTACAGTAGAGGAGCCTTGAAAAACAATGCAGTGGAAAGGAAAGTAGTAAATAATGTAGTGTGTTAAAGGTTAAATATATTGATTGATTTATTTTGACAGCTTATCAACCCTTTGTGGGTTATTTAAAGATTAAACATATTTTTGATTGTAAGAATAATTCTTTTTGTTCTTTTTTGTGATTGTGTATTACATTAATAATTTTTTTTTTAGAATAGCAATGATTTTTCCAGATACAAGTCCTACTGTTTAACATCTCACATAGTTGGGAGTAAGAGATGGATTCATGCCCTTCCCAAGAGTATTTAGATTTAAGTGAATATAACAAACCTGACTGAGATCTGAACTTGGCCCTCCGATTTCTCATTCTGAACAATTATACATTACACCACCTGTACATATGTTTTAAATACAAAACTCTATCTAAAGTCTTGTTAGGGTTGACTATGCTGTCTATAATTGATTTGAATTATGTGCTAATGATCTTAATATAATAATTTATTGACTTCTTTTGAGTGATTTCTAAAAGACATTTTCTGTGTTGGTTTTTCATTTTTCTATTTTATTTTGGATGTGTGACTATCTTAACAATTGTTTCTGTGGAAAGCGAATTTGGTGTACCGGGTTCAAATTCTGACCAAGTCTGTTGCTTTCACTTCACTCTAATGCTCTTGGAAAAAGAATGAATACACCTTCCTCCAGTTATGGATTGTGATATGTCCTGGAAAGGGTTATATTTGAATGAAGTAGCTAAGTGGTTTTGGTTATTATAACTAAATAGAATACGGTAGCAGTAATCCACTGGTACACATCGTAGTTGCAGGTAAGAAGTGTAGATCAATGGCATAGTCATTATAGACTTAGCTCTCAGACTAAGGCTCTGACTCTCCTACATGCCCATCAGTATTTATGACGAACACCAGCCAATCATATTCCAGTGAGGGGGAACGCAGGTGTATGCATATTCCATTATATCAGATTGAATAGCATGCCATACTGGGATCTCTTGCCTTGTGTGGCAGCCAGTCTAGGAAAAAGAAAGGATTTACTCCACTGTAAATAATAGGGCTGACAGGGATTTTTAGTCTTATTAGGGCAATAAGTATGGGGGAAGGAATTCTGAATACAAAACCAGCCTGAAAAAGTATTGGCTCTATCTCACTACATTGCTTCAGATGTCTACTGCTGTTAGAGTGTGGTGCTCTAATAATTTGAAGAGATTATCAAATGACAGAGAATTCTGTTTATCAGAAGCAACAAAACTTAGTTAGAAAAGAAAGCACAAGAATTGAAATTGTTTGTGTAAATTAAGTGCTGCATAGAATAATTAAAAATATTATTTTGATGACAATATTTAAAAATTATTTTTTAAAATATTGAGTCTGTTAGAATGTACTGGATACGTTTGATAAATGCAACCTTGCCTCAGATCTCCATAGCTGAAAAATATGTTCATTGTTTTACTTTTATACAAATATTGGAGATTTAGAATTTTTATTTTTATCTTTTTTTATCTTTTGAAGATTTTGAATTCATCTGGAAAAAAAAAAAAAAAAAAAAAAAAAAAACTCTGGGGAGCTGCTGTAAAAAATGGAGTACTTTGCCACTGTATGCTGCAATTACCGTTGCTGGTTAATTTCAAAGGATAATCTTTTCCGTGTAATTCAACTCTTGACGTTTTTGTCTTTTCGTCTTTTTCAAAGTTCTTTACTTGTTTTTAGATTTTTCTCTTTTGAAATCTGCAAGCTATCAATACTGACTCTAAGAATGAGCTGAATTAATATCACCAGAAGCTTTTTAAATAACCATTTTTTTCCATTTTTGTTAGCGATAAAAATGCTTCAAGAAGTTTTTCTAAAATTCCTGTATTCTTCAAATTGGATTCTCTTATCAATGAGAATTGTCACATTGGCATGAAACAGTGATTGCAGATGTATTCTGTTTTTCTTTCTTTTTTGTCATAATTCTGGTTGAAATAAAAAAAAAGAAATTGTTATTAAAATTTTCACTGAGAAAATACAGGTACTACCAAAAGTTGAATTATTCTGATCAGTTGACTTATTCCAGTTGTTTAATTAAATTTGCTGGTAGAAAAGTGGGAAAAACCTATTTGTATTCATTCATTCCAGTTTACTATATTTCCTGAATACTTTGGGAAACTGAAGTTTTTTAATTTGATTATTATCTAATATATTGTAGTGATAGACAAAAAGTTGTCTCCCTTTGACCCAAGCAAAATTAGCCATAAAAATAATCTATATAATAAATGCAAATGTCAGTGTGTCACTGTGTCACACTTTTTCAACTTTATTCTTTGAGGCTGTAGCCCAACATAGCATACCATTTTGTAATCAGGCTGACTCCATGAGCAAATTAAAAAAAAAAAAAAAAAATGGCCTGGATCCAAAACCACAATCTGCAATTTTGGATTCCTGAGTTTTCATTACTGCAATTGTTTTCAGATTCCACAATCTTGGCTTCTACTGATAAAAACAATTAAAGGGGTACAACTCTCTAACTTTCAATAGCTCATGATCAAATGAAAAAAATCACTGTTCTCAAATGACAGTGTTTCAAAATAAAATTGTGTGTGTTTTCAACGTTATTCCTAGTGGCTGTAGCCAATCATAACATTTTGAAATCAGGCCAACTCCGTGTGCAAATTAAAAACATTCCGGGCCAGATCCAGGGCTGCAATATTGAAATTTTGCATTCCCAAGTTTTCATTACGGCAATTGTTTTCAGCAATTTACGTGATTTTTGTGACAAATTTTTTTGTACAATATCAACTTTTATAATTTGGAAATAATTGAAATTAATTGCAAAATCCAGCAAAGGTCACCCATGAAATAAAAATAATTGTTTGTATGGAAAGTAAGGACATATGTACATCAAATTTTTCTTTAAATTAAGTGGTGGTAGAAGAATTATCATTGAACTTCTAAAAGGTAAGCTTAAATATTAATGCAATACTTAAATGCAGCGGTCAATTTTGAGTTCTTCTGTAGTTTATTATTGCCTATCACTACCTCCCTACCTATTGTGATGATGGCTTAATCATGACCCCTCTGCAGGAGCTAGCTCTTAAGCTAGTTAAAAATATTTATCTGCACACAACAATATAATGGGTTGCACATATAATTGAATGACAAAATGGAAAAAATTAATGGGTTTCTATTTAGAATTTGTAGCACTCATTATTTACATGATGAAAAGAAATACTTTGAAAATACTTTTAAACTCCTTCATTTTCCTAATTATTACACATATAATGCTAAAGAAATACAATCTTGATAAAACTAGACCTATTATAGTACCTGCCAATGACAACAGTTGAAAGATTATTTATCTGGTTAAGACAATTAGAGTTTTAAATACAAAACAAAATAATATCAAACTAAAAAAATGAAGCAAGAATTCATATTTAAGAAATAAATTTTATGTAGGCAGAGATGCTGATCGGTGTGTCTTGTGTCCCTGACCCATGAAAAAAAAATTACAGGATACAGTAACTGTCCCATCAGTGCATACCATACAAAGTGATATTTTTGTAATACCTGTTTGTAGCAGAGACTTTGTAAACCACAGATACAACAATGGTAACATTTTCGAGCAATACTCGGTCAGACGCTGCTAATTCCCAGATATATATTTATCCTTTACCTATCATATGATCTAATTATTTCAAGATGAGGTTGGCTGTGCTTGTCCTCTGGTGATCCCTGTTCAATCCCAAGTGTCGGCAGCAACACTTTATTCCTGTATGACAGATACATTGCACATATTCTTTCAAATACTTTTTACTAGTTCTTCCTTTCTTTTTTTCTTTCTTTCGCTTACTTTTTCCTTCCTTCATTGGGTGTTGGGATATGTGGGTGGCATGAAATAAACATTAATTTTGCCTTACCAAAAACTGTCTTGCTTCATTTTTATTTATTTATTTGATGCACCTGAACTTATGGAAGTTTTCTGACTGTTGCTTTAAATACTTTTTTTGTTTAAATTTATTGTTTTAATTGAAAGCAAAAAACAAACTGTCTATTTAAAAAGTTTTTTCTGTCATAATTCTCAAAAACGAAAAATACTTTATTAATTAAAATGTAATTAAGTGTAAATGCTGATTTTGTTTTGATTTTATTGATTTAATTAAAAAAAAAGTTATTCTATTAATTTAAATGATTCAGCATGATTCAAATCAGTTTTGGAGATGATAAAAAAATCTTAATCTGTAGCCCTTCAATTTAACATAAAAATTTATTAAGAAACTTTAGTTGGGACCCATTGAATTTCCCAGGGACACACTCAAATCACCATCTGTGAGTACCAGAGACTCACTACATTAAAAACCTATCATCATCACGTCATATGTTTGACATCCAGGAATTTAAATAAAAGAATATATTAACACAAAAGGGATCTTTTATAAAACAACATAGTGTATTAGTGGTTCATTGTAATAAGTCTGATCTATAGTGTTTATAAGATGTAATGAAGTTATTACTTAAAAATGACTTTGTTTATATTTTGGCTATGAAAAGAATGTTAGAAGACACAGACTTTGAAAAGATTCCCAATGATAGCTGTGATGTTTGCTGTGATGTTTTCCCATAGCTTAATAGTAAAGTATGCTTAGCTTGAAAATGGTTTTTCCAGTTTAAAAAGAGAATAAAGGTTCAATTCCTTTTAGAAAGCACATTTTCTTTAGTAAGACTTTTGATCTCTAGGCCAGTCAACATTAATTTCACTATTTAAAAAGAAAAATACAGACAATGTACTGAATAAAGTGTACCCAGTAAATATAATGCTTATTGTAATAAGAAATAATGTCAGATTAAAAAATGCATTAATCACTTAAAAATTAGGTGCATCTAAGATACATCAACATTAGTTTGACTTGAGAGACTCAAAGGATTTTGATTATTGAATTAGATTTTTAAACTTTAGCTTTTTGTTTACAGGCTTTTTTCATTTTGAACAAATCATGTGAAATATTTTCATTAAGGAAACTAAGTTTGACATTTTTACAGCAGCTTCTGAAAGTTTTTTTTTCAAATGAATTCAAAATCTTCAAAACATTTAATAAAAACATAAAAATTCTAGAATTCCAATATTTGCATAAAAGTAAAACAATGACTATTTTTCAGCTGTGGAGACCTGGGGCAAGGTCACATTTATCAAACATACATACATCAGTACATTCTGACACTCAATATTTTAAAAATAATTTTAAAATATTACCATCAAAATGTTTTCCATTCTTTTATGTGGCACTTAATTTACACAGAAGCACTTTCAAATCTTGTGCTTTCGTTGCTTCTAATAAACTGAATTCTTTGTCATACAAACATGATTCATTAGTCCCATATAAAAATAATTTTTTCTCCCAAATTTAATATTTTCCTTCAGAGTGTTGAAACATTTGGGATGTTTTCTTTTTTGATTGTCTTCTCTTTCAGGCTTAGGGCTTTTTGTTCTTGACTGAATTAAAAATAACTTAGAAAAAAAAGAAAAACTTACTTTGCTGCAAAGGAAAATGTTTGAATATTTCTCTTACAAAAGTTTAATCTTATTTGTGTTTATTTTTGTAAAATTTAGAAATTTTGCAAATGGCTGACTCCATTGATGTTGCTGTTTCCCTCTTGCTAAACATTTGTGTTAAGCCCAGAAATTAAAGATGATTCTTCATTTTCATTTTTTTTGTTTGTTTGTGTAAAACAACCTGTGTTTTCGCATTGATTCCCTGTCAAACCTGAAAATGCCTGCCTTAATGAAGTTTGGGAAGTTCAATAAAACTAGGCTCAGCATCTGTGTATTGAATAAGAAAGATTATGCTCAAATTTACAGTTGCTAAGTTAGAAAAAAAATGGACAAATGCATTGATTAAAGATTTTAGCTTTATGAGATGCATTAAAAAACGATTTCAAGAGATCACATGTCAAAATGAATAACGTTCTTCATTCAATGCTGAATTCCAATTTGCTTTTCTGTTTGTCATCCATTTTTTTCCATGATGACTTTTTAAATTACATTTACAATTTAAATTTATTCAGGACTTGATCAAGTAGAAAGCTTGCAAGATCGAAAAAACAAAACTTTCTGTTGTTGCAAAGTTTGTTTTTTTTTCATCTTTTAATTTTGTTTATTCTTAAGAGATGAGAAATTGATGTCAATTCTCTAACTTCCTCAAATGCATTTTTCTTTTAGGGAATAAACTACACAGATAAATCAGTAAATACTAATGCACATAGCATTGGCCATTCAGGGTGTACCAGTTGTTTGAGAACACATCTAGCTGACCAAAAATGGAAGCTGGCTTACTGTTATATAACATTAGCAGTATTTTAACATTTTAATTTCTCTGCCAGATGTGTAGAGAGTCTTAACATGGCAGCTCCCAATCTGATATTGGAAATAAAAAGGCATATGTAGTATTGCAGCTTATACCAGGCACCAGGTTTGTTTGCTAGGTGCAGCTTCTTTTAGTTGAATGCTTGGGGCTTAATACAAGGAAAATAATTCTTTCATTGGATTGTTACCCAAGAGATAAAACCATGTAGAGGGAGATCAGAGAGTGACCCTACAATACCAGTTTCTCATTGAAAGCAGCTATCATGAACAAGAACCACTTGCAAGGCTGTATTGAAGCCATCATGTAGTTGAGGGCAGATTTATAGAATAACAGCAAACATGAGGACAATAGATTGAATGTAAATAGGATAAATAATGATAATGTCTCATCCTAGAAAATCAGGAAGAAGTTTGATATCTACACCATATCAGTCCTTTGTAGTTTATTTAAAGCCAAAACAAATTTTGATTGTAAGAATAATTCATTTTTTTTTTTTTTTTTTTTTTTTTTGCATGTGAAAATTGCATCAACAATAATTTTTCCAGATGCAAGTCCTAATATTTAACTCATAGTTGTTGTTGTTGTTGTTGGTGGTGGTGGTGGCGGTGATGGATTCATACCTTCCCAAGGGTTTTTGCACATAAGTGAATCTAACAAACTGAACTGGAATTTGAACTTTGCTCTTTGATTTCTCATTCTAAGTGGCAGAGGCCAGATTTAATGAATGTTTCTTCTACAATTTTTGAAAAGAACAAATTTAAAAAAAATGAACCACTTTATTTAGGCATGTTTTTGCTTTCAAGGCTGGATTGGAGCCATTCTTTAGGCTGTGGGTTGATTTATTGAATAACCATCTTCAGTTTTTTTAATAAAAAAAAAAATATACTGATCTTATTTTTTATTGTATATCTTTGTTTTTATTTGTTCCCAATTATCTGATGCACCCTGTAAATGCTTTTGTGTATGTATTTTAACTTATTTTACTGTATAATATTTTATGTTATGTATAATATTTTATGGTATAATCGTGTGTATATTTCTTATTTATATACAAGTAGATACGCCAATAAAATAAATTCTAATGTGAAAACAAACATTTTAGCACAACGAGTATTTATTGTTTTTAGCATAAACTACTTCATTGTCAATGCACTTAATTCACTAGTGAATATGAATGATATAGATTCAACATTACATAGTCAAAATTTCAGATGGGATAACAATAGTGATGATTTGTAATTGTAGATTTGTTTGGTATTTGGTATAGAATGTTAAACTGATCTAGGCTTATTTCTCCACATCTGTGGTTGTACACATGTAAAGCATAATGTAGGAAGTGTTTAAACAGATTGGGGTTTTCATTGTGTCCTTGTGCTACTCCTGACAAGGTTTGAAATGATTTAGTTTTTGGGACTTCATCAGATATATGAAACTTTGTGGATCAAGAAAATTCTTCTATCTGATCAAAGCATTTAATAGAACCAAAACTTGTATGACAGCTTCTGATGGATAAGAAAAGGGAATCACTTTTGATGTGATCATATTTATTTATTTTATTTGTTTGTTTAATGGCATAACAACTTCTTATGGGCCATCTAATGCTGAAATTTAATTTTTGGGGAACTTTGAAGTAATAAAAATATGATATGTTATTCTGCTTTCACAACTGAATACATGGTAGATAATACTCAGCTTTTGTGCAAATACATGTTTGTGGGAACATCATTATTAAAGGTAATGATAAGTGTTTTATGCTTTAGTTTTGTTGAAGTTATATTTTGGAATACAGTTGGATTTCTTTAAGAAATTGTGGGATATTATATGAATTAATGTCATGAAAGTGTTCTTTAATGTTGGCAGATTCTGTTTAGTGGCATATCAACTCCTCTAGAAGTTATTTAATGCCGAAATCTAAATATTTTGAACACAATTTTATAGCATCAACTAAATATATTTCAAATGCAATTGTATGCCTTCAACTACAGATAAAATGTATTGTTGGTCATTTTGCTATAAGATTTATTGTTGGTAATTCTATAAAATTGTATTGCTGGTAATTTTTACTATTTATAGAGTGTTTTCTTTTCTGTTTGGGGGGGTTCACTATTTGCTCATAGCTGGGACCCTAACAGGTGCTACCAAACGGGGTCAGAGTGGATTTGGGAACAACAGTAATTAAAAGGGGGTTTCACAGTCCTTAAAACCTCCAGTCTCCGATCAGAGGCCTTGCTGCCAGATGTAGTTTATCCTCATACCCAGGACTGAATGTGGTCATATGCTGCTCTAAAGCAATATAGTAGGTATACAACTTTATATTCAATATATGCTATTTCATGGAGCTGTTTGATGACATATATGTCATCATTAAACTCCAAACGAGAACAAAGCACAAATTGGGTCATTACAAGTTAACTTTTATAGAATGGTATGGATGCACATGTAGTCTAATGGATTACAGCAAAGCCAGGTTCGAATTCCAGCCAAATTCATAACGTGCACCACTCCTATGAAAATGCTCAGTGATTGAAATTCTTCATTCATTGGACTTGCACATTCTGCTGAAGGTGGAGAAAGTTTTTACTTTTAGTCTAGTTTGTAAGATATTCATTACTGCTTTCACCATCGTCAATACCTCTGTACATGTGAGAATTTTCATGGTTACCTTTTTGTTTCTGAAGTACATTTATGCATGACAGACCCTACTTCTTTGAGCTGTGCTTTTGATTTCAAACTTCCCTTAGAAACTTATTTTTGAATTTAGGGACAGTGTAAGTTACTCTCAAAACTTCAGTCTCAATGTGAAGTGAGGTTTTATTATTTAGTTTTTTTTTTATTACTTAACTTCCCTGTTCCTTGGTTCATTGTTATTTTATTGGAGACAGACTTTGTCATGTTGAAATATATTCTGGAGCATATTCTATTTCCTTAGGGATCTTTGGATTAATGTGGACTGAAGTGTGATTGGAAGTATTTATTTGAGACCATGACATTTCTTTATTTTGACTTTGATTGTATGATATTATCATATATTTTACTTTTCTCCACATTTCAACACATAATTTATACTGTTTTACATCACTGATTTTTCTCCATGTTCCAAAAGAGGAGTTTTTCTCAGAGCATTAACTAACTTTTTATTTTCTTTTTTAGTTGTTTATAACTTGTCTTTCCATTTTTACTTCTTTTCTATTTATCACTTTCTGCTCTCAGTCTTTTCAATTCAGAATTGTCATCCCACTGAAAGATCTTTTACTGTTTTCTTAGTTTAGGAATAGTTTCATGTGCATTGGTTAAAGAAGATACGATTATATTATGTGATTGTTTGATGTTGTTTGGGTCAAAATTGGAGGACACCAGTTTGAATTCTAGTTTGTCACAAAACACTTTATTTACATCATCATTTTTTTAGAAGTATGTTCAAGTTTTTTTTTTGTTTACATATGTGGAAGTGAGTGATTTGACTGTTTTTTTTTTTAATTTAGTTACCAGAAGTCTATGATCTGAGTCAAAGCATGAATTATATGCTTAAATATTCATTACAAAATTCCAGAGCCAAGAATCTGAGATACTGAACCGAGTCATCTATTCTATTTTATCTAGATTACTCCAAGTGATACAGTGTTTTATAGGATAATTAAACTATTTATTTAGGATAGAGCATCTTTTTGAATAACAATGATTTCATCCAAGTTCCCCATTGCTGTTTGAGGTTTCAGTTTCAAAGGGTATTATCTTCTTTCCATTAAAGAAACAATGATATTCAAAAACATGAGATGGCATTAAAATCTCCATTGTTGCACAGTTTTCTGTTGCACAAAGTTTAATCTCCTGTAGGAGTTCTCTCTTCTTTTGGAGACAACACTTTTTTCAGTTGGAACATAAGTTGATATCACTTTTTTTTACAAACATGCACAACTATATCTTCAGCCATTAATCTTTCAGACTGGTGTAAGATATTTTCTATTACAATATATGATGAGTTGTGCATTGCAATCCCAATTCCATGTTGTCTTTTCTCCTTCAGACCAATCCAAAAGAAATCATATCCTAAGTGAAATGGAGCCATTGCCAAAACAATGTATCTCTTGCATACAAATAATGTCAAGTTTTGCATTGTTGCACAGCTCTAGAATGAGATTTGGCATCATCTGAGCCTTATTGAACATTGATTTATCCTTTTGTCAGTTTTCATAATAAAATTGCAAATTATTCTGTTTGAAACATTGAAAATGTAGTCTATCAGTAGTGTTGTCAAATTCAGGTTGTGGCAGTTGATTTCTGTTATGCATTATTGCTCTTCAAAGAGGCACAAATCCAACTCTCCCTGGATGCTTTTCTCTTTTTGTTTCCATTTTCTGTAAAACAGTGTTTTAGTTCAGGTGAGGCTTATTCTACATAGGTAACTGAATTTATGTGGCTTGTGGTGAGATTAGGGAAAGAATTTTCGAAGTATTTTTTCCTTATCTTTTCCATAAAATATTTCTGACTGACATGATTAAAGTAAAAAAATTATGAAAAATGAAACATATAGTATAACTTTTGTGACAATAATTTATTATAGTTTGAGGAGCCAGGTTGAATTATCAAATGTCACATGTCATGTTGATATGAAATTTATATGTGATATGTTGTGTCCTCTACTGAGTTTTTAGATTTTTATACTAAAGTTCACTTAATGAAAGGCCTGAGGATTACTGTTTAAATGGTTATAATAAATGAGGTGTGTAATATGAATTAAAGAGGTAGAAAATAAAAATTATTAGTATAAGGAGGGTAGAGTTGAAGGTGTTAAGATTCTAGTGTTTTGGGAAGCATTCATGTGGGAGCTTGTTTTTCAAAATAGAAGTTCTTGAAAAAAAACTGATTGTAACTTTTTTCTTATATTTGGAATATGGGAGAGATGAGGGTGATTTGACACTGTGGAAGTAGCATGACGTGCCTTAGTGGTAAAGGTCAGAACTATTGTAGCTAAAGAACCCCTTTAAAGTATATGAAGAAGTGGTTAAATTTTCTGAACAGAACTGAGATCTGATCTAATATTGGATCTGATTAAAAGGTAAGTCGCTTGGATTGATTGTCTTGATTATAATTCCTTATTATTTCTAATAGAGACATATAAGCACAAGGAATGATATTGAGCATAATGAACCAGTTAAGACTTTAAGTTCAAAGTAATTTTTTTTATTTGTTTCTTGCTTCAGACTGCATTTACTTCTCTTGAAATTGATTTAATGTGGCATTCAAAAGTAAATAAGTTTCCACCAGACGGGATAATTTAAAAAAAAAAATACATATTTTTAAATTTTTTTTTTTTTTTTTTTTCAGATTGAATTCTGAACAGCTCGAGTGAAACTGTTTTGAATTTGATCAAATAGGAAAATAATTCCAAAGCAAAGTTGAAAATAATCAATCATAAAAAAGAGAGCAAAAGGGCAAACATAACGTCAGCCATGCGGACCTCATGTAGATCACAAGAGGTTTACATTTTTTGCCCTTTTACTTTTGGTTAAAACTGTAAAAAAAAAAAAAAATACCCTAAAGAAATTGCATTCAGAATTTATGTCCTAACTGCACATTAAACATAGTTGTTTTTTTATGCATTTTATGCAGATGTTCACCCAATACAAGCTTTGAAAGCCACTCAAGGTGGAGGGTTACTGTTAAATGGGTTATTATGAATGTTGTATCTAATATGAATGAAAGAGGGAAGATTTTGAAGATAAGCAGTCACTTGGAAAAATAAAATAAAATGTTTTTTTTTTTACTAACCTCAAATCAATCAACCTTTCTTTTCTTATAAAATGTACATTTTTTTTCAGCCTTGTGTAAAAATGTGAGAACTTAGAAAAATGGTAATATTACCCATTTCCTTATAAGGAAATATTCAGCATTCATTGATTGAGCAGCCAGTGTTGCTTTTAGTTGAAATTTATAAAATCTTTCTCTTAAAACAATTTTTCGGGACAATAAGATTCTGATAGCTGTTATTGCTCTTTGCAATATTGATTGGGGTTTCCTTCCTAACTTTTTATTTGAAGTAGTGTGGAATGCCAACATGGGGGATACTGTCATTATTTTCTCTTCTAGTTATATATGCTATCCATTTTAGTTGTTCCTGCTGTTAGTAGTCCTTAAGTGATGTGGTTTCTCTTATTTGGTACGGTACTTGTGATTCTGTAGCATCAGTCCGCAATGTTTAAAGAAGGATGATCCTTGCCAAGATCCACATGTCTCCCTTGCTCAAAACCATTTTTAACCATTGATCTGAGAAAGTAGTTCTATACGGTTGATTTAGTTATTTTTGAATGGATTTTGGTGCCATGCCTGTCATTCAAATCTGATGAGGCTACTTAAGAACATGACTTGAGTACTTCAGGTCAATTTCTTTGGTTTTGTAGCAAATTTGTGGTGTTACGTAAAACTACAATTAAAACAGCCTAGTGTGTGCTGTTTTTTTATTTCCTATACGAAATTTGTTGTAACTGGTCTATACACCAAGGTATTTGAAGTGTTGTATTTAAAAATTCCATATCCTGTAAAATTCATGCATGTATGTGTATCAATATACAAGTATGTCTATGAGGTTGATAATGTATAATCATTTGTTTGCGTCTGTGTGTGCCTAGTAGGCAATTTTATCCATGTTTGGTATTTGTCTGCATGGTTATTTGGGGATGATTTGTGTAAGGGTAAAATAATTTAAATTTTGCCATCTATTTGCTCAAGTTCATCAAGTATGTTATGTACTGCTTTCAATTTGTTCTGTGAGTATCAAGTTTTCCAAGCCCTTTTCATTACATGCCCTAGAAACTTCAAATGCCTCTTCCTGATGTTGTTTCTTTTTGGTTTCGATTCTCTCCAAAACCTAGTTATTGCTCATGGTATCCTCAGTATCTTTCTGTTGCTTCAAGCCTCCTCTTCATCTTTGAGGAGATTGCCCAGCAATCACTGTCATACAAGGGGACAGGTATCACGTTTCGTTTTTCTGTCTCTTAATACTCTGCTTAGCTTTTGGAATACATCTTTCTTTATACAAATAAGTTTTTGGATCTCAGTGTTGCACTTTCCCTCCTTGTTAGAACACTTCCCAGATATGTAAATTTTTGTACTTGTTTGATACACAGTAAAATATTTAGGAGAATTTCCTCAAAGTATTTCTGGCATAAAGAATTATGTTCTTTTCTAATTAAAAAAAATTATTCATATTTGTGTAAAGAAATGCATTTTCTACTTTGTTTGTATTACTTGTTTTCACTAATTTCTAATTGGCTTTTACCATTGTTTTTATTTTGTCTAGTTGCATATAATTCAATTTTCTTATTGTCAACTTTCGAGACTTCTCTCTGCTGACTGTAGGCTAAAATTGTAATATGATGCAGTTTCATTATTCTGCAACAATTTATGACTAATGCACTTTCTGAAGAACATAATATAGAAGAAGGGCTTGAAAAATCTGATACTCATGGGACAGGTAGAGGGCAAGAGGAAAACAAGCTCTGACATGCTTAGTGAGCTGGAGTAAATGGGTGGGGGAACAGGGCCGAGGAGAAATAACAAAAAAAACAAAGTTTATTAAGAGCTACAAGGGACAGGAAGTTATGGAGAGCCATGATTGCCTACATTCTGAGGGGGACATGGCACATAAAGAAGAATCTTCCTCTTTGTTGTTTTTATCACAGTATTTTGGCTGATATGTTTATCAGCATTTTTGAAAGTGTCTGTTATACCTGGTCATCTTTAGAAATCATTAGAAATAATCAGGGTCCTAAAAAGTTAAAAAGGTGATTCAAAAGAAAAAATTAAGATATTAGTATAAAAAATAATATGTAAAATATGGCCTCCTTTGCTTGTATAACCCCAAGCAAGACAGTACAGTCACTAGAATATACAAGGGGTTACAAAGTGTGGAGGAATTAGGAACAGAAACATTAATAATGAGTAGAACGAGAAAAACGCAATCAGAAGGACAGTAGATAGTGATTGACATGGCATTTAAATTTTTGCTGATTAAAGTTGGGTGGAAAGCATGAAGCTAGAAGTGAGTTCCACAAGTAAGAAGTGTGAGAAAAGAAACTGTCAGAATAAAAGTTACGGCTACATTTAGCCAGTTGTAAATCGATGAGATCTTGATGTCAGTGTAGTACTGCGCTTAAATTCATACAGTCTAAGTATCATAGCAAAGAGCTCATCTGAACAATTACCATGAAAGTATTTATAAAAAAAGGCACAGAGAAGCAACATTACAGTGGTGGGCAAGTGACTATAGCCAAGTTGCCAGATCAGGACCAGTAATATTGCTGATTCTTCTTTGGATCTTATCAAGAAGCTCTAGGTAAATTGCAGAGGCACTGGACTAAACAAACAAGACTAAAATGAAGAAACCCACAATACCCTGTCACTTTTTCTCTTATTTTTTTTTCTGTTAATGTTTTTACTTGGAAAAACACACCAGAATAATATTTACACAAGTTATATTTAGGCAGTAAATATTCATCCAAACAGTTCTGATTATATTTAACTGACTAGGTCAATCTGTTCAATTTTTTCATTGCATTTTTTAAAATTTTCAAATAAAATGCTGTATATTGCAATCAAAATTGTGAATAAACTGTATAAAGTTTGTTCTGTTGCTTTTGTTTAAGTACTTTCAACTGTTTCAGTCTTTATCAAGAATCATGTACTGTTCATGTTGGGGATAAGATTCTGATGGCTACATCTCGGTATTTAGACATCCTGGGTATGACGATAAGCTACATCTGTGTCCAGGGTAAGACGATAAACTATGTCCAACAGCAAGGCCTCTGATCAGGAGGCTTTGAGGAGTGTGGAACCTCCTCTTAATTGCTGGTGTTTCCAGGTCCACCCTGACCCGGGGTGGTAGCACCTGTTAGGGTCCCATCTATGGGCAAATAGTTAACCCAGAAACTGAGGAAAAGGCATTATAAAAGTGTAAAAATAGGTTTTAATACCAGAAATACTTTGTAAAAAAAATTATTGCCAGAAATAAATTTTTGAAGAAAAAAATATTAGCAGCAATAAGTTTTTGAAAAAATATTACCAGCTATACATTTTTGAGGAAAAAAAATATTAACAGAAGTAGATTTTTGACAAAACAAAAATGTTACCAGAAAAAAAATGTTGTCGGCATTAAATAACCCATTGAGGTTGATATGTCGTAAAACAAACCAAACCAAACCAGTATTTTATAGAGAGCTGAACAAATATGAACTTTGGAGAGTTCATCATCAGTGTTGATCCTAGTAATATACATCATACTTGAAAACTAGAAAAATACAATGAAAAATCAAGCAGATAGAGCTTGTCGGTTAGATTTAATCAAACTTGTTTGGATGAATATTCAAATATTGCATATGTCATTGAACCAGATTTTGCAGTCTCTGATCTGATCTTTAGTGATAATGAAAGACTGCTTAAATTTCAAGACCATCAGAAAAGCACAGTTTTCAATCTGTTTTTCATCTCTGATCATTAATGTATTTTAAACAGATGTAAACATTAGGGCTGGATGCTCAGAGATCATAAGTGTTATTGATACAGAACATGGCATCAGCAATCTGAGTTCAAATTCCATCCAAGTTTCTTGTGTTCACTTTAGTATTAACAATCTTAAGAAAGGTATGAATCCATCTTTTCTTCCTGCCAACTATGGAATAAATAGCAATGTAGACTGGGCTTTCAATGATTGTCTATTTTTTAAAGGGATATGGCAGAAAAATAATATAGAGATTAACATTTCAACTTCTGCATTGTTTATGGCAAAAATAAAATAGGGACCTATATATACATGTTGTATTGAAAGTGTATATATACATTGACAGCAGGCAGTGTAACTTTCATAACGTATATCAACAGCAGTAGAAGTGTTCAGGCAATATCAATTTGTTTTGAAGTAATATTTAAATATTCAAATCTTGAAAGTTTAACTTTAATTCTATGCAATATTTTTGCATCATAAAAAGAATTTTCAAAATTAAGAAAGAAAAAATTTGTTTCTTAATGCTACAGAACTTTTGAAACTACAGATTCAAATTTGGCTAAAATGAAAACGGAAACAATTACCAAATTTTCCTTTCAGCATCTCAGTATTTGGTCTGTGTTGCTAAAGTCCTTCTTTGTTAATGTCCTTTTTTTTGTTGTGTTTTCATTTCTGTGCTTAATAATGGAGAACAATGTATAAAGGTGAAGCTTCAGCTTGATGGAATATACTCGATTGATTTCCTTATGAGTGTCGGCTTTACAATGCATTTCTTCAAAATGTATGTAAATTTGTCATTCTTAAATATTTGTAATAAGAGATTTGGTGTGGAGATAAGGTTTGGTTTCAACATGTCTTCTTTGTGTATGCATTTAGATATAGGGACACATACATTGCAGATATGCTTAAGTGTATGGGTATATTGAGATAGAAATGTGTCTGTGTGTGTGTATATATATATATATATATATATATATATATATATATATATATAAATATAGTCTTAAGATGTGCTATATTTATGGAATAAAGTGCTCAATATCAGTCGCCTGTAAGTGTTGATTTCTATGTTCACTTTTATATATATATATATATATATATATAATAGCTGGCCACTTGTATTTGAGGATAGCAAGGGTGGCTAGCTCATTTGTGTTTGTTCAACACCCACAGAGGCAACCTGTGTTTTATACTGCAACTATGCTGAGCAGACCTTAGTTACAGTTTCTGAGAGAGAATGTGTTATCTAGCAAGATCAACAATCTGAACAAGGCCAGCATATTCAAACCCTCAGTCACAGTGACTTGTAACTTTGTGCTAGAACAGCTATCGATGATCCCCAAGGGTTCCATCTACCCAGTGTCACACACAAGGCTTGGGTCAACCCGTGCTGTGATTTTTCAGGCACTTTCCAACAGTGTCACATGTTGGGATTGCACCCTCCAGACCAATAACAGCAGGAAGTCGATTTCCTGACAAATCAACTGTGGTAAGATTTGAACCTGGGTCTCATGGTCATATATATATATATATATATATATATATATAGACATTTTTTACGTTTAATGTTCTTTTTATAGATACAAGTATTTAAGTAAATGCTCTGTTTATAATAAACAGTATTAAATAACATTTACCGGCCTGAATGTCCGAGTAATTTTCATAGAAAATATTTGTCCTTTGACAGGATTCAAACCTGCATCCTATACGTAACCGTCATTTACGCTGACGTGCCTTAACCGACTCGGCTATATATATATATATATATATATATATATATACATACACACACACACACAACCATATTGTTAAATATAACAGGCGCCAAATGTCTATTATGTTTGATTATGAGCCATTCTAAGCTTCATATAGTTGCTTTACTTTTGGGAGAAAATAAAGTCAAAAACTGTCCAACATTTGGATATTTTATTATTATGCTGTTCCTAGATCAGTAGAGTGGTTATATGGACATTTCAACAAAGATATTCATCATCAAAGATATGTTTAACATAATGGTGAATATCTTTATTGAAATGTCCATATAACCACTCTGATGATGGGTCATCAAAGCTGAGAAGAGTTAATGATCAAACATAATAGACATTCGTTGTCTGTTATAATTAACAATATATGTTTGAATAATGATCTTCTGTCCCAATACAATATATATATATTTATATATATATATATACATACACACACACACACACACTGTGTGCCAAATTATTATCTTGATAAACCATCCAATCAATTCACACAAAATTTTCACACAATGTTGGCAACACTAACCTGCGCAATGTAAACAAACTGGGGCCATATTTGTTATCAGCACGGTGATTTGAGCATGCCAAATTATTAGAAAGGTTTAGTAAAATTCCCAGAATTGAGCAAACAAAACGTTTATTAAGGTTGCATGTGAATGTTTATGATCAAAAGAAGCTAATAAATAAGATAATCAAACAAATAATAACAGATACAAACAAAGGGACAGTTTTAAACAAATTAATAGGGAATGTGCTTTCCCTGTTTTGAAATTACTTGAAGAAGTTGACGATCCATAGAATTTGTTAATTGTAGGATGTCATCTGCTGTAATGCCACGAGATATGTCAAGAATTGCTTCCCACAACTCAGCATTGCTCCTGAATTGTCGTCCGTTGGTGTACAGTCTTCGCTTCATGATGCTCCAAAGGTTTTCGATTGGCTTCAAATCTGAACAATTTGCTGGCCACTTCATTTTTTTGAGGTCCATCGAAGCCTAACTATTTCAAATATTCAGTAGTCTTGTGAGCAGCATGTGAGGGAGCATTATCTTACATAAAATCAATGGCCCTTCTGAAGGCAACTCTGCCTTTTCATCCATGGCTAAAGATGCTCCTTCATAAATGCTATGTATACATCAGCAGTCATTTTGATGCCATCTGGTACTCTCCATGGGCCTACTAATGTTTTCCCAATAATACCACCCCAGATCATTATGCCTTCACTGCTTTGTTGGCGTCTCAAACGCTGATGGCGATTCTGTCCGTTCATTACCCAGCCTTTGCACCATCTACCTGGCCAATCAAGTGTTGCTCGAGTTTCGTCTGTGAACAAAACTTTAGAGAAGTCAATCTTCATATTGTCCTTGGCCCATTTCCATCAATTTTGAATGTGATTTCTCATCAACGGAGGCTTCGATACAGGTTTGACTGTTGTTGCTGTTTCCCTCAGGTACCGACACCGAGTACTTTTAGACACAGTAGGATCCCCAATGCGACTGAAAAGCTCTTGATTGGTAAGTCCAGGGTCCTTTGTGGCCTCTCGTTTAAGTTGTGACATGAGACGATGGGAAATAACCCTCGGCTTGCCTGTATCTGCCCTATTGTGTACTTGTGTAGAGTCGGTGGTGAACTTTTTCACTGTTTGATGACACCTCCCTATCATTTTAGAAATTTCTAGGGTAGATTTACCTTTTGAGAGTTCTTAGGTGATAATTTTCTTTTCAGCATCATCTAAACTGCTTTTACGGCCCATCATTTCACTAAATTCTTAGACTTTTCTAATAATTTGGCACGCTCAAATCACCATGCTGATAACAAATATGGCGCCAGTTTGTGTACATTGGCCAGACCAGTACAAAAATTTCAGTGATTGCACAGATCAGTGTTGCCAACATTAGGTGAAAATTTTGTGTGAATTGATTGGACAGTTTTTGAAATATTAGAAAAAAGTTATCTTGATAATAATTTGCCACACAGTGTGTGTGTGTGTGTATATCTATATATATATATATATAAAAGTGAACATAGAAGTCAACACTTAGAGGCAACAGTCACCTCTAAGTGTTGACTTCTATGTTCACTTTTATATTTACACACGCTCTATCTCTGATATTGAGCACTTTATTCCATAAATATAGCACACCTTAAGACTATATTTCTTTATATATATATATATATATATATATATATATATATATTTAGTGTGCAATGGGTAAATTGTCGCCATTTTATATTTTTAATTTCGCACATGTTTGCTTTTGATTTTGTTGACTGCATAGTATACTGTTAGGAAAAAAGCACCATGATGCAATTCATCCCACCTAAAATTTGGAAACAGCATGCTGTACTACTTGGCATTCTTGCTGGAAGCTCTAATACAAACATTTCAGAGTGTTTAGCTGTCAATCGGAGGACAGTGCAGAGGATTCAGAAAGAGTTGGATCATGTATCCAGTCAAAATCATGGTGTTTAGAGTGATCATTAGAGAATGCAAAATGATACCACTGTTCATCTTTCCATGGGGCCTCAGAGGAGGTAGTGCTGCTCTGGTTCAAGAGGGTGGCATCTGGAACACCACTGACAACAGGACTCTGCACCATGCCACATAAATAGGAGAATCCAGTCATGGCTGTTAGACAATTTCTGTGACCACATCACTCCTTACATCTGGTTACCTAATTCCCCAGACTGCAACCCCTTGATTATTATATGTGGGCACAGTTGAGTGGGAGATCAACAAAACTCCAACAAGAAAGATGAACTGAAGGCAAGGATTATTGCAGGATTCACTAGCTTAAACAAGGAGACTGACCAGGAGATTCCAAAGTCGTCTTGTGAACGTGGTTGTAGATAGTGGTGATTTTATTGAATGAATTTGCTCTTTAGTATTTCAAGATATTTTTGAGTAATTTTGGTAAAGATATGTTAAAATGTGATGTCAATCTTATATCCATTTTTGTGTAATTTAGACAACATTTTATCCATCGCACCCTGTATATATGTTTGTGTGTACATTTGTAGGTTGTATAAGAATAATGTATAATAAATTTTAAAAACAATGTATAACAGTATCTGAAACAAAAGAATGATGAGACAAAGTGTAAAGGCTTATGAACAATGTATTTCACTGAATTCCGTTGGTCTTGGCTTCTTCAGGCCACGATGAAAGAAACAGCTGTGTGTAAAGAAAATGTGTAGGGATTTTTGTTCATAAGAAGGGTAATAAATTAAATTACCTTATGAGATTTAGTGACCAGAAAGTGTTTTTTGTTATATAGTACTGTGTAAAAGTAAGTGAACCCAGCCCCTAAGATATTGTTAAAAAAAATTCTCTTTTTTTCTAATCAATAAATCTTAATTAGACTATATATTCATTAATAAGAACCTTTATTAAACTAATTGCAATCAATTTAAAAAAAATTATTCAAGCTGGAATAAAAATATTAATTAAAAATTAGGAATTAAGATGTGCAAAAGTAAGTGAATCCTTACATTTAATATTTGGTGACTTTTCCTTTTGAGGTCACAATGTTAATCAGTCCTTTTTATAATTTTTAAGAAATTTTTGGACATTAGTGAATGTCAATTTTTGACCATTCTTCTTGTCAGAACTCCTACAATTGTTTGATATTACCTGTTTTTTATTTATTTATTTATTTATTTTTTTTGCATGTCCTGCTTTCTTTAACTTGAACTGAAGGTTTTCAATTGTGTTTAGTTCAGGATTTTGACTAGGTCATTGCAAGATTTGAAATTACTTTTTTTTTTTTTTTTAACCAATTCTTTTGTAGAATTGCTTTGATGCTCTATATCATTGTCCTGTTGGAAAATTCAATCACAACCTAAACCCAGCTTTCAAACTGAGAACAAGACTCTTTTGTTCAAAATTGCTTCTTATCTTGTAGAGTCTATTGTGAAGTCTATGTGTGCTATTTTGCTTGTTTCAGCTGCAGCAAAGCACCCCAAAATCATAATCTTGTCATTACTATGTCGGCCCCAAATTCTTATATTCAAAAGCCATATTAGGAGCTCACCAGACATACAACCTATCGTTTCTCCCCAAAAGCTCTAGTTTGGTTGCACCCGGTCATAACACCTTTTTTCAGAATGGTTCTAGCTTATTAATATGAACTTATTTGTGATTTTTCTTAAGCAGTAGATTTTGCAAGGGATTTTCCCATGAAGACTGGCATTATTCAGATTTTGTCACTCTGTAGATATACACTCATTGACTCCAACATTGGCTAGGGAGCCTTGGAGAACTGCAGAGGTTAAAGCAGGATTTGTCTGGGTTTACTGAACTAGATGTCTACTTGTTCTTGCAGTTATTTTTTGTGGATGGCCACTTCTTGATTGCAATAATTATGAATAATTTGTCACATGGCAGAGATGTGCACTCTAAATTGTTTTGATAGCTTTTTGTAGCCTTCTCCATCATTATAGCCTTCAACTATATGAAAAAGCTTCAGGAAGTTCTTTTGATCTTGGTATACTTTTTTAAAAATTTAGTCTCTAACTGCACCCTTTCACATACACAATGTGTTTAATTGTTTGACTGCAGTATACACAGCTTACCAAAAACATGAATATGTATCACTTTGATTTTTACAAGTGCACAAAAAATTAATTGCACTGGGAAACATGTAAAACAAATAGACTGGGTCTTATAGCTTTGGGTGGCAACCAGTCTAGGAGAAAACAACTCTGAATTTAAAACTGTAGCCCTGGCAAAGCACATACTATACCGCTAAACAAAAAGATTGTTTGCATTAGTTCAATGATCCCAACTACGGTTCAATGATGATGAAGACAAAAACACAAAGGGTAAACATTTACTTTTGCATATTTTAATTTTTAATTAATATTTTTATTCCAGGTTGATAAATTAAAAAAATAGTAGTTGTTTAATAAAGTTTTTTTTTAATTAATATATATTTTAATTAAGTTTTTTTAAAATCATCTTAGAGGTTTACTTACTTTTGCGCAGCACTGATATATATATATATATATATATATATACACTAGTAGTATAACCCATTTTGATTGGGTCTTTCATTATTGGGAATTTTTGCCATTCAATTTGAGCAGTTTAAAGTCATCCCACCTGAAAATCAATATTAGTAACTACATTTGGGTGCAACTGAGACACATCCCCAAATGGGGGGGGGGTTTAACAATTTGAATGGGAGGCAGCCCTGAAAGGGAACTGTATAATAATAAATAATATTCTTGTAATAATTTAAACTATTTTTAAAGTTTTTTTAAAAGATATATATCCAAGAACAGATAGTAAATAGTAAAACGTTGCTGAGAGTTATAATAGACAGGAAGTAGTGGAGAGCCATTGTTGCCAACAATTTGGACTCAAAACCGGCAATGAAGAATTATCTATGAAGCAAAAAATATTTCATCGAAATTGGATGAAAACTGTGGAAATGCATAAACAACATCTGATCTCACACACACATACATATTTTGAGAATTATATATAATTATGGATTTGGCACAATACTTATCTAATACATGTTTTAGTAAAAACTGAATCAATTGTTAAGTTTGAATCTAGGATAGTTGGTTTACTGTATTTTGTTCTCGGCAATTTTTCTCACCAGAATAATATGCACCTTTATATGTCTAGCATTTGTCTGTGCATCAAATATTGCTGACACATCAAGTCTGACAGCATAAATGACTTTGGATTTTGGCTGGAAAGTGATTGGGTAGCTCTGGCCTAGATATGGCAGCAAGACGTCATTTTTGTTATTGCCTAATCTGAGTCTTCTAAAGATAAAGCATGGCTGAAGGTGTCAAGTGCTACAGTGAGCTGACCATTTTTTCAGCATCTTTGGCAATGGATTGTATATATGAGTTCTGTTTGAGATCTGCAGTGAACTTTAGTCCCAATAGACATTTAAAGGAAAGAGCCTTATTGAGAGAGAGAGAGAGCAGCTGTTCATTGTGATTGGAGAATATGCCATGTCTGATTGCTGCATCTACATTTATATAAAATGGCACCTCACGTGTGCAGGGCAATTTCAGCACACTTTCAGGGAAGTAAAAAGTTTAGATCTTAAGGTTAAAATAAGCACCAATATTAAACAAGTAAATTTTCTCGATGTAACGTTAGATTTAGTTACTGACAATTTTCAACCTTATATGAAAAATAACTCAATCTATATTCACACCAATTCCAATCACCTTCCATCTGTAATCCAACATATTCCTTCCTCTGTAGAACGTAGGGTCAGCAACCACTCATCGGAGAAATGTCGGTTTGAGAAACATAGCAGCATGTACAATAGAGTCCTAAAGAATAGTCGCTATAAGTGTGCCAAAATTCTGTTTAGAAAATATGAGGATTGTAATTCAAAGAAAAGAAATAGATCATCTAGTATACATGTCTATTTAATCAATTTGTTAGTACTAAGTTAGGCCATAAGTTTTCTCAAATTGATCGATTAAGAGATTCTCAAAAGCAGCCCTCTTAGTTTTTTTTGTATGTCTATTAAATATTTTACTAAGTTATAGTTGCACCAATAATCTTGATAAAATCATAAAGTTGCACAACAATAGATCTTTAAACCAATTTAATAATCTTAATCATAATACAAGTTCCAATGAAAATATTGTTAAAGATACTGACCTTATGTAATTGTAGGAATCCTACCCAATGCCCATTGTCAAGCAAATGTTTAACTGAATCTCCTGTGTATCTTTGTTCTATTTCTACAATAGAAAAAAATCTATATTGGTACTATTAGGAATTCTTTTAAAACCTGGTTGTATCAACACTTATCCTCTTTTACTAATATTAAATAAATAGTAAATGTGATTTTGAACAAACACAAATGTGCCTTAGCGAGAGTCTGCAATAGGGATTAGCCAGCTGCCCTCGGCATTTTTGAATATGAGTGGCCAGCTATTATTATATATGTGGCAAAGTCAATTACAGTGGATGTTTAGATGATGAAATCATGCATCGGATTGCTAAGGCTACCAATGCTTTCGGCAAACTTTGCCATCACTTGTGGGATGAATGGGGTATCTGACTGAATACAAATATTCAGGTTTACAGAGCTGTTGTCCTTGCCATCCTTTTGTACGGCTCAAAGTCATGGGCTCCATACAGGTACCATATACGCCAGCTGGATGTATTCCATAAGAGCTGTCTGTGTGCCATCTGTGGAGTTAGCCTTCAAGACAGGACATCCAATGTAGACCTGTTTAACAGGTGTAATATTGGAGGAATCAAGACTTTCTTCATACAGTCTCAGTTGCGGTGGACTGATCATATCTTGAGAATGTTTAATGAAAGGATAGCCAAGATCCTAATGTACAACCAGTTAGATCAGGGCTACAGGAATGTAGGACACCCATAGCTTAGATACAAAGACAAGCTGAAGAGCAACTTATCAGCTTTCAGTATACTTCATAACACCCTCGAGCACTTAGCCTTGGAGCGTGTAGAGTGGAGATCAACGTGTTTTAGTGGACTCAGCAGTTTTTCAATCTGCTAGTCTGAATCATCTTAAAGAAGCGAGAACAAGTTCTAAAAGGTCAGCCAATCTAACAGGGACCTCATCCCACAATCATCACCCTTGCTCCATATGTGGACTCCTTTGCAAATCACTAGTGGGTCTAAAGTGCCACTTAAGATTATCACACAAAATTCATAACTTAATCAATTGGTTATGTTGTCAGATCCTCATATGTCGAAACCCATGGGAGAGTCCATTATATATATATATATATATATATATATATATATATATATATATATATATATATATAATCTCCTGCTTAAGGGGTAATAAAATAATTAGGATTGGTCAGAGAAAAGGGGAAGGAAGGAGGTTTTTTTTTTTATCTTTTTATGACCTCTGTATCTTTTAAAACCTATCTCTATTTCTGTGTATTTTGTGTGTATTTTTGATAGTATGCGTGTATGTATTCTTTCTCCATACATATATATTGTTTTATTACAAGGAAATAGTGTATATATATATATATATATATATATATATATATATATATATATAAAAGTGAACATTGAAGTTAAAACATTTAAACTGTCATTTGTATACAACCATTTTTCCAGTTTAATGATTAAAATTGGCTTTGAGCAAATGAATCCTCTTGATCTTAAAGAAGACAATGTTCATCAGATCTTATAATCTAAATATATAAATGGCAACTTCTGTCTGTTCGTCCATGTGTCTGAAACCCCTCTAACTCAGGCAGCACTTGCTCTACTCATTCATATTATATCTTTCTGGAATCAGAAACAGTTAAAAATTCGAATTTTAAAATAACTGAAAAAAGTTAGTGATTTTAAAGGTTTTTAATTTATATTGAGTTTAAAGTACCAGAAAACTTTGTTAACTGAAAAAACTTTTGTATCTGTCTATATTTCTGAGATGATGTATTATATACACCATTTACATTATTCAGACTATTGTCCTCATCTTTGTCGCCATATTTATTACAATGTTTCGACCGTTGTATGCTCTGGCCTTCTTCAGGTGGTTGGAATTTCGAACTGAACCCTTTATTTCGTTTACTGGGGTAGACTGTTATAGTTCCATGTGTCATGTTTAATGAATGTCAGTTATCAGTTATCTCCTGTTAATTCCCCTCTCCAAGGACACATGGCACAGTGGATAAAGGCGTTGGTTAGATCCAGTGACAGGACCCAAAGAGAGTGAGTTCAATACCCGGTTAAGGCAGTGGAGAACTTGGTGAGGGGAATTAACAGGAGATAACGGACACGAGGAACTAGAACAGTCTACCCCAGTGAGCGAAATGAAGGGTTCAATTCAACATTCCAACCACATGAAAAAGGCCAGAGTGTACAATGGCTGAAACATTGTAATAAATACAGTGACAATGATGAGGACAATAGTCCGAATAATGTAAATAGTGAAAAACTTTTGTTTGGAATTCATTTTAAGATATATCCAAAACTTTTTGAATTGAGGAAATCAATTTTATTTCTTCAAAATGCCAAGGAATCAGAATTAAACTGGGAGACTTCCTGATATAAGGTTTTGAAGTTTTGCAGTTTGTGATTTGAAGAACTGAAGCTGGAATTGGACTTATTGCCAAATCAAAGTTAAAGTGAAGTTTTGAAGTTCCAGAGAATGAATCAAGGAATTCAAAGTTATTTCTTCAAAATTATCATTGTTGCTTTCCATCTGGACCAGTTTTCTAATTAGCCCTCTGCAGCAACTAGCTTAAAGTCCACATGGAGTATGGCTTTTAAGTTATTATATAATAAATATGTTTTTCTATTAGGTTGGTGCAAAAATAATGACGTAATAATGTTGTTTTTTGACGTTAAAAAATACGTAAAAAAACAACATTATTACGTCATTATTTTTGCACCAACCTAATAGGTGTATGTTTGTCTTAAGTTTTAATGAATTTGATATTTAACTGACTTTATCTTTGGTTTTTGCCACAAATTTCAAAACTTGAAATACATTAATTAAAATGTTTCCAATAAATTTTCTTTGAACTGAGATTATGTTTTATATTGTACACTTCTGTTGTGTTCCATGCAGTTGGGTTGTACTTGACTGTAGGATTAAAAGAGTAAAAAAATAAAAATCAACAAAGTTGATTATCCATTGAAAAAGTTTCCTAATTTCAAAAGCAGTGGAATTGGTAAATTAATTTCAAACAAACTTTAAAATTTCAGCAAGGAAGTACAATGCTTATTTTCATGGATGCAAATAATCGCAAAGACAAAGAGAAAGACTTTGCAGTTATTTGCATTGGGAATTAAATCTAGATGTTTAAAATAACTGCAAATAAGGTCAATTGATTGTCAGCAGGAGGAAAAACCTGAAGGTGGAAATTATTAGGTTGGTGCAAAAATAATGTCGTTTTCTCACATAGTGACATATGTGAAAAAACGACATTATTTTTGCACCAACCTAATACAAATTGGAGATGTTAAAATCAAGCAGTATAGAAATTTAATCCAAAGATTCTTTGGAATAGTGAAAGATGTCTTCTAAAAGCTAAGCAAAGTATTAAGAAATAAGAAATTTTAAGAAAATTGGTTAGAAACAGGGAAAAAAGACTACCGAACTGCTCTGTAATATTGTACCTTCTATATGGCAGTAAATGTTGGACAATTTCCTCACAAATGTGGAGGAGGCAAGGCAACAGATATGGTTCTATGGAAGTATACTGAGAATATCATGGACAGATTGTGTAAGCAATGAGAATGTTTTAAGATAACTGGACAGAAAAAGGACATGTAGAATCAGAAAGAGCCAGTTGAAATTTTTGGGACATGTAATTAGGGCATGGAGAATTTGACACATACAATGTAATGAAGAAAAGAGGGAAACAATAAGTAACCTACTTAAAATGGAGTGAGAATGATAAACAATGTCTGAAAAAAAAAAAAAACATTGATAAGATTTCCAAAGGGTAGAAAATCGTGGATAGTTCTAATTGTTCACATCTTGAATGAACTTGCCACATAAAAGAAATGATAAATTAATATTTGAAGCACAAAGTCCAACTGATTTTAACTTGTAAAGAAAGCATTGTGAAAGTGATTATTGATTTTTGACTCATGTTAATGTTTATCTTAATTTTTGGGTTGCTTTTTATTGAAGCATTATCTAAACTGTTAATCTTTGACAATAAGTAGATAATATTGATTGTAAATAAATGATAAATGCTTAGATGAAAATTCCTATTTCTTTTGTCTCAAAGAAGCCAGGTTCAATGCGTCATTTGTTTTGACCAATGAAAACATGAGAATGACTTTACAGAAGATCAAACCTAATGTGTAAACTCACCATCTATTCTAAGATCTTTCTCAGCACCAGATCTGTTTTTGTTTATACAAAATCAAAACATTAACATAAGAACTTGAGTCATATTGTTTAATAGCCTTGTCAGATCTTGACTCTCATATGAATGTCATGCATGTTATCCAACTTGTTCAGAAATGATTAAACTGTCGTCTGAATACAACCTTTTTCTTAGATCACTGTTTAAAAATGTCTTTGAGAGAATGAACCTTGTAGGTCCTAGAGAAGACCATAGTTAAAAATGTCTTAAGCTTGAGGGTCTTGATAAAGACTATCCTTTTTTGAACATTGTGAACTGGCACAACAGATTCATAATCAACTGTATCAAAAAACAGAAACCACATCACTTGAGGACTATCAACAGTAGCAGAAACTTAATTGTAAGTGCAGGTTTCATGGATATCATGTGTAAATCAAAGAGAAAATAATGATAAACCAGATGTTGATATTCACACTATTTCAAATAAACAGTTAGGAAGGAAACTCCCATCAATACTGGAAAGTACTGTGAAAGTTGGATTTGAGAAACATATTTTCCTGAAAAACTGTTTTAAGAGAAATATTTTATAACTTTCAGTCAGCACCAGTGTTAACTGCTCAGTCAATAAATGCCAACTTTTTCCTTATAAGGAAACATTTAATCTCACCATTACCATTAACAGTAGATGTACTGGTAGTGTATTAGCACAGATAGCAGAATTGGTGAGCTGAGTTCAAATTTCAACCTAGCCTCCTGTATTCACTTTCACCTAATTGCATTGGGGAAAAGCATGAATCTATCTCTTCTCCCTCCAGCTATGGATTAAATATCAATATAGATATATTATGGGTTAAATTTGCAGATGGTAACAGAATCTGTGGAGCACCATGATTGTTTAAGTGCTGATGGGGTATAGGCATTAAAAACAAAAAAAGGAAAAAGTATTTGTTGCATCAGTATTATCTTTATTTGTATGAAATGAACTATCATCAGTTATTATTAGCATGTGTATTTATTTATTTTCACTATTTATATTAAGACTATTGTCCTCATCTTTGTTGTTTTTATCACAATGTTTTGGTTGTTGTGCCTTCTGTCTTTCCTCAGATATATATCAATCTATATAACTTACATGGAATTCTGAACCTGAATCCTTTATTTAATCTCCGGGAGTTCGACTTTCACTGCTCATGTCTCGGAATATAGTCTAGTCCTTATACTGTGTATTACTGTTCTGTTATTTCTCACTCATTTCCACTGAGTGCCTGTCCTGGATATGACAATAAATACACCCGGCAGCAAGGCCTCTAACTAGGAGGTTTTGAGGAATGTGGAAGCACCTCTTAATTGCTGTTGTTCCCAGGTCCACCCTGACCCCAGATGGTAGCACCTGCTAGGGTCTAAGCTATTGGAAAATAGTAAACCCCTAAACAAAAATGAAACACTATGAAAGAATAAAAATACATTTTTATAGTAAAAAATACCAGCAATACATTTTCCTATAAAAAGAATCACCAACAATACCTATATATAGTAAAATGATGCACACTACATTTTATCTGTAGTTGAAGGTATACAAATATTTAGATTTCGGCATTAAATAACCTATAGAGGTTGATATGCTAACAAAATCAGCTAACATGAAAGAACTCTTTCTTGACATTAATCCATATAATTTCTTACAATTTCTTAAATCAAACTATATTCCAGAATATATAACTTCAACAAAACCATGACATGACACGCACATCACCACCACTAGTAATTATGTTTACACAAACATGTATATGTACAAAATCTGAATATCATCTAACATGTATTCAATTGTGAAAGCAGGCAGACATGTTTTTATTACTTCAAACCTTCCAAGAAAATTAAATTTCAGCACTAGGAGTTGATATGCCATTAAACAAAACAAACCAAATCTACTGCATGCAAGTACAGACTATCAGACCCAGGGATTGAACACACAACCACTATGTCACCAAATTCACAACCTGCTGCTTTAATCCACTTGCCATTTGTCACATATATATACAAGTACAGTGAGATCAACTCTGGCTGGCAACAGTTTGTATTTATTTCTTTTTAATTTTTAGTTTGTAGTACATTATTTTTATGCGATTCTTTTTCTTTCTTTTGTAAGCATTTTCAAAATGTTTATTTGTTATCCAAAAACTAAGTGCAATGCCACAAAATATTTTCCTTTTTTTTTTTTTTAACAAATTTTATTCCTCAAGCACTATTCTTTTTTTTTTGTTGTTTTGTCATTAGAACATCCTTGTTTCCAACATTTTTTCTCCCTCTTTGTATATTTTTCAATATTTTTCAGAGTTCCTCACTTCAGATGTTTTTGCTTACTGCTAGTGAATATTCACAAACTGATGCAACCTTTGATTATAGGTTCATTGTTTTGTTTCAAGAGAAACAAAGGCCATGATGGCTGTAATTCGAAATGCTTGAGGCAAAAGAGCTAAACTTCAGAAATTCCTCTCTTCAACCCTCCCCATTCCTTTAAAAATCGGGGAAAAAATGTCCATTTATCTTTAAATAGGAAGTAGCTCAATGCCTCCATTAATCTACTGCTGATTCGTTCAGCTAATGTTTGAATTTGGTCAACATTGTTTTTTCTTTGGTGTTGTGATTTGTTCTTCTAATGGGAATATATATGACCATCTTTGAAATATAAGAGATATTGAAATTTATATACATATGTATGTCTGATATGTGTATGCATATACATACATACATATATATATATATAATATTATAAGATTATATTTGCATGCATATATATATATATATATATATATATATATAATATTATAAGATTATATTTGCATATATATATATATATATATATATGTTAAACACAAATTCACAAGTACTTTTGTTTCAAAAACTACTTTAGACTGGAAAATGATGTATGTTTATATTATATATATGTATATAATGTTTGTGTAATGCATGTGTATGTTTGAATGGGCATATATATTTCATGTATATATATATATATGTGTGTGTGTTTATTTATATATATATATATACACACACATGTACAAAATTTTTTTTCAGACTAAAGTATTATTTTTATCAAAAAGTCAGTTTTGTGAATGAAAAATAATTTCACTGTGTTCCATATTCTTAAATGTTGAATCCTACAGAGAATAGTTTTTTCTAAAATCAAATTAGCAGAGTAAGATCTGAATAAAGATTGGGAAAGGGTGAGAATCTTTCTGATATAATTTCAATATGCTTTAATATTGTCTCTTAATCAATGGATATTTTCACAATACAACTCATAATTCAACAAATTTATGTTGCTGGGTTCCTCCCTTATATTGATTAAATAGTTAATCTCTTTCTGTAAAATGGTTTTTGAAAAAAAAAATCAATATTTGAAAAATGTTAACTTTAAAAAAAATATGTTTTTTAATCTTTGAATGAAACAAATTTACTTTTCATTGATAGAATTTTTTTTGTTTGAAAAAATATTTGCAATTTGTTGGAAAAAAATTACAGTTGGTTGATAACATTTTACCTTTGACTGTAAAAAAAAAATTACATTAGACTGGAATATTGCATGTGTCTATATGTGTGCATGTATATCTGTCTATAATGTGTGTGTGTGTGTGTTGAAGAGTTTCATTTTGCAAGAAGGGATAATCGATAATTGATTGATTGATTATTTTTTACAGGTTGTCAACCATTTTGAAGTTATTTCAAGCCAAAACATATTTTTGGATTGTAAGAATTTTGGGGGGATAATAATGATTTTTTGATACAAGTCTTACTATTTAAGGCATAGCTGAGAGCAGAAGAGGTGGTTTCATGCCTTTCCTAAGGGAATTTGCATGTAAGTGACTCGAATTAAAAATTGGCTTTCTGGATAATCACTATGTATATATAAATGATATATATGTGTGTATATTTTGCAAATTACAGTATCTGTGTGTGCATATATATATATATATATATAGTATTTACATCTTTGTTGCCATATTTGTCAAAACGTTTCGGCCATTGTATGCTCCGACCTTCTTCAGGTGGTTGGAATTTCGAACTGATCCCTTTATTTCGATCACTGGGGTAGACTGTTCTAGTTCCATGTGCCATGTTTGATGGATGTCAGTTATCAGTTATCTCCTGATAATTTTCCCTCTGAAAGTTCTCCACTGCCTTAACCGGGTATTGTTGTCCTCCTCCTTCTCTTGTACCCGCCTATCCCAGTTTTTGGGTGCTGCACCAGCCCCCGAAAACTGGGATAGGTGGGTACAAGAAGAGGAGGAGGACAACAACACTCAGAAAACAGTCTGCCTGCCTTATGTGAAGGGGTTATCAGAGAAAATACAAAGGATCTGTGGTCTATATAACATCAGGACACCCTTCAAAAGCGTGACAACACTTTGCAGATATCTCTCTCGAGTGAGACCCCCCCAAACAGGAGAACATGACTAAAGACTGTGTGTACGCTATCCTGTGCAGCTGCGGAAAGGATTATAAAGGAGAGACAGGCCGCCCCCTCAAGGTAAGGCTTCAAGAACACCAGAAAGCTGTAACGCGAGGGGAAGTAGAAAAATCAGGCATGGCTGACCACATATGGAGAGAGAAGGGAGATCACCGTCCACTGTGGGATCATGTTGAGATCATAGACAGGGAACACCATTGGAAAATTCGTAAACTTAAGGAATCAGCACATATGCTAGGCCAAAAAAAATCTCCTGAGCCAACCAAGCATAGAAATAAATACAATATGGGAGCCAGTAATAAGGAGTGCCAGAGAAAAGCAATGATAACAAAGTTGCAATATGAGCTCTGGTAAAAACATGAAATGATAACAGCAAAATTGCAATATGAGCACTGGTCAAAAATGGTCACTGAAATCATTAGGTTTATAATACCCAGAAATTCATACTCAAGGACACATGGCACAGTGGATAAAGGTGTTGGTTAGATCCAGTGACAGACCCAAAGAGTGTGAGTTCAATACCCGGTTAAGGCAGTGGAGAACTTTCAGAGGGAAAATTATCAGGAGATAACTGATAACTGACATCCATCAAACATGGCACATGGAACAGTCTACCCCAGTGATTGAAATAAAGGGTTCAGTTCGAAATTCTAACCACCTGAAGAAGGCCTGAGCGTACAACGGCCGAAATGTTGTGATAAATATGGCGACAAAGATGAGGACAATAGTCTGACTAATGTAAATACTGTACATAATACATCGTCTCAGAAATATAGACAGAGATATATATATATATATATATATATATATATATATATATAAGCAGTATAACCCATCTTCTACTGGGTATTTCATTACTGGTAATTTTTGCCGTTCTTTTGGAGCAGTTCAAGTTTAAAGTTAGCCCATCCAAAATTCAATATTAGTAACAACAATTGGGTGCAACTGAGGCACATCCCCAAATGGGGGGGGGGTAACAATTTGAAGTGGGGGGGCGCTGAAAAGGCCGTTTTTGCATTTTCAATCATGCAAGGAAGGAACCTCTTCTATGGACTGTCATAATAATAATAATATACGATAATTTTTATTTATGATATAATTTTTTTTTTATAATTCTAATAATCTTTTGCGTTAGATTTCAACTCTTTAAATTGATTGTATGCTGTTTTTTACAGACATTAAATTTTGCTTTGATTTTTGCGCAAAGTGTAAAAAATCTTTTTTTTCTGATTTTTCATCTTCAAGGTTGTACTTTTTTCAGCCTATTTGGACTCAAAACTGGCACTGAAGTCTTATCTATCAAACAAAAAAGTTTCATTGAAATCGGATGAAAACTCTGGAAACGTATAAACAGCATCTGATCACACAGACAATTCCTGTATAATATATAACTACATCAACATTATGATAACCAGATATTTTTTAAAATTTAAATTACGTAATGGTCAGTTTATATTCAGCACCTGAAGATTGTGTTAACACTGAAGAAAATAAGACAATGAAAAAGTACAGGAGAAAAAAAAGAAGATTGCTTGTTGGTTGATATAATTTGAAGAAAAACTTTATATTTTTACAATTCACAATAAAATTTCATGTATAAAAATAATTACAAAAAGCCAATACAACTTTTTACACAATCAATAAATTAATATTAAGATTTAAATTTGTTTTATAAGAGTAAGTTGATATTGTAGTTTTAAACTAGATCACCAATGAGTAACACGAGCAATTTCATTATTAAGTAGATCACGTGATCATAAAGGAAATGCATAAATAGGAAGTAGCATGATGACTATACAATCACTGTTCACTCTTCTTGTCTATTCACTATTGCTATATATTCACTCTCTCTACTCTACAGATTAGGATTCTCTTCTGATCATTATATTATTTGACGATTACTACTTGAACAATTATTACTAGTGTGGATATTATTGGAAGGCATTACTACTAGTACCAGCATCTACAAAGTCTGAAATAGAACAAGCATTTTTGGAAGTGATAATGAGCTTTTGTTTGACATAGCAAAAGTAACAAGCGAAGCTGTCTAACATCACAAAAAATTAAAATTAATATCAAATTGGACAAATTTTTTACTGTGCAAAATATGTTTTAAGACCATTGACACTTTAATACTGAATGCTTTTAAATTATTTTAAAGGAATTTTCTTAAATTAACATTGATTTTGACAGTTGTTTTGAAATAAATGAAAATAATTTGCAACTTTCACATTTCACATCCACAGTAATGTCAAAATTTATACAAATCTTTATGAATAGATTCTTAGATATTTGTAGACGCATTTTAGGACTTTACAAAAAAAATTTTTTTACATACCTTTTGATTTCTTCTTGAAATATTTGGCACCAGATCAATGCATAGCTTGTCTCTGAAAAGAGCCAATACACCCTATAAGTGTAATCTGAATTCTAGACCTTTCTAAATTAGGTTCTTAATGGACCAAATATATTACCTTTTGAATATACAGTTTGTCTCCTGTTGATAGTCTTTTCTATTTGTTGGAAGGAAGAATTGAAATCTGACTGAATCTTGTCTGCCTTTTCAAAACTGTGAAGATGACGTCTCTTGTTGATGAATTCCTCTATTTTTTCTGCTATTTTTCTTTTTGGTCAAAGGGATACAGCTGCTTCTAATTTTCTTCTGCCTTCATGAATTTGGTTGGCTCACAGGAAAAAAAAAACATTGTACAAGAATTCTCTTGTTATATTTTGACCAGGGGACTTTCCCACAGGAGAATAAAAGGTAGACAGTTTTAAGCTCCACACTCCTTGAATATATATGCATTCATCATCCTGAAAGAGGTGGAGCTTATACTAAATGAAAACATGCCCAACTTCTTTTTTAGAATCTACATTGGCAGGTGGAGACAAGGGGCATTTGCTTATTTCTTCTTTTCTTTTTTCCCTTCCCCTCCACAACTTAAGCAAAAAAAACAAACAAAAAAAAAACGTAATTATTTTTAAGCCAAAATTTTATGAGGGTTAATTTTTTAGTCATATAATCAGTATCTATTTACATTGTTTGGACTATCTTCCTCATCTTTGTTGCCATATTTATCACAACGTTTCAGCCATTGTATGCTCCAGCCTTCTTCAGGTGTTTGGAATGAACCCTTTATTTCGTTCGCTGGGGTAGACTGTTCTAGTTCCATGTGCCATGTCTAATGGATGTCAGTTATTACTTATCTCCTGTTAATTCCCCTCTCCAAGTTCTCCACTGCCTTAACTAGGTATTCAACTCACATTCTTTGGGTCCTGTCACTGGATCTAACACCTTTATCCACTATGCCATGTGTAGGTATCTTTTGTTGCTATATATATAATATATATATTATTATTATTATTCTAGTATATTAAAATAAAAACATGTTAAAAATCGCTACATGATTATAATCATGTTTCAACACCACAAAGTGTCTCCTCAGACAAAATTAAACCACTGACAAGTGAAAGATTAATTTAATTTTAAAAACAGAATACTTTAAAAAAATAGGCTTGCAAATGTGTAGTGATTTTTAACATGTTTTTTTGTCTTAATATCCTAAAATAGATAATATTTAGCTCTACTCTGTATTGTGCCCTCTTTTAAATTAAATGTTATGTAGAGTGGAATTATACTCCATTTGTTCTCATTTTACCTGGAAATATATATATATATACACATGAGAGAGAGGGGACACAGGAATCATGGTGACTGTCAATTTTAAGCCTCAATGGGATCCTATGTGTCACTACTCCCTTAGTAAGCTCTATATATTAGCTGCTAAGAGATTAAAAGTAGTGGGGAAGTTGATGTTAATTAATCTTGCAACACCTTTTTCTATTCATGTATGTTTCCAAATTGATTCCATTTTTTCTTGTTTTTTCATGGTTTTCTCATTTATAGCATCTTCACATCACAGGGAATAACTCAACTCACTCTGTCTTTTTCTTCTTTGTTAATTAAAAAAGTGCAGACCAACAAATTGAACAATTGAATGCAAGAAAGGCTTTTAATTCTTTTAACCGTCTTTTTTGTATGTGTGCTTCTTGAAATACTTTCAAAAGATTTGTAATCAAAATGCCATCCTTTGTGAGTGTGTTTACAAACTGCTCTTCCTCTTTTTCAATCTTTTCTCAAATAATTGACACTTCTGCCCATAGTCTGCAGTCTCTAATTCTTTTTATTGTCTTCACTGCTTCACACAAACTTTTTATTGTCTACTTTACAGTGGACAGTTAAGGTGACATTACCAGCATTATAGATGCTTTCTGCAATTATTTTCACCATAAACAATGACATATCACACCCCCTTCAATGAATGATAAGTTCTCTGCTGCTCATGTGGATTTGACCCCACTCTCTTGATCTTAGGGATTTCCACACCAGCAGAGACAGGCAGGTGGTTTTTTCATCAGTAAGAAAAACAATTTGGTTACCCCTATCTGGAAGATTAGCAACAGTATATGTTACTGCAACAGTATATATTGCAATCTTTAAATCTTTGAGATTTTTAAGCCTTGCAAATTGGCTGCCACTGGCTGTGTTTTTCACTTGACTTATTTGCCTTATTTAGATGACATTTGTGATTGCTGAGCTCAACTGGCAAACAGCAAAACCTACGTCAGGGCATGTCATACCAGAAATTCAATTTATTTGTCCAATGAAGCACCTCAGTTTAGCTTTCTCTTCGGTGGTAACTCCATCATGTTTTTGAAGTTGCTGGTGTCTCTCCATGCTAATAGGCTCAATTTATTTTCCTGATTGATATAAATGGAGAAATCAGTTTTCTGATTAAGTTCAATGCCTGTATTCTTGAATGCTGATGAATGTTTACAAATTATGTCAAAATTTTGAGTACCACCCTGCTGCTGATTGTCAACAAAATATACCAGATTACCCTCAAGACCATTTGTAGAATGCTAGAAGAAAACATCTGGATAATATGTATTTATCTTTGCACCAAGATTGATCATCTCCTCTTTGAGTTATAGAAACCAAACCATAGGTACATCTGTTAATCCTTTTTAAGTTTCCAATTTTTATCAGTTTTACATTCATGTGATGGATGGAAATAAATGTTTCTATCAATTGGTCTTACTTGTAGGAAAGATATTTTATAATCAATAAAATGAAGGGCACATGAAATTGAGTCAATAAAGCAATTTGCACACTTTCCCTGTAAGCATGGGGGATTAAATACACTGATCTCCTCAAATCCTTGACCATTAATTTGGAAATAATTATTAAGTTGGTGCAAAAATAATGACGTAATAATGTCGTTTTTTGACGTTACGTCAAAAAACGACATTATTACGTCATTATTTTTGCACCAACCTAATATCAGATTTTAATGAAATTTCAAGATTTATTCACAAATTAAATTTCTTTTTTGGAAAATCTTGGTAAATATATTTTTTTTACATCTGTTATCATCCACTTATTTGATTTTATGACATTTCAAGAAATTCAATTTTGGAGGGATTAATGTTTATATTAGTTATAAGCAGAAGTCCTGGGGAGTTTAAATTATCAGTTTGTTTTTTTAAAACAAAACCCCCAGTTACAGAAAATCTGTACTGAATCATAAAATAAAAAATGCTTTAAAACTAAGACATTATTTAATAAGAAAAACTTCTAATTTCTTTTTATGAATAAGACATAGACACTGTCTTAAGAAAAAGGAATTTTTGATGAATAATGAAGGTTTATAATGGAAAAAAAATTAATTAGAATAACTTATGAAGTTTTAAATATTTTCAAATTCTGTATTAATCTGTAGCAATTAGGTGATATTGTTATTAAGTAAAAAGTATAATTACTAATAATAAAGGGAAAAGCTTACTACAATTCACTGACCCCACTACCCCAGTATTTTAAAAAGAATTTTGAATTTCTTTTGCATGTGTATAAACATAAACTTTTTAAAATATGTATATCAATATACAACATTATCAGAAAATACGAATGGTAACTATAGTAAATTTAAAGCCAAAGTACCTAAAATTCAATAAAACATTAGATTACTTAGAATATTTTCCTAAATTTTTAAGATTACTGGGTAGTTAAAAAAATGTATAAAAATGCACTCATGTTATATTCATAAAGTAATTTTTACACATGTCCACAATTTGACCCTTTTTTCTTTCTTTTTATGTGCCATGTCCATTCAGGATGTAAGCGATCATGGCTCTCCACCCCTCTCTATCCTTTGCAGCTCTCAACAAGTTCCTTCCCTCATCTACCTCACCCAGACCACATTCTGTCATCCACTTGCTTAAGTCTGTCAGGTATGTCACATGTTGTTTCCCTTTGTCTCTTTTTCCCTCTATTCAACTCGTGAGTATCAGATTCTCCAGACCCTCTTTCCTCATTATGCGTTCCAGAAACTTCAGCTGTCTCTTCATGATGTTAAGTATAAACCTCCTCTTTGTTTTCAACCTCTCTAAGATCTCATCGTTGCTCACACGCTCGGTCCATGATATCCTTAGCATCCTTCTTTAGAACCACATTTCCGTCGCCTCGACTCTCTTCTTCATCTTTGAAGAAATCATCCAACATTCACTGCCATAAAGAAGGATAGATGTCACATAACAGTTTAGTATTCATTTCTTTGTTACCAAAGAAATCCTCCTGTCTCACAGTACTCTGCCTAGCTTTATAGAAACCAAATCTATGTCTAGGAAGAAGGGAGGCAAGCCAGGGAGAAGGAGAGCAGGAAGGTGAGTCAGAGAGAAAAAGACGGTATCAAGATATTTGTCAACAACTCATAAAAACATCCACTTCTGTGTAAAAAAAAAAAAAAAAAAAAAATGCTTTTCTGCAATATTTTAAATTAAAAGTAATATTTGTTTCAAGTTAGATTAATTAAACTTTAAATCAGTTTATCTTCCTCAAATAAGGTTTCAGAAAAGTATACAATTTTTTTAATTAAGAGAATTATATTGTGCTGAGAGATTTGATTTGTAAATATGACTGAAATCAGCCATTTTAGAAACCGGAAAAGTGTTCCACAAGCAAGAAGTGCAATAGAAGAAACTTTTAGCATAGAACTTACAATTACATCTACCCATTTCAACTGTAAAATAATGAGATCTTGCTGTCAATCTAGTATTGCTCTGAAGATTTGTCTCTGCAAAACTAGGGAATGTAGTTCCTCTAGCATTTCCATAGAAATAACGGTAGAGCTTGCTACATCCTGCCTGTGGGAGAGAGATTGAAGGGTAGAGAATAGTTTGTCACCCACAGGGGCTTGGATACACTTCTGGACTATATCAAGGCTGGAGAGTGAGGTTTGGACAGCTCCTGCCCAAATATGGCAACAGTACTCCATTTTGGGTCTGATCTGGCTCTTATAAAGTTAGAGGATAACAGGATGGGCCAGGTACTTACTGGAGCAGTACAGGGAGCCAACCATTTTACCTGTATCCTTAGCAATGTATCGTATGTACAAGCTCCATTTCAGGTGACGTATGAGTATAGGCCCAACAGTCTTTCAAGGCATGATGCTTTTCCAAGAGGACCTCTGTTCATCCAGATTAGTGGTAGTTCAGAGTCATATTGGAGATAATGGAATGTAACTAGATTGATCTTCAAAGAATTGAATATAACTAGGCAGATTTCACTCCATTGTGTAGTTTGTGCAAGATAAGAAGAGAGTTCAGTTGCCATTCTCTGGTCATCGAGAGTTTTAGAGGTGTGCCTGTATATAATCATATCATCAGCATAAATGTCTACAAATGATCTTAGTATATTCTTAGGCAGATCATTTATGTCACTCAAAAAAGAGGGTTGGCTCAAGGAGTTACTCCTGAGGGATGCCTGCATTAACTTCTAGGGCTCCAGCAGACTGGGCATTGATAACTACCTTCAGGGATGTACCTGTTAGGAATGATTTCCTGACCGTGAAGATCCTTCCAGTGATTTCATAACTGGAGGGCTTGTGTAGTAAGCCTTTGTGCTATACCTTGTTGAAGGCCATTGAGATATCTAGTGCTATGATCTTTGAGGTGTGTTTATCATCAAGAGCCTCACTGATTCTGTGAGTGATGGCAGTTAGGACATCGACAGTGGATCAGGCTGGCCAAAACACATACTGCTCATCACTGAAGATTTTGTTCTTTTCTAAGCACTCGACAACCTTCTTATAGATTATGGCCTCAAAGAGCTTGCTGATGATACTAGTAGCAATAGGTTTGGCTTGCACAAGAGTCAAATAGGTAGAAATAAGTTTGGCTTGTACGAGAGGCAAATAGGTAGAAATAGGTATGGTTTGCACAAGAGTCAAATAGATAGAAATAGGTTTGGCTTGCATGAGTCAAAACGTTAGGGAGAGGTTTGGTTTGTATGAGATTCAAAATAGTAGGCATAAGTACAGTAAACAGATGTAAAATGGTAAGTACAGTAAACAGATGTCTTTTTGTTCGTGGTTTTACCCATCTGGATATTAAATGCAGTCAGTATATTCTTGACTCCAACATACAGATCAAGTGTTAATTAGAATTACTTTTGGAAATTTGAAGGAACAAAGATAAATTAACTATTTTTAATAGACACTAATGCTTATCACAGTGTGTAAAATAAACACATCTTTCATATTGATTTATTCTGTCTTCTTACATGTTTTTCTTTGTCACACAAGATTAATCCATTTCTGCTTCTACAATAGAACATGGTTTACTAGAATTTATCAGTCTGTCAACATTTATTATCTTTTATTCTTGACAGAGATATTGTTTTATGCAAATTAGTAATTACCACTGAGAATGAGTCATAACAATTCTTACTCTGTCTACAAGTTTCCAGCCCGGAAAACAAACTCAGAATATTGATTTTCGATCAATAATAAATCATGAAAACAGGAACAGCAGTAAAAAATTGATTTTAATTTCATGTATATGAATATCAGAATCATTGTGATTTGGAGCATCTGTTGGATAAATGGAGTGAATTTTTCTTTGCAATCAGCTGTTGGTATTCAGTGATGTTTTTTGATTATCATTTTTTTTTTCTAACATTTTTTTGCAACACTCTTGCCTGTTATGCTTTGAATTTTTATTTAGTGTCAAGTCAGTTATTAGGTTGGTGCAAAAATAATGACGTTTTCTCACATAGTAACATATGTGAGAAAACGTCATTATTTTTGCACCAACCTAATAACACCATAATAAAATAATGTGGTACAGATTATCTCCTCTTATATATATTCCGTATTTAAGGAAGCCCAATAGGACATGCTTCATTCTAAGTTGAATAAAGCTTTAGTTAAGTTACACCTGTCTTTGTTTTCTTCCTACAATTTATTCAACTTAGAATCCCCAACATGGAACATTGCATGAGACCACAAAGGTTCAATGTCAAACCTGACCATATCACAGTGGCATTGTCACAAATTTTGTGGTTTATTTTTTTTCCTGGTTTCAACATGACATTGATATCCATGTTTGGCTTACTAACATGATCTCTTGGTACTTTTATGTGAGGACTCCTTTAGTTTTATTATTTTCCGATGTACATTCTGGCTTAGCCTGTTGCATTCACTATTGTGCAAATGCTTTTATGAAAGACATGACTCCATATTTTCTCTTCCAGCTATGGATTAAATAGCAGAGTAGACTGGGCTCTCTAGCCTTGGATGGAAGCCATTCTAGGGCAAATCTGAATTTGAAACCATGTAGTAAACAATGGAAAACGGCTCCACTTTCTTCCACAGATCATAAAGGAAAGTAATGTGTGGAGTGCTATGATTGCTGACTTCCTGAAAGGACATAGCATTTAAAAAATATGTTATCATTGAAAAATATGACATCTTTTATTTACCTTAAGTCTACCCTTGTGAATTATTTCAGCTGGAGCTTTAATAGTGAAGAAGTTATTGTGTCTTGTTTTTCCTTTGTATTGTACATTTTTCTGGATGAAGCAAACATTTTGATATTGTGTACCACACACTTTAATGAAAATGAATTAAGTAATTTTCTGAATGGTTGAGTTGTTTGAACCTACATAAAAAGCAAGAGTTTTCTTTTCGACAAGAGTTCAGTAGCAAAGTTAAGTGTCATAGGAATAAAAAAAATATATGAACACAAAAGGAATCTTTTATAAGACGACACATCTAATGTATTAGTCATTCATTATAAGGAAAGTGACCATGATTATAACAATGCAGTTTTAATAAAAAGATAAAGTAATTTACTAAGGCAAAATGTACAGAAAGATACTAATTTCTGAGTCTACATTAATAAAATTTGCATCCAGTGTTATATAAACTTTTATATCACCTTTTTAACATATCTACTGTTAACAAAATGTAAGATATTTAAAAAAAAACAAAACAAGATGGATATGAATGAAGTTGGTTAAGCTGTATGTCAAGACATTAAAGGCCAGAAAGTTAAAATTTAATTTGAATGTTTATATTTTAGTTTTCTTTTTGATGAAAAATTATAATCAATGTTTTTTTTTTTATATTTTTGTTGTCTCTCCCTGCATATATATATATATATATATATATATATATATATATATATATATATATATATATATTGTGTATTGGGGCAGCAGATATTGCAGGCCATCTACATTAAAATAAAGCATCCCACACTCAACAAAATTACATTTCAAACTAATCACAACACATTACATTGTATCTAAACATATGGTTCTGTTGTTAATATTTCATTCTCTCACATGGTATGATGTCATAGAACTTCATCACAAATTTACAACCTGCATCTGCTATTCTGTGACTGTTATCATTGCATAGCAAACTCCTATGTAAACATAATAATCTTTGATGGTGAATATCCATATAACCACTCTGATGGTGGCTGATGTGAGCCAAAAGCTTAGATCGAGAAACAACATAATAAAAAAATCATCCAAATGTTGGACAATTTTTGTCTTTATTTTCTTCCGAAATTAAAGCAAATATACGAAGCCTAGAATGGCACATGATCAAACATCATAGAAAATATTTGTTTGTTATATTTAACAACGTATATGTGTGTGTATATGTGTATGTGAGTGGAATTAGAACAATCAACCCTTGTGGACTAAGTAAATTATTCGTTTTGAAATTCCAGTGTATATCACCTGAAGAAGGCTGGAGTGTAAAACAGCTGAAATGTTGTGAATATGGCAATAAAGTATTATGTAAATAGTTACAATACCACATCTCAGAAATATAGACAGGTATCTAGATCTGTTCATATATCAGGTATTTATGCATACAGACATATACTTTGTCACATTGTAAGACGTGTAATCCATTATGGTTATAAGGACACTACATATGCAGCAGCCATAGCTGCAGTGGTGCAGCTAGATTAAGATAGACTGACAGAGCTCATTGCAACACATGCTGGTTTTGAATTTAGAATTTTCCTTCTCTTAGACTGGTCACCAAAATCCCACTCAGCCTTCCTATTTAATTCATAGCTGGAGATATGTGATGGATTCATATCTTTCCAAAGTGTATTTATATGAAAATGAACATAACAAACTGTGATAGGATTTGAACTTAGCTTGCAGATTTCTCTTCCCAAGTCATTAAACATTACACACCTTCAAATACATTTGCATAATTTCATTTGACAAATTATTTATTTGTGAGATATTTTTGAATTTCAATATGTTTGCACATCTTTTCTGCCTGACTTCGAGCTTGTCATTGTTCATTTCTATCTACCATGTTTATCACTGGATATTGCTGCTCTTGTTTTTCACTCAATGTTCATTAAGGTCAAACTCTCACATCCATCAAACATTACTTTTAAATGCATTCCAATATCAAAACCATTAATCTCTATTGTTTTCTCCATTCTCAGTTAATGTCTAGACAAGAAAGTCAAAATATAATTCTTTATTTTTCTTTTCTTTTCAATTTGGCTTCTTTATCTTGAAAATCTAAATATATGTTTGAATTTTCTCACTTCTTTGGTGAACCCTTGCCATCTACATTTGATTCTTCCAAATTTGTTCTCTCTCTTCTTGTCATTATTAATTGCCTCTCAGATGAAGTTTTTAAAGAATTTCTATCTAATATTGGCACTTAGTTTTTGAGAGGTTCTCTGTAAAACAAAACACAAGTCTAGTGGATTACAACATTGGTTTTAAATTTGATGGCAAAGTAATTGTGAGTTCAATCCCTGGTCCAATCCTGTTCTGGGTATGACGATAAACTACATGACGTCCAACAGCAAGGCCACTCATCAGGAGGTTTTGAGGAGTGTGGAAACACCTCTTAATTGTTGCTGTTCCCAGGTCTGCCTTGATCCACAGTCGTAACATCTGCTATGGTCCCAGCTATGGGCAAATATTTAACCCTCAAACTGGGGTCAAAACACTATGAAAGTGTAAAAATAGGTTTTAATACCACAAATACTTTGTGAAAAAATATTATTACCAGCCATACATTTTGTGAAGAAAAAACAATATATTGCCACTTATATTTTTTTTTTAAAAAAAACCAAAACATATTACCTGCAACAAAAAAATTTGTTGTCATTAAATAACCCATTGAGGTTGATATGTCGTAAAACAAACCAAACCAAACCAAACCAGACCCTGGTCCAATACCTAATAATTTTTTTAGAAGAGCAGTTAAAGTGAATGTAGGTAAAGAATTTACTTTTCTAGGTTAAAATGAAAACTGGAAAATCTCCTTAGAGACTAAACATCAATTGTAAGATGAAGATAAAATGCATGGCTGTCAGCAAAAGGGACAGCCTAATGTGAAAATTACAAATTCAAACGTATAAAAATCAAAGTACAATTTAAATATATAGGAAGTGTTTTAACAGAAGATACAAATTGCAAAACTGAAATCAGAAGGCACATTGGGATAGCTGAAGATGCCTTCTAAAAGCTAAACAAAGTATTAAAAAACAGGAAAATTTTGTTACAAAGAAAACATTACTGAGCTGTTACATAATATTAAAAATAAATATATGAATATATTTAGTTTATATTAAATTTGAGCTTTGAATCTGTTTAATTTAAAGTTCCTCCCATGAAACTCGGTATATTTTTTTAAATCAAAAGTAATAATTCATGCCTGATGATTTGGTAGAACAATAGAACTTTGTTGCACTTTCAACGTAGGTATATGTATATTTATTAATATATACTTCTTTGCTCCGTCTAACCATGTTGAGCACTTTTGTTTTCACCTTAAATTGAGTAAATATTTATTCGCTTACCTGCGTATGCATGCTAATGCACATATATATGGTTGCAATATCTAGTTATTTGATTTATCTACATTAATACCTATATATATATATATATATATATATATATATATATATATATATATATATATATATTTGATCAAATAAAAGAACAAATAGGCAATGTATATCTTTTGTAATGCCTGTTTATCGGAGAGACTTTGTAAATCACTGATACAACAATAGTAACACCTTTTGTACGATACTTGGTGAGACGCTGCTAATTCACATATATATATTTTTCCTTTACCTGTCATGTGATCTAATTATTTCAAGATGAGATTGACTGTGCTTGCTCTCTGGTGATCTGTGTTCAAACCCAAGTGTTGGCAGCAACACTTTATTCCTATATGACAATATCAATGTAACACACGTCACTTTTATTGAATTTATTTTCAATTAGGTCACACTCCCATGTTTCTTTGAATCCATCTTTAAAGAATCCAACTTATATCTTATACAAAGAATACTTTCTTAAAGAGGCAAGACATAAACTAGAACCTTGTGACTCTGTTGTGTGGGTTGACGGCACGAAGGTGAAAATAAAGACTCTCACTAGACAGACACATGCTCACAATTACAAATACACATTACCATCTGATGCACACTTAGACATACAAGAATCTTCACATACCTACATACATATAGAATTATTTGTGGTTTTAATACATGCGACATGTGTCTGACCAATGAGAACTAACCCAAACATAATTGAAAATACCAGGGTTTTCTGTCTTTTTGCCTGTTTTCTCTCAATCTCTGAATCTTCAATAAATGTGAAATATTAGGTTGGTGCAAAAATAATGACGTAATAATGTCATTTTTTGACGTTAAAAAATACGTCAAAAAACGACATTATTGCATCATTATTTTTGCACCAACCTAATATGTTTGATTGATATGTTTCCTATTCTTTTATTTTATCATGTTCTAGGGTTCCGATCCATATTTCCTTTGCATTTGACCTTTAACTCGTATATAAAACTTGTTTCCTACAAGGTCCCCTAATGACCCTCCTCAAATTTGAATTTATTAGGTTGGTGCAAAAATTGTCCTTCTCCTAGACTAGTTACCATCCAAGGCTATAAGACTATAAGAGCCAGTCTGTTCTGTTAGCTACCCCTAGCTGAGGGGGAGAAGAAATGAAGTCATTCTTTTCCCAAGGCTATTTTCATGTAACTTAAACCTGTTAAGCTGTTACTCTATCATTCTTCCAATATATAAATAACATATACTTCATGGGTGGTGGTATTAGGTTGGTGCAAAAATAATGACGTTTTTTGACATATTTTTTAACATTAAAAACGTTATTATTTTTGCACCAGCCTAATAATTACTGAAATCAGTCTGGGTCAACAGTTTTGTATTATATGGTGGTTACCAACTCATATCTGAGTACGGCCATTACGACATATCTTTTGGGAGAATATCTGCTGATGCAGTGAATGAATGTGGTTCCTTAGCCCAGCAAGGGACCTACATACACTGGCACAGACAGGGCATTTAAGAGGTACAACAATGGGTGTTACATTATCATGCAATTTAAAACGTCACATGAAACTGCTTCTGGACCTGCATGTCTTACCACAAATATCACATTTCAATTGCTGGACGTCTGCAGCTTTATAGTCAGTTGCCACTCTCCATCAGTGCACTCTCAAGTGACTCCTTAGACCAACCATCAACAAACACACTCTTCTGCATCTGTACACATCAAATCGAGCTGCCTGTGTGTGTCTTCAGGAAGTTCAATGGGGACGCATTGAATTATATATACATATCATTTGCAGTGTACTATGTATGATATTATTTTTAAGTTTAAGAATTTTTCTGTGAATTCTAAAAACATTTTATATCTATTTTCTCTGTCCCATGTTTAAAATAGAAACCAGTGAACAAAATTGAACTTTCAGTCTTCAACCTTTTTAAGTTTTGACAATGTAATAGTTTGCCAAAGCCCATTAAGACTTTGACAAATTATATTGATTAAAATAAAGTGTTTTATGGTGACAGATGATTTCTTAGCAAGATGACTATTGCATTGTGGGAAAATGTTACTCGAAGCGGGCAGAAGATTTTTGTTGCATGAAAAAGCCAGATTAACTCATTGCTGAATTCTATAAATATTTAGGTTATTTAATTAATTATAAAAGATACTCAGAGAACATTTTAAGTGACCAAGCATTTGGTTTAAGCATTAAAACAATGTTTTATTGAAGAATAAATTTGTTTTTCATTCCACAATAAAGAGTTATCATTCTCATTGTTATGGGGTCCACCCTTTTCTGATATAAATGGACTCGTCCTGCTGCCATAAAATAGCCACAGTCAGTCAGAGTCTGATGGTAGAGGAACAGGGTAGAGGAACAGGGTGGAGAAACAGAGTGGAAAGTACATTGACACTGTGATTGAGTTGACGTTAGAAGTCAGTTACAAGGACGCCCGACTCTAAGAAAGTTTACTTCGAGACTGTATATAGCGATCTTTGATTAATACTAACCGGCGTTCCTGGATTTTACTAACAGCATTACCTTTTGTATTTTGTGTAAATACATTTAATTTCTTAGCTTAAATACTTGCGTTTGTCATTTATTGGAGACCGATTTTTCACGCGGAATCCACAACACTCATGATATTAAAACTTAAAGTATGCCTTTCAGAAGACTGGTAACTAAAAGTTCAGTTGAAGAATGCGTTTGGGTTAGAAACCCAATACAAATCTGTGTAGGACATATCTGGAATGGTTTGAAAATTTTGTTGATGAGCTTATGCATTGGTTCATTCTTAAATCACATATATCTAAAAAATGCTAACAATTGATGCTTTTTTTAATTTCTAAATAAATCATTTAGAAAACAAAAATAAATGTTAGATGGACTTGTTGTCAATATGTATGAATGCTGACATTATCGATGCTGACCTGACATTTTAGATTCAGTCCCTTTCATAACATAGCTTCTATTTGCCTCTTCTATATATGTTTTCATTGTTATTTTTTGATGAGCTCACCTTTTTGCTACCTTGACTTCACAAATTTAAGTGCAGTACTATATTGGCAGATAGGTCTCATAATTTCACTATTAACTGTAAGTTCTATGCTAATAGTATCTTCTATCAAACTTCTCACTTGGAACTTTCTTCTAGCTTCCTGCTTTCCTTTCTGTTATGATCTTCAAAACTTTAAATGCAACGTTGTCATCTTCTGTCTCCTTGAATCTTGTTCTTTTATTTTGCTTTCTGTTTCTTTTACTCTCAGTAATTCTTTAGTGACTTTATTTCCTTGCTTGGGGTGAAATAATTAAAAAGAAAATTAGGAGAAACAATTTATCTTAATATTTACATAGCCTAGTTTAATATGAAATAATGTCAGGTAAAGGAACATGGGAATAGGAAGATAGTGTTGCACCAGTCTTTCAAGTGGGGATGACCTGCCTGCTATCCTTTTAACTTGACATTAGACAATCTAGCCTCAGGCAGGAATATCAGCTACTATCTCATTCACAAAGAATGTTGTCTAAAGATTTACCATGAGAACAAATTTTCCTGACTTTCTGATTCTGTTATGGTCCGAGTTCCTTGTACCACGGTGATAGTCCAAGGTAGAACCAATAAAGAAGAACTTGAACACAGGTATGGAATAACACAGATATATTACAAACAGGAATATATACAGAGAAGTAGAAGTGTTAGTATGAACAATCAGGTTTAGTAGAGAGAACAATATAGCCTCGACCAGTATCACTATTACATTTCTGTTAATGCCCAAAATATACACAAACATTTAGAAGACAAATGCATGAGATCTGATTTCATGTAGATGTTCTTGCCTTTTTAGATGGTTATTAGTTTTATGACAACTGTTTTTATTTGTGAAGCACTTGAAATTATTTCTATGCTAATCCCACTTTGCTGATAATTGAGCCAAGATATTTGAATTTAAGTTCCTGACCAATGACTTTTAACCTTAGTTGAAAGTTCTTTCACATTGTTTGTCATGAGTTTTGTTTTGTGGTATTAATTTCTATGCCATATTTGGAGGGTGTTTCATCTAGGTTCTTCAACAGAATACTGAGTTCATCTTTTTTTCTAGCTAGTTCATATACATCATCTGCAAACAAAGTGATGTAGGAACCACTGATGTTCATTACACTTTGGTGTTTTCTCAATCAGCATTTTTTTAACAGAGTTTTTAAAGTGCCATTTGACAATAAAGAATGCTACAAAATCAAAGATTTGATCTTTCATTGAACTGCTGAATCAAGTTGCTGTGAAACCTGTACTCGATTGAAGCGATATCCAAAAATTTGAATGCTTTCATAAGTGAAAGCTTTGTTCAGTATTGAGTACCAAATGAGAATACTATATGACCAACAACAAAGTTCTGGAAAGAGCCAATAGTCAAGGCAGCTAATTGCTTCAATGGTCAGGACATGTATTACCAACTCAAAACAACACTGAGAGCCACTGGACTTTAGCATAACTCATTTGAAACCAAAAACTGAGACCATACCAACTGATGATGTTCCATCAACATCGGAACCAAAAACTTCAAAATTACCAGAAAAGGAAGACGTCAAATGACGAAAGAGAAAGGCTTGACAAAATCAACATTGTTCACCATCAGCATTACCATGCAGTCAATGCCATTGACTCTTCCATGCAAGAATTGGTCTACTTAGTCATCAATGCTATCATCATAAAGGAAGTAATCAGTAAAGAAGAAAATTTCTTGGATATGAGATAAAGCTGACAACAATTTAAAATCAGATAATTGTTTCCATTTTTTGGTATCAACTGCCATTTGACAATAAAGAATGCATCAAAATTAAAGATTTGATCTTTCATTGAACTGTTGAATCTCTAGTTGCTAAATGTGCTGTGTCTCAGTTTCTTATTTCAGTAGGTGGTCTGGAAAATTCTTGAAAAGAACACTGATCCCTATCATTTTTCATGAAAAATAATTTCCAGTAATATTTTTGTCATTGGAAATTGTACTGGTTAAATTCCCATAGCATTTAAATCATGAGCAGAAAACATTTCTCCCTCTTTCATTCTTTCTTTCTTCATACAATAAAATGGAAAAGACATTAAAAATTACTTAATATACTGAGTGTTTTCTAAGAATTCATTTGATGAAAGTTTAAAAAAAAGTTATGAATTTTCAAAAAATTTGAATGACACTATTCTTCAATGCTGTTCAGTTTATGAAGAATTCAAAATATATTTTGTCTTCTGATATTATAGACACTTGAGAAATAATCATTTTTTTTTTCTTGCTTATTACTCTTTCAAAAAATGGATAGTAAAAAAAAAAAAAACCTACTTGATTAAGTTTCTTTTTGCTTTTTTCCCTTGGGGTTTGTGATGATTCTCAGACTCAATCAAATATGGCGACTATTCACCTTGGGTGAACTTGGTTATCTGTTTTGCATTACTGAATATGAACCTTAAATTTTATGGTAAATTCTTATTTGGAATTTTGAACTTAAAACAAATTTGTTGAATGAGAATACTTCTTATCAGTTTCCAAACAGCCTTTATCAAGTCGCCAGCTGGGAGGTTAATCACAGTATATAAAGTGCATCTGAAATGTTTCTTCTGAAATATCTCACTAAAATACTTTGGTGAAAATTATATCCAAATCAAAACATTTTGCTAATATTGTTCTATCAAAAGTCTTGCTATGATGTGCTGTTTTTGTCGTCTTATAGTAACAGACCAATTCTCCTGTAATGACACTTCCTGATTACAGAATTTGTCTAAGAAAATAAATAAAAGGAACTATTCTGTAATTAGCAGTTCATTTATATTTCTATATAAGAATATGTAAAAAAAAAAAAAGCAATTAATTTTTGTTTGCTTTTAATGTTGATATAATTTTCTTTTCAACTTTTGTTGCTATCACATAGAGAAAATATAAAAACTGGATCATTATCTGAATGAGTACACCTGTAGATATTAAGTTATAATTTAAACAGGAAATTGTTTTATTCTTCAATTTATAACCTTTTGATAGTATTGTCCTACTAAAAATCCTCCTGTGTTATTGTAAAGGACAAATGCTCCCATAAAGTCACTTCCTTATAGAATTTGTATTTATTTGTAAATGAAAAAAATATAAAATAAATGTAACTATTCTGTAATTAGCAGTTAATTTTTATTTCTGTATAAAAATATATAAAAAAATGCAATAAAGGTATCGTTATTTTGAGTGGGAATTTTTTCATTTTTTTCCCTTTTAATATGGAAATTTTCTTATCCACTTTTGTTACAAACACATGAAGAAAATATAAAAACTGGATCATTATTATCTGAGTGAGTACAACTGCAGACATCATACTTTTCCCAAGTGTAGGAGAAGCAGTAGGTCAACTCGGGGAGTTAAACCTAAAAGTTTCCGGGACGTGTAGTGGGATTGGTTAGGCTAATACTAATTAGCATAACCATACCACTATATATAGGCAGAACTTGAGATAGACTGGAAGAAAAGTCACTTGTGATGACTACTACTACAATAGTGTTTGTATGAACTTCATAACAAAATGGCATCACCGAACGAAACTGTGTTGGATTTGGAAAACCCTTGAAGAGGTTGTTATCTGGTTAAAGTGTTTTGAGGGAAAGGCCAGAATGAAGAAATTAGCAGATGACCAAAAGCAGAAACAAATCACAGATTTATTTATGGCCACCATGGGATGTAAAGCCATTAATCAAGTGTTCTTAATGACTTACCTGGAAGAAATTGAAACTTTAAACTTTAAAGACATTAAGGGCATAATTTTAAAGACTATCCAAACAAAAAAAAAGATTGGTCTTTGCTGAAAGGACCAAATTTCTAGCGTTAAAACAAGAGTCTGCAGAACCTATTAGGAAATATCTGAGTAGACTAAGAGATACTATTAGGTATTGTGAGTTTAATGAACTTGGACAAAATGGAATGACAATAGAAGAGGAATTGATTCAGCTTTGACTGGTGGAAGGATTATGCAATACTACACAAATACTTAAAATTTTGGAGAGGTTGCAGTAATATGAATTTGCAAGCATGTATTGAATTTATACAGCAGGATGAGTTGATTGAAAAATACAATAATAAAAAAAAACAACAAAAAGAAATGATGGGAATATGTGCCATTAAGAAAAAAAATAAAATCAAAATGCAAGTATTGCAGTTATGAACATGAGCCAAAAAGAGAAAAATGTCCCTGATGGGGAAAGATATGTGATAATTGTTTAAAAAAAAAAAAAAGAATCATTTTAAAGCCGTGTGTAAATGGCAAAGCAACAATGTAAAAAATGTGGAAATAGTACAGGACGGAAGAAAAAAATCAAACGAATGTTTTTATGAAAGAAAAAAAAAACAAAAGTTACATTCAAGAGTATAAAGTTGAATGATATAAATTTAAAGATGCAAGTCCGACACAGGAAGGGAGGTAACTCTCGTTCCTAGAAATTTTGGGTAAAAATTAAGTTAAGAGGAATTCCAGTAAGACTAAAACATAGAACCTGTATGAAAACGTTAGGTTCTTTTCAAGTGCCATTTGAAACCGGGAAGAGATTTGAAACAATCACCATCATAGTAGTGGATTGTATAAAAAGTCATGGCCTAATAGGTACTGACTTAGTAAGTGTTGATAGTACACAATTACTGAATGCTGTCAATATTAGAAGTTTCTAAACAGGAACATTAAAAAATTATAAAGCAAGCATTAAGCTAAAAAGAAATGTTACACCGTCGTAGGTTTCCCATACATATAAAACCGATGGTGATTGAGAAGCTGAAGAAGAAGAAGGAATGCAGTAAATGGGCATCCCCTATTGTCGTCGTAAGAAAACCTAATGGTGATGTTAGGGTTTGTGGCGATTACAAGGTAGGTGTGAATCACAAAATTTGTTCAAATTCATATCCTATTCCAAATGTAGAAATATAGAATATTTTACTAAAATAGTCCTAAAAAGTGAAAACAACCAAATCCAAATAGACAACGAATTCAAAGAAATTACAACAATAAACTCTTCCATAGGCTTATTGAGGTGGATTTGCTTACCATTTGGAGTTAAGACAGCCAGTTTGATTTTTCAGAGAAACATGGAAAATCTTCTATTATGTTGGTGCAAAAATAATGTCGTTTTCTCACATATGTTACTATGTGAGAAAACGACATTATTTTTGCACCAACCTAATAGAAAGAAAAGTAAAAAAATATAATAATATACCAGGATGATACTGGGCTGGGTGCCTGTACTGAAGAAGGATTAAAACAGAAAACTAAAACAATAATGAATATACTTAGAGATGCAGAAATGACTTTAAATAAGGATAAATGTATATTCAAGTGCAAAAAATTAATATTTTGGGGTATCAAATCTCAGAAAAGGATACTTCACCGGACTCAAGGTTGATACAGAAAATATTGAATGTTTTGCCTCCAAGTAATAAGAAAGAGTTGGAATCATTTCTTGGAGTAGGTAACTTTTACAGCAATTTCTTACCAAAATATTCAGAAAGAATTGAGCCTTTTGCTGATTTACGAAAGAAAAATAAAGAATTTCAGTGGACCCAATATTCACCAAAAATTGAAGTTAACATTATACAAGAAACTGGTTGTGAAGATTTTTGACCCTAAAAAAGAAGTTACCTTAACAACAGATGCGAGTGGACAGTCTGTATCAGCAATTTTGTCACAAGAAGGATGCCTGGTGATGTATCTTTCCAAGAAGTTAACACCAGCCGAAAAGAACTATTCAAATATTGAAATGGAAGCATTGGCTATAGTATAGAGCATGACCAGAGCAAGAGAATTTTTGTTCGGGAAAAAGATTTTGCTCAGATTGGATCATAAACCACTAGAATTTATATTCCATCCCAGAAAAGAATTGCTGAAGGTCACATCCTCAAGGATACTAAGATGGGCAAGTAAGTTGATGGCATTTGAGTATGAAATAGAATATGTGAAAGGAAACACGATCCCACATGTAGATGCACTATCATGACTACAGTTTGAGGGGGGACAACGTGAGAAAAATGAGAAAGATGGAATTTTACATTGGGTAGAGACCGATGTATTGCCCATTAATAGACTCATGATGGAGACTCTACAAGATCCAGTATTGAATAGGATCATAGAGAGAATAAGGAACAACAAATGGAGTAATTGTTCTAAAGTGGAAAGACCATACAAAAAAATAAACATAAATTGACAATAGAGAATGGTGTAGTCTGCAACGGAGATATGGTTGTACCACCAGAAAGTTGTAGAAGATGATGTGCCTTGCAGAATATCTGCCACACAAAAAAGTTTAAAATTGGTGGCCTGGTCACACTTGTGATGTGGAGATGTACATAAATAAATGCCCTAAGTGTGTGGAGATAAAAAGTTTTTAACTGAACAAGACACATTCATGGCAAAAGGAAACTGAACCTTGGTCCAGGGTTCACATTGACCATGCACATGTGAATGGTATAGGACTGTGTCTGATATTGGTGGATATGTTTTCAGCATGGCCCAAAGTTTTTAGGGTTCGGGATAGAAAATCAGATAACAGGTAATGCCCCAGATTTTTGTGACGAAAATTTGTGTTCATGGTTAAGAAACATTGAATGCATACCGTATAAAACCCCTCCTTATCATCCGCAATCAAATGGAATAGCGGAGCAAATGGTACAAACCATAAAAATGGGTTTAAAAGCCTTCTCCCACACTATGAAAGAATCAAAAATTTTCTACCAAGATTGTTAAGTTACCGGAAGATTACAAAGTCCATCTGTGTTAATGGGAAGACAAATCAGAACACCATTAACAATGTCATATTCAACAAATGAGAAAATATGGTATAAGAGAAACGGGAAGAGGGGCCAGAAAAAGTAAGATTTGTAATGCAGAAGGGACAGAATACAGTGTTGGTTTCCAAGAAGGGTAGAGGTCTTTTGGCACATGCTGACCAACTAAGATTGTGCCAAAACAATGAAAACTTGGAGACTGAAGATTCTGAGGAGTTAAATGAGGATAGAGAAGAACAAGAGAATAGTTCAGAAGAGACATTGAGTGCTCATGGATTTTCTGAGGAATCAAAAAACAAAACAATGGATATTGAAGAAGAAAGAAGTAGATCGAGATCTCCTATAATGAAAAATCCTCTTGAAAGGGGGAGGGTATGTAGGAGAAGCAATAGGTCAACTCAGGGAGTTAAACCTAAAAGGTTCTGGGACATGCAGTAGGATTGGTTAGGCTAATACTAGTTAGCATAATCATACCACTATATATAGGCAGAACTCGAGATAGACTGGAAGAAAAGTCATTTGTGATGACTACTAATGCAACTGTGCATGTACGAACTTCATAACACCAAGTTATAATTTGAAGTTGAAATTTAACAGTATTGCCCAAAGTCTTGATATGTACCATTTTTTTTGTTATAGTAACAAGGAATATTGAAAAAAATTCTGAAATTTGAATATAAATAGTCACTTGTTCAATTGTGAAGATATTTTCATTTAACTAACTTACACTTTCTAAGATGAAAAAAAGCAACAAAATAAGATAGATCTGTTCTTGTTTATTTTTGAGAGACATATGAAAAAATTTAATAGAATTTTGGGCATAGGATTTCTTGGTTAAGACTTAAGGTATCACCTTCCCCTGCATTCAACCAAAGAAAAACAGTATTTGCTTTCAAAATATAGAATTCTTAGATGATACCTTCTATAAATAAAAGTCATA